>OX463863.1:22142148-22742148 GCA_949825065.1 Odontocerum albicorne | reverse complement strand
AAAACAAACTTCACACTCGTAAATTTTATTTCGTTTGTGATTTCTCTCGTGTCTTTGTACGTCTGATTTATTACTAAAGCCTTTCTTACATATACCGCAAAAGAAAACTATCTCCTTTCTATGCCTCAGTTCGTGAACATCCTTATGAGTTTTCAACTTGAAAGTTTTATGGCATTCTTTACATTCGTAAGGTCTAAAATCGGTGTGACTTATTTTATGAAGTCTCAAATAATTAGGAAGCTTGAAATTTTTGGCACATATATCGCATTTATAGGGTTTATTATTTTCGTGTACCTTCTCGTGTTTATCCATGTTCCCCGCGGTAGCGAATCTTCTATCGCAGTATTTACACTTGTGAGGCAAAACTTCCTTATGTATTTTGACGTGTTCTCCTAAATTACTTTTTGTTTTGAACATCTTCGGACAAAACGGACAACAGTAACTCCTCACGGTTGAGTGAACCAATTTGTGACGTCTTAATTCCACGTTGAACATAAATCTCTTCTCGCATATGTCACATTTATGGAGTTTATCTTTGCAAATTGTAGAAGAGTTTTTCTTTTTTCCCTTTTTGATTTTTTTATCGCTGGTTTGTGACTCGTCCAAACTTAAACTGTTTAAACCAGAGTGTGGTTTCTTGGATATTCTGTGTGCTATTGATTTTATTTCGTTTTCTTTATTTAAGAAAGTTTTTAAATGTTGAAAATTGGAAGACGTGATGACTGCTTCTGAAATTCAGAAAAAAAAACAAGTTAAATTTATTTTTTTAAGTGAAACTTGTATCTATGCGGCAGGGCTAATTGGGCTGAACATCACGAAAAGTGAAACGGTGCGTTATATTATTATTATTAAATTATTATTTATTATTATTACATATTTTATTTGCTATTAAATTATTATTAATTATTGTAATATTAATAATTATTTATTTTTAATAATAATTAATATTATTATGTGTATTATATTATTATACAATTAAAAATAAAAAAATAATATATTTTGTTTTATTAATATATTTAATAATTATGAATTTTATTTTAAATTAAATTATTTTATTTCATTTAATATTTATTTTAATATTTATTCAATATATAATTTATATTTAATATATAATTATAATAATACATAATTGTTATTATAATATTAATAATTATATTATTACTTTATTATAATTAATTATTGTATAATATTATTAATTAATAACACAACATAATAATTATAATAAAATAAAAATAATATAATAATAAATAAATAATTATTTAAAAAAAATTAATATTACATAACATAAAAATATTAATATTAAAAAATATAAATTTAATATTATTAAGTGTATTATATTATTATTAAAATTATTATTTATTATAAAAACTATTATTATTTATTATTAAAAATAATTTTTTTTATTTTATTTAATTAAGAGAGATTTTCTAGAATTAAATTCCACATAACCATTTCCTAATCTTAAAAAAAAAAAAAAATCAACAAATGGAAAAAAAGCAATGCATAAAATCAACTTTTCCTAGGAGCTAAGAAGTTTCACTTCTACCGCGCGAGAGTCTCACGCATCTGTTTTTTTTTTTATCTGACAATACATGATTTAAAATTTGCATTGTTTTTATTGAAAGGCGAATTATAGAGTATAACTAACTTACCCTCTATTTTGTGAATATAGAAAACCACAACACTAGGCATAGCCTGTGACCAAGTGGTGTCATTCCTTAATTACAAATTTTATATATTTATACATATCATCGCGCAATCTCTCTGTCAGGGTAGGCAGAGAGGATAGGGCGCCAGACTTTCTATTATGATACATCTTTCACCTCTTCTACATCCAAACACTTTATTATACGGATTTCTGATGTTTTGTCAATCTTCCTTCATTAACCATGCCCAAACCATCTCAGCATAGCCTTCTCCACCTTACTCAACACATGAGTCCTTAGTCCACATTCCTCCCTAATCACTTGTATTGCACTTTGTATTGTATCTTGTGTATTCTTTTAAATGCATACATTTATTTGGTTCGGTTCAGTGTTTTTCCACATTCATGTTTCACTCCCATACATTAAAGTTGGCACTCATACATCTACGATTTCTCACTTTTTACATTTTCTACGGACATACATACCATCAAACCATCTCTCTGTCGGGTTAGGAAGAGAGGCGAGGGCGCCAAACTTACCTATCTTGACGCACATATTTCGCCTCTTAAACACCCATATGACTTCTGATACAATTGTTACGATTTCTCTGACTTTCTTAATTTTCTTCGTACAAAATATCATTCACGATACTTTCCTCTGTATTCTTCTCTCACACTTTCCAATCACATTTACACAATATATTCTTCTCTCACACTTTCCAATCACATTTACACTATATATTCTTCTCTCACACTTTCCAATCACATTTACACTATATATCCTTCTCTCACACTTTCCAATCACATTTACACTATATATTCTTCTCTCACACTTTCCAATCACATTTACACTATATATTCTTCACTCGCACTTTCCAATCACATTTACACTATATATCCTTCTCTCACACTTTCCAATCACATTTACACTATATATTCTTCTCTCACACTTTCCAATCACATTTACACAATATATTCTTCTCTCACACTTTCCAATCACATTTACGCTATATATTCTTCACTCGCACTTTCCAATCACATTTACACTTTATATTCTTCTCTCACACTTTCCAATCACATTTACACTATATATTCTTCACTCACACTTTCCAATCACATTTACACTATATATCCTTCTCTCACACTTTCCAATCACATTTACACTATATATTCTTCTCTCACACTTTCCAATCACATTTACACTATATATTCTTCACTCACACTTTCCAATCCCATTTACACTATATATCCTTCTCTCACACTTTCCAATCACATTTACACTATATATTCTTCTCTCACACTTTCCAATCACATTTACACAATATATTCTTCTCTCACACTTTCCAATCACATTTACACAATATATTCTTCTCTCACACTTTCCAATCACATTTACACAATATATTCTTCTCTCACACTTTCCAATCACATTTACACTATATATTCTTCTCTCACACTTTCCAATCACATTTACACAATATATTCTTCTCTCACACTTTCCAATCACATTTACACAATATATTCTTCTCTCACACTTTCCAATCACATTTACACTATATATTCTTCTCTCACACTTTCCAATCACATTTACACAATATATTCTTCTCTCACACTTTCCAATCACATTTACACAATATATTCTTCTCTCACACTTTCCAATCACATTTACACTATATATTCTTCTCTCACACTTTCCAATCACATTTACACAATATATTCTTCTCTCACACTTTCCAATCACATTTACACAATATATTCTTCTCTCACACTTTCCAATCACATTTACACTATATATTCTTCTCTCACACTTTCCAATCACATTTACACAATATATTCTTCTCTCACACTTTCCAATCACATTTACACAATATATTCTTCTCTCACACTTTCCAATCACATTTACACTATATATTCTTCACCAGAAATCCTTATTCATCGGTCATCCAGAAAGTAAGGTTATAACATTTATGTAGGATCAAAAAATGCTTGTATTTAATTGAAATTCACCACAGGATACTTCACAAATATATTTAATTATTTTTCAACGTAATCGCCGTCGAGATCGAGACATTTCTGTAGTCGGGGCACCAGCTTTTGTATACCAGTGTCATAGACCTCCGCTACCAGCTCTTTCAGCACTTCTTCACAACTTCCTCGACCTCCTGATCGTTGGAAAATTGTTGGGATGTAGTGACACACCAACGTCTCATCCCCCGTCACGATAGAGTCCAGAAAAGCTTCTCTCTCCTGTGCAAAACGTGAGCATTCTGGGCACCCATCTCGCACACAACGTCTTGTAACCAAGTTTTTCCGACACAATATCACCGAGGAGATTTCGAGAAATGTCAGGAAATTCTTCGTGAAGGTCGTCAAGCGTCACACGGCGGTCATTTCGCACTTGTTTTTCAATTTTTTGCACAAGTTCGTCAGAAATCACTGCCTTGCCTCGACGTGAGTATCAGTACGGCCTTCTCTGAACAACATAACCCACTTCGTGACATGTTGTCGACTCATCACATCACTACTATAAACTTCCACAAGCTTCCGATGGATATTCGCGGCGGTATTGTTCTGCAAAGTCAAAAAACGGATGACCGCGCGGATCTCGCACGGACGAGGTGGCGGGAGCACGCGACGACCTCTCCATCGGAAGAATTTACTGTGACTGAACAAAATGGCCGACAAACACGCGGGACCAAACAAACTGACCGTTAGGATGCCCCCTACACGCCAAGTGCGCCAACTTTGACACGAAAAAAATCCCCCCGGCCTCAGGAGCCCTTATAACCTTACTTTCTAGATGACCCTCGTATATAATAATTAAAATACATAAATATAAGAATTAAAATATATATATATATATATATAATAATTATAATAAATAAATAAAACAAATAAATATAATTAAAATAAATCAATATAAGAATTAAAATAAATAAATATAATAATAAAAATATGTAAATATAAGAATTAAAATAAATAAATATAATCATAAAAATAAGTAAATATATCAATTAAAATAAATAAATATAATAATAAAAATAAGTAAATATAAGAATTAAAATAAATAAATATAATAATAAAAATAAGTAAATATAAGAATGAAAACAAATAAATATTGTATAATAATTAAAATACATAAATATAAGAATTAAAATATATAAATTTGATTTACACCAACTAATATGAGACAAGGATTAAAATAAAAGGAATGACCTCCTTTGGCTTCGGCTTCATAGAAATATTCCTTATCACTCAAACGCTCCACTTTTATGTCAGCTTCTTGAACATCCACACCGAAGTCCGGCAAAGTAGGAGCGTCTCTTTCAATCGCAGGTTCGTCAGGCAAACTCTCCAGTTTGATGGCGACCATCGGAGCGCAGCGAGAGGACACCCCATTATTTACAGACATTTTTTTTACTTTTGATACATAATAATAATAACAGCTTTACTGCACAGCACTGAGCGCAACACAAAAATCAATACAAAGCCATCAATTTGAATGTCGATACCGGCGTCCGTCGTCCATGGATGACAAACATGGATGTGAATATGTTGATAAAGTGCGGTATACACAATCAATAGTATATATTTGTAACGAATATTTAGATGTAATTTTTAGAAAAAATATATTATTTATTTGATGTATAATATGGCATTGAATGTCCTGTTTAACAGAAATGTATTGTTTTATTCCGCTTTAGTTGTAAACAGTACAACCTAGCTGATTTCTTGAATAATGGCCGTGAACTCCTATATATTAAGGAGTATACCCCAGTGTCAAGTAATGCCCACTCCATAGGATCTCGTTACCCCCCGATTGTCACTCTGAACACCCCATCATCGATAATTCCTCCGGCAGACAGTTTACCCCCATAGGCAACCGCATTTCTCACCTTCAATAAACATTTTCTACACCTTAATATATTTATAAAAGTCACACACGTTTCCCCACTCATTTACTTATCTACATATACTATATTCATTCTTTTAATTTATTCACCATCATTATTTTTTTTTTCACCCATTCAATATAAAACAGTGTGTAACGACACAAATTTATGTATATTTGTATTTAATATTATGTATATATCATCATATTTATATATGTATTTAATCGTTTATAATTTCTCATAATCATTCATAAAATCAAAACATTTACCACAAACCTATCCTTTCCCGATTCCCAAAAAGATCCAAAAATTTCCAATAAATATCTTAACAGTCAGAACTTATCCGATGAAGGAGTAAGGTGTCCTACCATCAAACCGAAACTCCGAACAAGCTATCCATCACTTGTAGGATCTCGTTGATTCCATTCGATTGGGAAACATTGGCGTATAACCCGGCGGTAAGTAATGGACATGACTTTGTAGAGCATCGTCTCTGTCACACGATGCGCTAACAGTTCGGTACGCGACGGAACACTTATATGAATGACGACGCTATATAAAGACAAAGTTAGCCGATTATGGTCGACAGTCTCTTTCTTAGCCCGATATGTATTAGTTACCGCCGGGTACTGTACTTGAATTATCGCATTCGTAGTTGGCATTTTGAGTATACTTACGCAACTTGGCCCAGGACTACTGTTATCTAGTAAGATATTATTTAACAACTAAACGATTAACATATGTATTTACAATAAGATGATAATTAAATACGAGTATCTAGCTGGTTTATAACTATGTAACAATCTATTTTGCAATGAAATAAAAATAAATTACTTAATTTGGCGATGAAACGAAAAGTCAAATAAGATTTATTTTTTAACCGAATTGGACAGTATTAAAATCAAGATAAGTAAGAGAAAAGCAAAAGTCTAATTTACTGGGGACACGACAAAGGTAAGGCAACACTCCCAGTCAATATTATTGTGTGTCTACTTTAAATTACCTGGCTTTTTTTTTAAATTTTATAAATAGTGTATTTATCAAATTTCTAGTCATGTTTAAATCAATAACGATATGCATATATCATAAATTCAATAACGATATGCATATATCGTAAAATAATTATCTCAGAATAAATCAGATTTTTTGGCAAACGTTTATTAACTCTTGCCTTACTGTATTAAAAAAATTCGCTAGCCACTGTGCCAGACGCTAAGCGCCCAGTTAAAAATGTGCATGTTTTAAATTAAAATTATACAAAATCTGCTAAGTTAATTTTTGTAATTAGCTATAAAAATAATTTTATTATGTATTAAAACGTCGAATAGTATAAAATAAGTGTTAAAAATGAAAAAAATAAGTATATATGGAGAAATGAAGTAAAATACGAGTCCTGGTCACTCGATATCCATCACAGGGCAGCTAGTGTTAAATAATATAAAGTGCAATATTTTAAAAGTGAACATTTAGAGCCTAAATCTTAAAATTTTTTTACTGTACAAATAAATATTAATTTTCATTCAAATTTGTCGCAGCTTCCTTAAATAATAGAATTGTGTGATTTGAAAATCTAACTAATTCAATTCATGATATTTAAGAATTTCAATTATTGTTTAGTTCGAACTACTAACATAGATTAAAATTAATTTTATATTAACTTAATTTAAAAAATCTAGTAATAAAAAATGAAGAAAATTATTCATAGGTAATTTAAAATTACGCAAATCATAAAATATAATCTGTTTTTAATTTCCATACATTCTATAAATCCTATATTAATTATTTTTTTCTATGGATATCTATGGTTCGTATACTTCAAATTTGACATTTTGTTTTCAATCTGCTTGCCCGGTTTTACACAAGAGTAGATTATTAAAAACAACATAATTTTAAATGCATAATAATGCAATATATACTTTTATAAATTGGACTTTTTTTTAGATAACAGTACAGGTTATGTGTGAAACTGTGCCATCACTTGTAACATTACTTCTAAGACAAAATCTGTATGAATTTCTGTACTTAAAACCATTTGTCAAATGTAATTTTGCTATAAATAATCAGTTTTATAGGATGAAATTTATATGTATTTGGAAAAAAACCTCAATTTAAACTATTGTCACTGCTTTCATTCTATTTTCCATTTGCATGTAACGAGATGTGTTGAGTAGGGTGAAATATATGTCTTAAGAAGGGCGAAAAAGGTATTTTAAATATGATGAAAAAATGTGTCGAGTATGGTGAAAAGATCTATTGAGTAAGGGGAAAAATATGTGGTGCAGAGTAGTAAGATAAAACATATGTGATGAGTAAGGTAAAAAAATGTGTTGAGTGGGGAGAAGATATGGTGAGTAAGATAAAATGTGTGTTAATTATGGTAAAAAGATGTGGTGAGTAGGATAAAATGTGTGTTGAGTAGGGTAAAAGGTGTGTTGAGTGGCGTCAAAATCATGTGGTGAGTAGGATGAAAAGATGGAGTGAGTAGGGTAAAATATGTGTCCATTAGGGTGAAAAAGATGTGTTGAGTATGGTGAAAAAAATGTTTTCAGTAGGGTGAAAAATATGTGTTGAGTAGGGTGATATAGATGTGTTGAGCAGGGTGAAAAATATGTGATGAGTAGAGGGAAAAATACGTGGTTAGTAGGGTAAAAAGATGTGTTAAGTAGGGCGAGAAAGATGTGTTAAGTAGATTGAAAAATATGCGGTGAGTAGGGTAAGAAGATGTTTTGATTAGAGTGAAAAATATGGATAGGGCATGTTGAAAATATTTAAAATGTGACCATTAAAATGAGCAGAAAATGTTTTGTAATGAAATGCTGAATTGTAAAATTCATATTTCAAGAAAATATCTCCAAAGACAGATTCCCATTGGAACCTATATTTAAAAAAGTTTTCTTGTTAGTCGGAAGAGGTTGTTACATGACAATAAACCAACAGGCCGTACAAAAGATCTTCTGATATGTCATAGTAACATTTTCAGCTGTAGGTGTAGTGTTCATATACCATCATAAATTTTGTTAAGACCTCCCATAAAAGGTTGTCTTGAAGTGCTTTCTAAAGCTGCATACGCCACCCATATCTCTAACACTGAGAAGTAGAATTAGACCATTCCATGCCACCAGAACAGCAATGCTCTATCATAATATCCCGTCCTGTTGAATTTATTTAAATCAATCAATTTATTAGATTATGAAAAATGATGCTTCAATAATTACATACCGTAAAAGTTCAATATGGTAGGCAGAGAGAATAGATCTCCAAGTTTATTAGATAAAGAAGAAAGAGGCTTCTATAATTGCATACCGTAAAAATTTAAATAGGATGTGCATATTTTGGATAATGCCACTCTGTTCTATTCTCTCGAGATATACATACATATCATCGAGATATACTATACATACATATCATCGAGATATACATATATATCATCGAGATATACATACATATCATCGAGATATACATACATATCATCGAGATATACATACATATCATCGAGATATAGATACATATAATCGAGATATACATGCATATCATCGAGATATACATACATATCATCAAGATATACATGTATATCGTCGAGATATACATACATATCATCGAGATATACATGCATATCATCGAGATATACATACATATCGAGATATACATACATATCATCGAGATATACATACATATCGAGATATACATGCATATCATCGAGATATACATACATATCATCGAGATATACAAACATATCATCGAGATATACATACATATCATCGAGATATACATACATATCATCAAGATATACATACGTATCATCGAGATATATGTACATACATATAATCGAGATATACATGCATATCACCGAGATATACATACATATCGAGATATACATATATATAATCGAGATATACATGCATATCATCGAGATATACATACATATCATCGAGATATACATACATATCATCGAGATATACATACAAATCATCGAGATATATATACATATCATGCCGTGTCCCTTGTGGAGTAGGCAAAGAGAGCAGAACTCCAACCCTTCCCATCCAAGCACACAAAGTTCGCCTCCTTCACATTCAAATAATACATCTCGTCATGCATTCTATTATTCATACTTATTTTCATTTTCCCTTCTTTCAAAATCTAGTCCATTTGATCCAATCACGTTGCCCCTGGTCTGTCTCTTCCAGACACAATTGCTCTTTTGATTTGTATACTCGCTTGGCCATTCTTTCTTCAATCATACTCTCCACATGTCCAAACCATCTAAAAGTTCCTTTACTTAAAACATTCATTTTATTCATGCATTTATTTCTGATGTCTTCATTCCGCCTTCTTTCAAACATTGACACTCCACAATTTTTTCTTAGTTCACGCATCTCTACAGCATTAATCTTATTCTTCTCCTTCTGTCAAGTCCAAGATTCACTTCCATCCATCAAGGTGGGCACCAACACACTATTATGTATCGTCATTTTTGCTACTGTTGATATAGCGCGGTTGTTGTTTATAACATTAAGTGCTCCGTTTACCTTGTTCCCTGTTACTATCATTGTTTTAATGTCCCTGTCAACTCACCTATCCCACGTAAACACACTGCCCAGATAACAGAACACATCAACCTGCTCCAGTTTCTCTGAGTTAACCCATACAACGCACACACTTTGTTCCACACTCCTTTCTATAACCATAACCTTTTGATTCCGCTACATTCATTCCCAAACCTTTCACTAGACATCTCTCATATATCTCACTTATCATATCACCTTCATTCGCAACAAGCATAACCATAGCATCTGCATACAGAAGTCCGCATACATTTACTTCACTCATTCTTACACCTACCTCATTATCTTTTAGATCACACACACACACACATGAATCTATATATAAATTAAACAACCAAGGTGACATCACATATCCTTGCTTTACGCCTCTTGTAATTTTAAACCACTCAGTGAGTTCTCCATTTACTCTTACATACTGCCTTTATACAGCGAGGCAATTGCACATAGTAATTTAATCAATCACTTTATAATCTTTCAATACTTCCAAACAATTTCTCTCTTCTTACACGAACATACGCTTCTTCTAATTCTACAAATGTAAAAAATTATTATTTTATGTTATATTAAGTATTTTATTTCCCTTGTTCCCTGTTGCTGTCCTTTTATCAACTCGCTCATCACGCATAAACATACTGACCAAATAAAAGAACTCATCAACCTGCTCCAGTTTCTCTGAGTTAACCCATACATAGCGCACACTTTTTACCACAAATCTTTTTATAACCATAACCTTTGATATTCAAATTATAAAATCTAAACAGTCCGATATCAGTAACAAAACTCAGTTCATTATAAATAAATCGTTATTCTAGGAGAAACTAAAAGATCTCAGTCAAGGAAGATTCAAGATAAAGTGTCTAAGAAGAAAGAAAGAAGTATGGAACCCACGAAGGAACAAGACGTCCCCAAAGCTCCATCCATGGTGCCGGTCAAGTTTGAGCGGGTTAGCGTCGAGTTCGATGCTGAAGAAGCGGGTAAGAATTGAAATAACCGTTAAGATATCTAAATCTTCTTCTTAACATTTGTCTCCACATTGGAGGTTGGCAATCATCATGGCTTTTTGAACTTGGTCTCCAGCTGCTCTGAACGGTGTCTCCTTGCTACAGTGGAACCACTCTCTCAGGGTCTTCAGCCAGGAGGTTCTTCTTCATCCTATACTTAGGTTTTCTTCTATCTTCCCCTGTAATATAACTTTTGCAAGGGAAGATAGAAGGAAAACTAAAGATAGAAGCATTTCATATTTGTTTCCTCTCATTAAATACCCAAAGTATTCCAATATTTTCACAACACAACAATATCTATAATATTAGGTCCTTACATATGAAATTGGTGTTTTGTTTGGGAGGAACATAAAGTTGATTTTTTTTTAATATAATATATTTATTTAATCAAAGTATGTACCATTGCTATCTATGCACTTTTGCCATCTCATAGGTAGTTCATCGATCCCTTTACTAAAAAAACCATTCGGACGGGAATCAATAAAATCTTTGAAGTCGGTTTGGACTGCCCCATCGGAGTTGAATTTTTTCCCTTGCAAGAAGTTATCCAAATTTCGAAAAAAATAGTAATCTGTCGGGGCAAGGTCCGGAGAGTACGGTGGATGTCTTAAACATTCCAATTGAAGCTCTTCTAATTTGGTAGCCGTCTGTTGTGCAGTGTGTGGTCTAGCGTTATCATGAAGCAGCAGTGGCCTAGAGCGATTAACCAGCCTCGGTTGTTTAGCAGCTAGCTTTTCCATCATGGTTTGCAGTTGCTGACAATAGACATCTGCCGTAATCGTCTGGCCAGATTTAAGAAAGCTATAGTGAACGACACCAGCACTAGTCCACCAAACGCTCACAAGTAACTTTTTTGGAGTCAATTTTCGCTTGGGGCATGGTTTGGCTGGTTCGGCAGGGTTCAGCCATTGCGATGAGCGCTTCCGATTATCATACAGGATCCACTTTTCATCACAGGTAATGATTCGATTCAAAATCCCTTCATTATTGTGCCGGTTGAGTAATGCAACGCAGCAGTCAACGCGCGTTTGTTGATTTGCTTCACTCAATTCGTGAGGTACCCACCTTTCAAGCTTTTTCACCTTCCCAATTTGCTTCAAGTGGATTAAAACAGTTTTATCACTAACACCGCAGCCTGCAGCTAACTCGGACGTGGTTTGCGATGGATCCGCTTCCACAATAGCCTTCAATTCTTCATTATCAACTTTGGTCTCCGGCCGTCCACGGGGCTTTTTCTGCAGGTCGAAATTTCCAGAACGAAAACGTTGGAACCAAAAACGCACTGTGTTTTCTTTTGCGGCACCGTCGCCATACACATCATTAATCCTTCGAGCCGTTTCTGCAGCACTGGTGCCACGGTGGAACTCGTACTCGTAAATAACGCGATATTTCAAGTTTTCCATTTTGTAAACTGAGTGACGCAAAGAAAAAAAACAATTGAGGAAAAAACAAATGAATTATAATTTTCGAAACACAAATACTTGAGTAAATAGCTGTATAAATTTGAATTTGGAATTCCTAACCAAAGAGAAGATATTTGAGATCAAAGTTGCCAGTACGGCAAAACGCCAATTTCATATGTAAGGACCTAATAATTGGATTCATACAATACATACATATCGTCGTCATACAAGAGAAAGTGACCAGCTAACAAAATGCAAAATGTTCAGGAGATGTTCATTTAACCATTTTTACACTTTTGTTTTCAATTTTTTTTTTTTAAATAAACGTATTCACATTTGTGATTTTTTTATGTGTATAGAAATGTTCATTGCTTTCAAAATAAAGAAATAATATTTTTGAAAATTTTCATACAATTTTGCTTGTCAAAAAATAAACATGAATGCAGATAGTAATTTTAAACAAGTCAAGATATTATTATTATTCTTCCAAGTTCTTGCTGGGTTATTTTTTCCGGGCCACCATTATGTTAGTAAGGTGTCAGATAGTCATTAATCACGTTTTCGCGAAAAATGCACTCGGTCACTTCTCTTGTATGACGACGATATATATAATATTGGGCCAATTTTTTTATTACATATACTCAAAAGGATATTTGTCTACAATAGGGAGGGCACACAATTTATTTCTTTAAAATTATATTCAGACTTCCTATGCCTAACTACAACATACATAGGCCCGCTAACAATGGTCGCATGCAATCATTATATTACCATAAATCTTATTATCTCTTATTTTTTACGATTGGAGATAGGATGGTGAAGATGCCAATGTTAATTTAAAAGAATTTTATAAACTATGTTTTTCACATTGTGAAATTTTGGATACATTTTTTTTTATAGAAATTCTTAGATTTCGAAAATGAGCAATCGTATATTTTTTATAACTACTCTTTCACTGTATACAAATCAATCTTCTTCTTCTTCTAAGTGCCCTGTCGGGTCCCCCCAACGTTGGCGATCACTTCGGCGAATCCGTCTCGGTCCTGAGCCGCCCGGAACAGTTCCTCTGCACTCCGGATGCCGGTCCACTCCCTCACATTCCGCAGCCAGGACATCTGTCTTCTTCCGGGCCCCCGGTGTCCCTCGACTTTCCCCTTCAATATAAGCTGGAGCAAGTGGTACTTCTCTCCACGCAGCACGTGACCCAGATATGAAATCTTTCTAACTTTTATAGTGGACAACAACTCCCTGTCAGCTCTAGCTCGCCTCAGGACTTCGGTATTTGTCACCATGTCTGTCCAGGGAATTTTGAGCATTCGACGATGCAACCACATTTCAAATGCTTCCAGTCTGTTCATTGCCTGGACTACAAATACAAATCAATCAGCCTGGTTTATTGCCATGTAGGCAAACTCTTACAGAACATCAATATTGATCTTGATTAAGTATCAATGGTTTTCAAACACGTACTCATGTTTGTCAGGAAAACTTTTTTTATAACAGAGAGAACATTTTGCAAAATGTCTTGCCTTAAATTATTCGTATCAGTGTTGCTAGTAAACAAAGCTTCCTGAATTCATATTATCTCACTATGGATTCATATCTCACCAGTAGAAATATTTATTGCATTGCCTTTTCGAGCCAAAGCATTAGGTGCAATATATAGTACAGTGTTAATCGCAATTATATCTAAATATGTTGAGTATTCTCAATAAATTAAAATGTAATTTGACAAATATTCATTTATATTTAGAAATTTTGGATAAATAACATTATAGCAAAGTATTTATATTTTTTCTGTATATTTATTTAAGTAAGAACTGAATGACTTGTTTAATACTTTACACCAGTGCTCCGCAACCTTTTCTCACCTACGACACACCAAAATTCTTCCTAGAAATCCGCGGCACACCAAAAGCTAAAATATAAAGGTATTAAATTGATACACAAATTTTACAATAAATTTTTGTTTTTTATTTGAAAAGTATACATACATAAAACTTTAACATATTTATTTTTACGCAATCTTAATAATTATTATAAAATAATAATTAATTAATGTGATAGCTGCGCTTGTTTCAATGAACACAAAAGTTTTATATTCGGCTCGGTTTTTGACAGCGCAACCCGAAGTTCTTGGTTAAGACCTTTTAAGCATGACCGCTTATCATTTTTAATTAATACAAGAGTTGAAAACCTTTGCTCACATAAATATGTCGTCGAAAATGGGAGTAGTGTTAAGATTGTTTTGTCGGAAATGTGAGGAAATCCAGAAAACATCTAATGGAACGTCGGAGAAGTGAAGTTTTAAAGTCATGTCATTATTTAAATCTGTAAATTCCTCTCGAATTTGCAGAGGTAGTGCTTCCGTAGAATTTATTGCATTGGCTGCAAAAGGATTTCGAATCCTTTGCAACCAATGCAATAAATTCTACCAATAAAATAGCGACAGCTCTGCACACGACAGTAATGACGGACGAGTGAACGTGATGTAACGCGTGCAAATGCAGTATAACGCATGAGTCTTCAGCGACGCGCATGAGGGTCATTTTTCTTTGTCTATGACTAATTTGGTGCGGCTATGGTGTAACAGTTTTCAACAGTTGGCGCCTGTTGCCAACTGTTGAAAACTGCATAGTGTACAAAGCACACTATGCAGTTTTCAACAGTTGGCAACAGGCGCTGGGGGACCATTAAAAAATTATTTAGTTATAATAATTATTCTATACTACATTTTGAAAAATAGACAATATTATGAAAAATAATTTGCCATTGTGTATTAAATACATAATGAAAAATTGTAAAATGTCAAATACATTGAATTTGACCGCGGCACACCTGTATCCGGCTCACGGCACACCAGTGTGCCACGGCACACCGGTTGCGGAGCACTGCTTTACACAGTTTATAATTAATTATCTGTTTGCCAGGATTTGTAAGTATCAGGTTACAAATAGCGCACTTCACCCTAAGAGTACCTGAAAAGTAGTACTACTACCTTGATCAAAAAGTTTTAGGACCGGCCACCGTGTGGCGCTGTCAGTCACCCTAAGTGATCACTTCTTTGTCTTTTTCATGCGTTTGAGGACCTATTCATTGTGCAGTTTGCCAACCTAAGAAATCTTTATCAGTCTCCTGTATAGCACCACATTTCAAATTCGTCTTGTGATTACTTCGCTGAGTGTCCAAGTCACGCCATAAAGAAGTACTGAAACATCGTACAGTGCGCTTTCTTAATTTGAAGTTGGAGTCTGTATTACAGAGAATATTTCTCATTTCGAAGAAATAGTTCTGCGCCATCTCAATCCAGATTCTGATTTCCCGGCAACAATCCCACTGATTATTAACTCTTACAGGCTTAGTGGTCTACGTTATGTACCACCTTTTTTTGAGGCAATACTGCACAATGGTACACGCAATGTACCACTTATTAAACCTCTCTCTTTTGCTGCACGAACGCTCAGATTATGTACCACTTCGTATAATATAACACTTATGACTCATATCCGCACAGCTGCAGGTCTGGTCCTGTTCAAATTCATTTAGCTTCTAATATTATTGACAGTTAGTTGTTCTCGGTGTGCCGACTTGTGCGTATAAAAGAAAACGTTATATATTTGTATTAAATTTTAATAAAAAAATGTTGTGTTGTGATAAAATTGACTTCAGTAATTGTGGTAAATTTATATTTAGGTTAAAAATTAATTTTACTTGGATGTATTTCGGCATTATTTGGTGGTACATTAGAAGTACGAGTGGAAATATGGACTAGTGGTACATAAGTTGTACCACCTCACCAGGAGTTCCTTGACCTACCGAGGAAGTGGAAATATGTTAATTTAGCATTTGTATGTGTCATTTTTCAAACACATCAACAAAAATAATGAGAAACTTGACGTTTTAGTTTTTGTGCAGCCTGAGTAAAAATAGGTGAAGTTTACCTGTGCCTGTGCCTGTAAGGGTTAAGGGGGGTATTTTACTCTAGAAATTTGAAAAAAATATTTTTTTTTACATATTTTTCAAGTTTAAAGCTTTTAAGAATATGTTCTCGAAAGGAAATTTTAAAATTCTTAATATTAGGTAAAGCGAAAAGAAATGTAAATTTTCATTAGGCGTCACGTTGAAACCAGTTTGCCACCAGTTACCGTTGGGTTAATACGTCGTGGTTGGTATCGTTTTGAAGCTCTATTAATATCCTTTCTGTTTTGATATTTATTTTTGGTTTTGGTTTAAAGTACAAAACTGCAAAAGCCACAGATTGAAGAGACACATTTGCGGTATTTTATGCTGTTTTTATTCGATAAAGGATTGAAGTCAAAATAAGCTACCCAGACCATCTGCGATATTTATAGAGACATCTTGAATCCTCGGAAGTGCCAAAGATGGTTTCAAAAAATTGAAAGTTGTGAAAGGGAATCGAAGGACAAACCAAAAATAGGAACACCTCTTAAAATCGATGATGACACTTTAAACTCATTAGTGAGGTCCGATCCGCGTAAAACCATCAAGGAATTGTCACAAGATATCGGTTGTCCATGGTCAACAGTGAAGAACTATTTGAAAAGGCTCAGAAAACAAAATAGACAAGGAATTTGGGAGCCGCACGAACTTTCTCCAACGGCCATGGAACAACCAATAACAATCTGTTCATCTTCACTCTCCAGATATGAAACTGATCCATTTCTTAGAAAAATTATTACTGGGGGTGAGAAGTGGGTCCTTTACACCAATCCGAGGAGAAAAAAAAACAAAAAACAATGGTTTTCGACAAATCAGGTAGCTGTGTCTACCCCTCAGTTGACATTGACTCTTGGATATTTTGGAAGTTGGATATTTTGGAAGTTATTCATTATGAATTACTAAAACCTGGTCAGACTGTTACAGCAGATGTGTATTGTGCCCAAATCGAAAGATTAAAGGCAGAACTGCTTAAAAAATGATCAGTTTTAGTAAAGAATCAGAGAAGAATTCTACAACATGATAATATAAGACCACACGCAGCAAGGATTACGCAGGACAAAATAAGAGAGCTATATTTAGAAGTTCTGCAGCATCCACCATATTCACCTGATATTGCACCTTTGGATTACCGTCTTTTTAGGTCGATGGAACATTCGCTTCGAGACAAAAAATCTACGAATGTCGAACAAGTCCAAAATCACTTGGAGTCATATTTTACCGAAAAACCACCAGAATTATACGAATAAGGTATTAAAAAACTGCCTATTCTGTGGAGGAAGATCATCGGTAACAACGGTAATTATTTAACGGAATAATTTTGTATAGTTTTTGTTTAAATCAATTTTTTGTCGCATCAAAAAAAATTGTCATTTCTTTTTGCTTTACCTAATATTTACGAAGTTATAGCTATAAATGAGGCAGCAATTACGCCGCACCGATATGACTCGGTCAATAATCTCAAAACTTTAAACGCGTTTTTCTCCAGACTACTTTTTTCGACCTGGTCGACATAAAATCTCAAGTTCTATCCAACCGATTGCCTTCAAATTTGGTATAAAACTTCGATAAATGTTTTTATATCGTCTTTTATCAGGAAAATGCACCGTGTCACAAGTCGATGGTAACGATGGCCAAATTGCACGACTTGAACTTCGAATTGCTTCCGTACCCACCGTATTCTCCAGATTTGGCCCCCAGCGACTATTGGCTGTTCGCGGACCTCAAAAAGATGCTCCAGGGAAAGAGATTTGGCTCCAATGAAGAAGTGATTGCCGAAACTAACGCCTATTTTGAAACCAAAGATAAATCGTTCTACACGGCCGGCATAGAAAAGTTAGGAAAGCGTTGGCATAAATGTATCGCTCTTGAAGGCGACTATGTTGAATGCATAAAGAAGAATTTTGGCAAACAAATGTTGTTTTAGTAGTTAGTCCCGGGACTTATTGATCGATGTGTTACAAGGGTTTGGGCTGAAAAACATCAGATGTCCTCGTGGACAGATTCACCCTATATTGATGGGGTATATCTTAACCAGAGGGATATTATATGAGATGAGCCCAGACCTTTTGATAGCTTCTCCCTTAAATGTATTTTCTACTATTTATCTTAAGAATGTAATAGGTTAGTCAATAAGTTTTGAAAGCGACATGTATGGAGCAGTAGAAAAATCAAAATTTCGACGCCATTTTAATATTTCATCTTTCATAAGAACGTACTCAAAATTTCATTTCGATTTGTCAATTCATTCTTTGTTTACAAGCCATTTGAAGTTGACGTGTCAGTGTATTTTTTAACAATGGAAAAATCCGAATATCGTGCAGTGATTAAATTCTTTGTTTTGGAAGATTTATCGGCTACTGAGATCCATGCAAAGATGGTGAAAGTATTAAAGCTCTATCCACGCTCAGGACGTCCAAAAAGTGCATCAACACCAGAAATCATAGCGAAAATACAGGATATGGTTTTAAAAGATCATCGATCGACTGTGGATGTGATAGCTGACACCATAGGCATCTCACATGGAACAACATGGCATATTTTGGCTGAAGTTTTGGGTTTCAAAAAACTGTGTGCACAATGGGTGCCGCATTTGCTAACAATGCAACAAAAACACGTTCGAATGCGACTTTCTGAGCAACATTTGGAGCAATTTCGAAAGGATAAAAAGGATTTTCTGCGTCGATTCATCACTATGGATGAGAATTGGGTCTACCACCATGATTCTGAATCAAAACAAGAGGCTAAGGAGTGGTGTGAACCAGGCACTTTGGCTCCGAAGCGAGTTCGTGTCCAGAAATCGGCCAAGAAGGTGTTAGCGTCAGTTTTTTGGGATGCAAAAGGAATTTTATTGATAGATTATCTCCAAACTGGTAAGACAATCAACTCTGATTATTATTGTGACCTTTTGGACCAGTTGGATGAAAAAATTTGTGAAAAAAGACCCGGTTTGCAGAAGAAAAAAATCATTTTTCATCAAGACAATGCACCTGCTCACACAGCTCAAAAAACCATAGCGAAAATCAGTGAATTGGGGTACGAATTGTTGCAGCATCCACCCTATTCGCCAGATTTAGCTCCCTCTGACTTCTGGCTGTTCTCACACCTCAAAAAATTCCTTCGTGGAAAGCATTTTTCATCAAACTAAGAGGTTATAGCCGTCGTAGAGGAGTATTTTGCAGGCCTTCCAGAAAGTCACTTCCGTGATGGGACAACAAAGTTGGAAGATCGTTGGACCAAGTGTATTGATCTTATGGGAGACTATACTGAGCAATAAAAGTGATTTCCCCCCAAAAAAAATGTATTTTTATTTCCGCTTTCAAAACTTTTTGACTAACCTAATATTTATATATGTACATACAGTCAACTCCGGTTATAGTGAACTCGGTTTTAGTGACCCTCTGGCTAAAGGGAACCAAAATGTACTAGTTTTAGTTCACTATAACATAGGTTTTTACCATATACATTTGATATATGGGGTTGGGTTCACTATAGCCGAAGGTTCACTAAAACAGAGTTCACTATAACCGGAGTTGACTGTATTATGTTGATATCGATAAACCTATATATATTTATTTATAAATTTATCCAAGTGAGCAACTTTTCAAAGATTTTGTGATTTTGAGCATAAGGCCATGTACGAGTATATCATTACAATTATCCTCGTGATTCTTAAAGGCTCGGGATTTAGTTTATCGGGAGGATTGACCACATAAATGTATCAGACCAGGAACTATAGTAGAGGGAATATACTTATTATTTTAGCTTTTAGGTTGTACGAGGCATATCGACAAAGTAAGTGTACTGAATTTTTGTATTGGGTGTACAAATAAGTCACCGCCGTTTGACAAAAGTTGGCGCCACCAGTAAGTTATGGTTAAAATTGTCAGATGTAAAATGTCATTATCGTAAGGTTGGACATCTGTCAACAACATGACCTTGAAATATTAGTGAATTTTTATCAGTATAACATATTTTTTTGTGTTCGAAAATGTCAAGTTTTGAGCCGAATAAGCGTCATTTGCGGGAACTTTTGATTTACTTCTTCAATTTGAAGAAATCTGCAGCTGAGGCGCATCGATTGCTTGTAGAAGCATATGGTGAGGCTGCCTTAAGTGAGAGAAGTTGTCGTGAGTGGTTTCAAAAGTTTAAGAACGGTGAATTTGACATCGAAGACAAAGAACGTAGCGGAAGGCCGAAAGTGTACGAAGACGCGGAATTGGAAGTATTATTGGATCAAGATTCGTGCCAAACGCAAGAAGAACTTGCACTTACATTAGGAGTGACTCAACAAGCAATTTCACATGGGTTGAAATCATTGGGAATGATTCAAAAACAAAGAAATTGGGTTCCATATGAACTGACACGGAGAAACTTTGAATGCCAATTTTCCACATGTGAAATGCTGCTTGCCAGGCATAAACGAAAGGGTTTTCTGCACCATATAGTCACTGGTGATGAAAAATGCATCCATTATGATAATCCAAAAAGGAAGAAATCATGGGGATCCCCTGGTCATGCTTCAACATCTACGGCTAAGCCAAATATTCATGGAAAAAAACTCTTGTTGTGTATTTGGTGGGATCAGCTTGGTGTCGTGTATTATGAGTTGCTCAAACCGAATGAAACCATTGCTGGGGCTGTCTACCGAACATAATTGATGAGATTGAGTCGAGCACTCGAGGAAAAGCGCGCCCACTACTACGCCAGACACGACAAAATTATTCTCCTGCATGATAATGCTAGTCCACATGTTGCGGCACCGGTCAAAACCTATTTGGAAACACTCAATTGAGAAGTTTTACCCCACCCGCTGTATTCACCAGACATTGCTCCTTCTGATTACCACTTGTTTTGATCGATGACGCATGGCCTGTCTGAGCAGCACTTCACATCATATGAAGATACCAAAAATTGAGTCGATTCGTGGATAGCCTCAAAAGATGATGATGATGACTGACGCGGTATTCGTATGCTGACAGAAAGATGGGGAAAAGTAGTGGCAAGCGATGGGTACTACTTCGAATAAAACATGAGGTTCCGTTCTTTCACAATAAATGCCTATTTTTTTATAAAAAACGGCGGAAACTTATTTGTACACCTAATAGGTTACAATTTTTTTTATTTAAACAAAAAAATTACATGGTTACCGTAGTACATATGTAAGCTATTTTTCGACATAGTCATCATTCCTCTCAATGCAGGTGGTGAAGCGGGGTATCAACTTTTTGATGCCTTCCTCGAAGTAGTTTCCCGCCAACCCCTCCGTCCACTTCTCCACCTCCTCCTTTAGCTCCTCGTCGGTTGAAAACCTTTTTCCACCCATGTACAGCTTCAGGGAGGTAAAGAGATAGTAATCTGAAGGTGCTAGGTCAGGGGAATGCGCGGGATGGTTCAGGGCATCCCATTTAAACGAGGCGAGCAGTTCCTTCGTGACGTTGGCCGTGTGTGGTCTGGCATTGTCATGCAGCAGGCAGACTCCCTTTGTCAGCATGCCTCTCCTCTTGTTCTGAATCGCCCTCCGCAATTTTTTTAGGGTCTCACAGTATCTTGCAGAGTTGATGGTCTCCCCTTGAGGCATATATTCAATTAAAATTATGCCTCGACAGTCCCAAAACAAGGATGCCATGATTTTCTTGGCTGAAATTGTGGTTTTGAACTTTTTGGCGGAGGGTGAAGAGGTGTGACGCCACTGTTGAGACTGCCTTTTGGTTTCAGGCGTGTAGTGTGCAACCCAAGTTTCATCTCCAGTAACGATGGAGCGGAGAAATTCATCTCCATGGAGTTTGCAGCGCCTCAAAAACTCTTGCCTTTTTACAAAATTTCGCACTTGGCGGGAGATTGGGTTGACATTTTTCACAAAAAGTGTTGTCGCGTCGACACTTCTCAACGTACTGACCTCGAACCGGTCTCGTTGCAGAGGGGAAGGGTAGGACTACACGGAAGTGTAGCCAACATGTCGAAAATAAAATCCATCCGGTCGTGAGAGCCTCAGTACACTTACTTTCTGGATACGCCTCGTATAATGAACTGCCAGCAGAGTTATTTATGGTTCAAAGCTCAAATACACACTGGCTCCGGCTCCTTGCTCAGCACATTGCTGAGTCCGAGAGTATTATTGCACATTGGGAAATAGTTGAGAGGATCTTATTGTCTATGGTTGGTGACGTTTTAATACAGAATTCTTGATTTTTATGTATCATATACCAATATTGGTTATTTTTTTCTGCGATATGTTTCCACCATTGTTTATTTAAATGAAAAAGTGTGTATCTCATATTTCTCGAGTGTGTCCATTTAGTTACGAGTACAGCCTTTATTCGGCTCCTATCACTCTTTTTCCATGTCCATATTTCACTCCCATACATCCAAGTTGGTACCGAGATATTGTTGTGGACAGCTTAGCAGATTTTGATACTTTTAAAAGAAATTGAATATATGAAATCATATAGGGACCAAAAAAAATCTTTAATCTTTATGTTTACCACTGTATATTCAATAAATTAATTAATCAGACACGTAAAATGCTTTCCTTAAAAAAAAAAAAATTCAAAAATAGTTTTTTTCAAATGAAACTTGTATCTATGCGGTAGGGCAAATTGTCCTGAACGTCACGAAAAGTGAAACGCTTCCCCTTCTCCCACTTTAATGGGA
Source organism: Odontocerum albicorne (assembly GCA_949825065.1). Taxonomy (NCBI): domain Eukaryota; kingdom Metazoa; phylum Arthropoda; class Insecta; order Trichoptera; family Odontoceridae; genus Odontocerum; species Odontocerum albicorne. Next base: position 22,719,030 of record OX463863.1, on the reverse strand, counting down.
ATATTTCAAACGATCTTTAATATTTATTTATATTAATAAATATATTTAATGAATAATAAACATTAAATATAAATTTATAATTAGTAATAATATAAATAAATCATTTATTAATTTGATAAATGAACGATAAATAAATAAATTTATAAATTTGTTTATTTATTAAATATAAAATTAAATATTGTATTATAATAATAAATATTTATATATTATTAAATTTCAATAATTAAATAATATTCAATTATATAAATTAATTAATAAATAAAATTTTATAAATATATTATAATTCATAAATAATCAATTTATAATGAATAATAATTGTTATAAATAATAATATTAAAAATTATTAATAATAATTAATTAATATTAATAATAATATTAATTAGCAATATAATATTAATGTTATAATTATTAATTAGTTATAATTATTATTACTATCAATAATTTTTAATTAATTATTAAGTATAATTATTAATTAATAATTTTTAATTATTAATTAAGTAATAATTATGAATTAATTAACAATTATTAATTAATTACTAACTGTTAATTAATTAATGTAATAATTAATAATTGTGAATTCTTTTTAAATATTTTTTAATTAATTTATTAAATTTATGTATATTAATAATTAATTAATTAATTATTTATTATAATTATTAATTAATAATGATTAAGTGTTAATTAATTAATAATGATTAATTGTTAATAAATTAATAATAATTTATTAATTAACAATTATTAATTAATTAATAATTGTTAATTAATTAATATAATAATTAATAATTGTTAATTCTTTTTAAATAATTAATTAATTTATTAAATTTATGTATATTCATTAATTAATATAACCATTTCCTAATCCAAAAAAAAAACTGTGAACAAATGGAAACAAAGCAATGCACAAAATCAACTTTTCCTGGGAGCTAAAAAGTTTCACTTCTACCGCGCGAGAGTCTCACGCATCTGTTTTTTTGTTATAGTTGAAAAAAAATCTCAGAATGCAGCAGCCGAGAAGCCGGGCGCCAGCGGCCGACAACAGCCAGCGATGAAACCGAGGAAAGTTCACGAGTGCAAAGAGTGCGGCAAAGTCTTTTCCGAGTCGCACCACCTAAAAGTGCACACGCGCCTTCATACCGGCGAGCGCCCCTTCCAATGCGGAGACTGCGACAAGTCCTTCCCTCAACTCGGCCAACTACGAAGTCACCAAATTGTCCATACTGGAGTTAAATCCTTCGGTTGTCCCGAATGCGGGAAGCTCTTTGCTTCCACAGGTGATGTTAAAAGACACGAAAGGGTACACACGGGAGAGAGACCATTTGGCTGCGTTGAATGTGGGAAGTTATTCACGGCGAGTCATTCTTTAAAAAAACACTTGAAGTTACATAATAAAATGAAACCATACGGGTGTGCCGTGTGTGGCACTCTGTTCTCGCGTGTAGAACATTTAGAAGTCCATCGCGCTACGCACACAGGTGATGAGTTATTCAATTGCGAAGAATGTGGAAAAACTTTCACTCATATGCGTAAACTACAGTCCCATAAAATTATCCATACATCGGATAAGACCTTCAATTGTCAAGATTGTAATAAATCATTTAATCTCGCACGTTACTTGAAACAGCATCAAGTTATACATTTGACTGTTAAGCCGCATAGCTGTAAACAGTGTGGTAAAACATTTAGTCGTACGGCAGATCTTAAGTGGCACCTGGGCTGTCACGCAAAGGAGCGTCAGAAAGAAACGAACGCACCTAAAGGTAACGCAGATGAATCTGTTACAGTTGAATTTACTCAGGATAAAGCTACTATATCTGAGTACGAGGACGTCAGTTCTAAAGTCAAGACGTGATGATTTTAGACAGTTTTCTCGTAAATGGTAGAAAAATCAACTCCTACGTGTTTTGTAATGTAGACTATTTGTGAATTATGATGTTAAGTAATTTTTCTCTTTAACTACATTATGGATAACATCATTGCAGAGGTTGCACCTCTCAAGTTGGGGTACAGTCTTGGTAAGGAAGCGGTGGGAATTCTCTGTTATGCTGACGACTCTACACTCAGCTGAAAATAAAAATGACTTACAGAGAATGCTCACAAAAGTGGATGAATCCTGCTCAAAGTACAATATGATTATCTCTGTAGCATAAACTAAGTGTATGACATTCTCCAAAGACCAACTAGAGTGCAGAATTTCAGTAGGTGACGAGCCAATTGAACAAGCAACCCAGTTCAAATATCTCGGCAGTGAACTGCTCAGCTTTCATGACCTCCCCAGAGAAGTAAGGCCTCAGGTAGATAAAGCTGCAGTTGTGGCGGGCTGCCTGAGATATGTCATATGGAGGAATAAAGATATGAGAACGGATAGCAAGGTACGCATTTATAAGACCTGTGTGCCACCTATCCTCACATATGGCATCGAAGTGAGGGCGGACACTGTCAGGACCAAAAGTATGCTAAGAACAACAGGAATGAGAACTCTACGTGCTATTGCTGGGAAGACTCTGCGTGGTCGCGTAAGGAACACCACAATCCGAGAGGTCTGCGAGGTTTAAGATGTGGTCAGATGGGGACGACAGTGTCGACGATACTGGTACCAACATGTACAAAGAATGAATTCCACAAGAATTCCATACATAGCTCTGTATGTGGTGCCAGATAGATGGCGTCCACCAGGGAGACCCCCGAAACGATGGAGAGATAGCTGGAGCTCAGCATCACAGGAGGACAATCCTGCAGTAACAGACTCTTGAGTCTATAGAAAGTTTAAGAAGAAGAAGTAATTTTTAGTAATGTGAAATGTGCACTGTATGTTAGAACTCACTTTGTTAATTTCTACAGACATAGAGTGAAACAAATAGATATGTTACTTAACTTAAGTGTGGGGCAAAGTGGAAGGATTGCCGGGAATGGACAGTCCATATTGTAATGTTTTAACTTTTTGTTGTACAACCTGGCGGACTTATTGCTTTTCCACCCAGAAAGGTGTTGAAGAGGTCTCAAGTGGAAGCCAGATTGCAATTCTTAAAAGAATCTGAGTACAACGGGAATCAAACCCATAACCCATGGGTTGGAAGACCACGTAGGTCGTCAATGCACGCATTTCTTACGATACATGAACCGAGTGTAACTTGTTAAGTTTATTTATTGCGGACGATCAAATGACACAGTGTCAGCTCCTATATAGGGCAAGACAAACTTGTAACAATACTGTACTAAATACATTCGGAGCATTGTGACACAGAATATTGTGAATATGAAATGTAACCACATATCAACAGTGTAGAAACCGCGAATCCTTATAGGACTACAAGAATGTACTGCAACAAGAATAGATGGATCACATCGAGCGGTTTGTTAGGGTACTTCGTAGTCGAGGACTCCCTCACTATTCCCTCGTTTGTTTTAAGTAAGTGAGTCATTGCACACCAGCAAACTCATCGGTCACACTGCTGCATTGGATCTGCAGGTGAGACGATCGGAGCACACCGACATGTTGTGTGCCATTACGGATAAGGATGGGGCAATAATACAATGAATAAGTTTGGGGATTGAGAGTGGAAGATAAATTTAAAGGGAAGAGAAAGACATTGTAATTTGTTTTATCAAACACTGTTTATTCCACTTTTTGTAACGGTATAACCCTACCGGTTTCAAGGTGCACACCTCACCATCTGGGGAGCACAAACAAGACTGAATTCTGTTCGAACAGGTACCGAGATACACGCTTCTAACGGTGAACATTTGGGTTGGGACTGAGGGTTGAGGGAGGCATGGGACAACCTCGTCGAACAGCGGAGAGATTCTTGGGATATATGTGTTTGCCAGATGTTCACCTCGATGCACTGACTTAGAAATTTCTAGGGCCTCTAATTTATTCTGAAATGGCTAATCATTGATACCGTGAAAACTATACATTTTCTATCTATGATGCCAAATTCTTACATATCAGTAGTAACGGAAATAAATGAGACAGATTAGAGGCCCTATAAATTTCTAAGTTTGTGCATCGAGGTGAACATCTGGTAAACACATATATCCCAAGAATCTCTCAACCGCTGCTCGCCGAGGTTGTCCCATGCCTCCCTCAACCCTCGGTCCCCAACCTGAATGTTTACCGTTAGAAGCGTGTATCTCGGTACCAGTTGAACAGAATTCAGTCTTGTTTGTGCTCCCCAGATGGTGAGGTGTGCATCTTGAAACCGGTAGGGTTATACCATTACAAAAAGCGGAATAAAGTGTTTGATAAAACAAATAACAATGTCTTTCTCTTCCCTTTAAATTAATCTTCCACTCTCAATCCCCAAACTTCATCATTAGATGGAGTGTGCACTTTGAAACCAGTAGGGTTATACCATTACTAACGTTCTAACGGTAAACATTTGGGTTGGGGACCGAGGGTTGAGGAAGGGACGGGACAACCTCGGCGAGCAGCGGAGAGATTCTTGGAATATATGTGTTTGCCAGATGTTCACCTCGATCTACTGACTTAGAAATTTCTAGGGCCTCTAATCTGTTTAATTTATTTCCGTTACTACTGATATGTAAGAATTTGGCATCATCGATAGAAAAAGTATTATTTTCACATGATTAGCCATTTCAGAATAAATTAGAGGATTTGTTAAGGCGGATTTGTGTTCACAAAATCTCTTTTCAAAAGATCTTCCTGTCTTTCCTATATAGGAAGAGAAAGACATTACGAATGGAGTTTCTCCTCCATTATCCGGGCTTGGGACCAGCTCTGTTGTTCAATTCAAGACATTAATCAAAGGACATATATAGCATAGGGAGGAAGGATGTAAATACATTTTATTTTATTTTACATTTGATACAGGTTTAACCCTATTATATCAAAAAACAAGGAAATAATTTAATTATGAAGTCTAAATACAGCATAATGACAATTTCGTTATACCTGCAGAGTTTATTGAGGAGTTTAATCCTCTATTTATCCACAGAGATGTGGATGATATCCATATCAGAAAATTCATTCAACAAGGTTATTCCGTGTGCAAGTGGTGATACTCTTAAGAGTTCAGTTCGTGAATACGGCACCGAAAACAATCTTAATTCACGATGGCATAAATAATTGTCTGGTACATTAAACAGAAGTCTGCCAATCAACAAAGTGTTCCCGTTAGCAATTTGTATATGTAAAGGGTCTTTCAAATTGAGCGGGTTTTTAAATTCTTGGATAAAACACAGATGGCGTCGCGAACTTGCCTGGGTCTTGTGACATTTGAGAAGTGTAATGTATGACATTTATAAAAATGAAGTCGTATACAATACGACAAAGCGTTCAAATTGTTGAATTATTTTATGTATTGTAATCTCCGGAAACGGTGATGTTAATTGGCCACCAAGATCATGTGATCTGACACCGTTGGACTATTTTCTCAGGGGTTACGTGAAAAGCCAGGTTTATAAGAATGACCCCCGATCAATTCCTGAGCTGAAGGACGAAATTATTTGCGTTATCGGCGAGTTAGAACCGCAATTATGACAAAATGTCACGGAAAATTTTGACAAAATAGTGGACATCTGCGAGAGGTGGACATTTGGCGGATATTGTTATTTGTATTTAAATGGCATGCATTATACTTCAATGACAAATAAAGTTTTTTGAAATCAAAGCAAATTGTGTGTTTTATTCAAGAATTTAAAAAATTTGAAAGACGCTTTATAAACAGGTGCGTAGATACGAGGGTGGTCCCAGAAGTACCCGACCTGACGTATAGATGGCGGTTGACTATGGTAGAAAGTACTAAACTTATAAAGCTTAAGTTTCAAGTTTTAAGACGCTACGTTGTTTAGTATTTGTTTGGTAGCCATCAATAGTGTACGCTCTCAGTGAATTTGTAAACATGGAAAATATTGGTCATCGTTATGTGATACAATACTTTCATTTGAAAGGTCTAAGTCCAACTAATATCAAAGCCGAGCTAGATTCTACTCTGGGGGAGTCTGCTCCTTCGTTTACAGCAGTAAAATATCAGGTGGCAGAGTTTAAACGAGGCCGTACGAGCTGCCAAGACGAACATCGCAGCGGTCGACCAAATGAGGTGACCACGCCAGAAATGGTAAAGAAAATCCACAAAATGGTATTGGATGACCGTCTATTGAAAGTGCGTGAGCTAGCAGACATGGTAGGCATTTCAAAAAGTGCTGTACATCGCATATTGACTGAAAATTTGGACATGAGAAATCTGTGCGCAAGATGGGTGCCGCGTTTGCTCACAATGGAACAAAAACAGCGTCGTGAGGATGTTTCAATCGAGTGTTTGGTGATGTTTCACAGCAATAAAGCCGAGTTTTCGCGTCGATTCATAACCATGGATAAAATATGGGTCCATCACTTCACACCTGAAACGAAGGAACAGTCAAAACAATGGACTGAAAAAAGGCGAAGACAGTTCCATCTGCAGGCAAGGTCATGGCGTCAGTTTTTTGGGATGCGCGTGGGATAATTTTCATTGATTATCTTCAAAAAGGAAAAACAATCAACGGCCAGTATTATGCGAACTTATTGCAGCATTTGAGTATTGAAATCAAGAAAAAACGGCCGCATTTGACGAAAAAGAAAATGTTGTTTCATCGAGACAATGCACCAGTTCACACATCCGTTATCGCGGTGGCCAAAATCAATGAATTAAAGTTCGAATTGCTTCCTCACGCAACCTATTCGCCAGATTTAGTCCCCTCGGATTGTTTTCTTTTTCCAAACTTGAAAAAATGGCTCGGTGGTAAAATATTTGCCAACAATGAAGAAGTGGAATCTGCGGTTGATGGCTATTTTGAGGCGCTCGACGGTTCTCACTATAAACAGGGTATCGAAGCTATTCAACATCACTGGGAAAAGTGTGTCGAGCTGAAAGGAGACTATGTTGAGAAATAAAAATATTTTTTCCCAAATTTTTTGTGTTTTGTTTGTTAGGTTGGGTACTTTTCGGACTACCCTCTTATCTTCTAGCACTTAAGGAGTAATATCCAAGCATACTCATTAGATAAATGTGGGATAGAGCCGTGGATAAAATCTATTCTCTTTGCAATAAAGGTGTCGTATAAATCTCTTTTGAACTCCCGCAACCAATAGGGATTTTTGGATTCCTCTCGGAGATCCGAGTCGCACTCTAATCTAGTGTGGACCAGTGATACTGCAGCTGGTATCTGAAATTCACGGCACTTTTCTATTAACTGTCGGATATTGAGGATTAGCAATTGGTCAAAACATATACTCGTATATCGGACGTATGCGTCACCCTTTAACCTGTACACCGCGTTAAAAATCAAATTCTACGAATCCTGTGCGCGGCACAATTTCGGCGTTTTTTAATTTCTAAGTTTAAACGCGTATTTTGTTTAGAACCACTGATATTTGATTACACCACCAAGTAAACATGACATTCAAGTAATTTTCTCATAATAAATAATAGTCATTACTCTTAAGGAGACTCATTAAATAAAGGAGATAAACTAAACATTACGTAAAATACACAAAGGAATGCTACAGATCAGATCACAGGCGTTTGTGCTTCCCGCGAGGAACACGTTAATATGTGTAGATTCTTGTATGTGTTATATTTGATATCATTTCATATTTGTTTAGTTTATATGTAAATTTGATATTTTTGTATGATATATTTATGTTTGTTTGGGTCCGCTCGACATCGCGACCACAACGGAAATGTAGACTTATGGACGGGCGTTGAGACTAGATCGCTGGCTGGTCGGCCTAAGCATTGCGCAAAACTCCCGAAAATTGTTGTATTTCGCGGGATGTGAGCGCTTGCGATGAGCGATTGACCGTTCATAAGAGGGGTTCCTTTCAAAATAAATCATACTACTTCCTATTCTCAGTACACTGTGTTTTACTTAAGACCTGCTACAACCTGCCATAAGAGGAATCTTCACCATTGCTACCTTCTCTCATCGATCTACGCCTTTTGGATTTGACCTAAATTCTCCGAGCATTGCGCAGCAGCCATTTACTTATGATACAGTTCTTTGTACCGGTGCCGTACAACATATATGTGGAGTATTTTGATGTATGGTTGCGAGACATGATGCATGGGCGAAAGGGATTGAAAAAGATTGGAGGCCTTCGAGATGTGGACCTATAGATGAATCCTAAGGATTTCCTAGAGAGACCACATTACAAATGACGAGGTTCTCAGCGCAGGATCGAAGAAACCAGGCACCTGTCAAACACCATATCGGAAAGGCGTGCAGAATGGATGGGTCACATGCTGCGATATGACAGTCTCCTGCACAATATACTGGAGGGAATGATTGAGGGATCGATTGGCAGAGGGCCCCCTCGCCGGGAGTATCTGGAGCAAATATGCCACGATATGGAGTGCACCTCCTATACAGAGCTCAAGAGGATCGCTGAAGACCGAGCGGAGTGGAGGAGTAGACGCGGGGCTTTGCTGCTAACCAATCCCCAGGATTGAGACTGAAGAAGAAGGAGATTGAGAATTTATTCTCTCGTCCCTTTTCCTTTAACAATCCCTTCCTATACTTTTGGTATCTGCCAGCTGAAAAGTATAAATTAATAAAAAAAAAATTATTAAAATTATGAAATCAATTCTTTTATTTATATTAAATCCTAATTCATTTAATATTGTGTCGATTACAATTAATTGATTCCTAGAAATAAAACATTAAATTAATCGTAAGTGACTTATGACATTCCATCGAGACACACTTTCACTCAATTAAATTAATCCGTAAGTGACTTATGACATTCCATCGAGACACACTTTCACTCAATTAAATTAATCGTAAGTGACTTATGACATTCCATCGAGACACACTTTCACTCAATTAAATTAATCGTAAGTGACTTATGACATTTCATCGAGACACACTTTCACTCAATTAAATTAATCGTAAGTGACTTATGACATTCCATCGAGACACACTTTCACTCAATTAAATTAATCGTAAGTGACTTATGACATTCCATCGAGACACACTTTCACTCAATTAAATTAATCGTAAGTGATTTATGACATTTCATCGAGACACACTTTCACTCAAATAATGACAGTACATATAGGGTGTCCTAAAAAAAATGTATACACAATTCGAATGAATATTTATTAAGGTCGATCTAAGATCAAAGAAGACAGAATCTTGATAAATTATCGCAAATGCTCAAATTGATGACCATTTCGCTCCATGAACTCCCGATAACGTGGATTCGCAAATATCACGAATAATTTATTTTGGTATTTGGGCGCATTCTTTCAATGGCTGATCTCAATTCATTAACTGTTGCCGGTTTTGTGCCATAAGCTTTATCTTTGATGTCTCTATAAAAAAAAGTCCATTAGCATGAGGTCTGGGGAGCGCAGGGGGATATTTCAATGCTACCTCGACATCCAATGTTCGGTAAATTCCCAGTCTTTGTGGGCATATGCACACGTATGTTTTTATGGATTTCGTGGGGATGGATAGTCATTTGAATGATTTATGCGACCACGTAACTTGCTTCATTTACTTTTGTCTGGTTGGTTAGAAGAGATTTCCGCCTGGCAATAAACCCGCCATATTGTATTTGCAATAAAAACGTTGAATAAATAAATAAATATTTTGTGCCCTATTGACTTTGTTTTCTATCACTACACACCGTTTGATATCCGCCTTAACTCCACCATCATCTGAGAAAATACTACGCAAATAGCAGAATTCCTCAACTTGATCCAATCTTTCATTATTCACCCATATAACATATTTCATTTACTTTTCCTGTTACTTTGGATTCTGCAACTTCCATTATCAGACTTTTCTCTTTCCATCTCTCATGCAATTTACTTGTCAAACTCTGCAATCCATCTTCACTCTTCTCCAGGACTACTCCGTACTACGTCAGTTAGATTTATTCTATGATATTAAGACCTCAAAGTTGGTAGTATGAACCGACTGGAAGCGTTCGAAATGTGGATACACCGGAGAATGCTAAGGGTACCTTGGACGGATATGGTCAGCAACATGAGGGTTCTTCAAAGAGCCAAAGTTGATAGAGAGTTGCTGACTACTATTAAAATCCGAAAGGTGTCTTATTTTGGTCATGTACTTTGAGGAGCAAAGTACAAATTACCGCACCTGATAATCCAAGGCAAGATAGAGGGTCGAAAAGGTGTTGGCTGGAAGCAAATCTCCTGATTCCGCAATATACGTGATTTGACTGGTATAAGGAGCTTCGGGGATCTTTTTCGGGCTGCCGGGGACAAAGATGCCTGCTCTCAGGTGATAGTCAACGTTGGGGGGACCTGACATGACACTGGGAAGAAGAATATTAAGACCTCGATGCCAGATGATTACAATGAGACTGTGTTAACATCAAGTGCACATTTTTAAGCTCTATAGAGTGGCTGCTCTATGGAGACCTGCGATGCACTTCATATTCATTATAATAGTTTGTCCGGAAAGTAATTTTGTTATTTTAAGATCAAGTTTGTAACGATTCACGCAACAAAGTCTCTCCAAATGACCGTGGATGACATTTTCAGAAACTCAACCAACTCTCGTATTGTAAAGGTAATCGGCCATCTAGAGCAGACACCATCTTTAACACGTTCGCTGCTAGACGCCCCTGGGGCGTCAACACATTCTTTGTAGAGACGCTGATGACGCCCGTTGCGCGTCATTTGATTCTCTTTGTTTGTATGGTACCGAATATTATAAGATTTTAAGGTTTCAAAAATACCGTAAGATTTTAAGGTTTCGAAAATATCGTAAGATTTTAAGGTTTCGAAAATACCGTAAGATTTTAAGGTTTCGAAAATATGATTTTTTCAGTACCTCTACACTATTCTATAAAAACATATCGCAGTGAATGTGTTAATAATACAAAAGAACAAATATATTTTGAGATTTTCGCAGTTTCTCATATCAGTTATACTGGGTCGTTTGACTTGTGATAGCGACATTTAGAAAACATTACAGTTTTCATCTTTAGAGGTTATTCATAATCAACTTTGCCATAAGCGGAAATGCACTGGACACCGCATGGCTTCCAGCAGAGTTTCAGTCGTAACGTGAGTGCATGGATCCATCTTGGTGTACAATCGTAATGGGAGTGCATGGTTCCGATTCCACCACAGGACAACAAACGTGCATCTTCCACAAACTTCCTTTAGTTATCGCTTCAATTTGATTACGGGGTACTGTTATAATTCGACTATATTAACCTTTCCCTTCATGTGCTAAAAAAATCGGCCCGTTCCGGTGTTGCGTATTCAATATGCACAAATAAGAATATTCATAGCCAATCACTTAAATTAATTAAATTTGAAGTCAAAAGTGATAATACTTGAAATTTAATTGCTGAAAACATGAAAAAAACAGCGGCCGACGTTCACAAAACGGGCGAAGCGACGAACTCGAACGAAAGCCCGTGAGTTACTGAGCGAGCGAACTGAGATTCTATTTCTTGCGTTCCCATATATCGAAGTAGAGTGAGACGTGAATAGCGTCGCTTCCTCACCCATAGCGGTTTTTTTTAGAATGAATATACCTACATCACACACTGTCACACGTTTGATTATATCGGTAAATTTATTCCCGATTTTCACAAAATATCTCTGATGTGGCCGATAAGTGCTAATTATTATTAATGTTATTTTTTCATTCAATGTGTAAATGTATTACGGAGGAATACCTAAAATCTGAACCCAGTATTTATTATATTTATAGAGATATTAAAGTGTTTAGAAGCAATGTGTACTAGTTACACATCACAGGGAAGGAAGGGTTAACAAGGACGACGGATTCCACGTCAAATTGTGGAAAGCGCGTGTTTGTTCTCCCGTGGTGAGGTGGAACCACTGTCTCATGTTACGGTTGCGAACCGCGACGCACCTATGAGCTTACGTTACGACTGAGACACTATTGTAGGTCAAGCGGTATCCATTTATAGTGAAGTTGACTACGAACATGCCCTAAAGATGAAAACGGCAACATTTTCGAAACATCGGCATAATAAGCCAAACTATACCGTACAACATTCGTACAACACCTTGAAAATTAATAAAAGGACAATTTGTACAATGCCACATTTACAAAGCAGACTCTCCTCAAGGGTGATCTTTAACGTGTTCCTCGCGGGAAGCAGAAACGCCTGTGATCTGATCTATAGCATTCCTTTGTGTATTTTACGTAATGTTTAGTTTATCTCCTTTATTTAATGAGTCTCCTTAAGAGTAATGACTATTATTTATTATCAGAAAATTACTTAAGTGTTATGTTTACTTGGTGTTGTAATCAAATATCAGTGGTTCTAAACAAAATATGTGTTTAAACTTAGAAATTAAAAAACGCCGAAATTGTGCCGCGCACAGGATTCGTGGAATTTGATTTTTAACACGGTGTACAGGTTAAGTGTCTGTGTCTGAGGGATGTTCCTTCAGACAGAAGTAGAACTTTAAGGTCGATTTCTTCATCATTTAATAAATTGATTGTTTCAAATCAATCAAATAGGGCTGGGTATTATATGATAGAACTTTTGCTGTTGCCGGTCCTGTGACATAGGATATTCTACCTCTTAGATATGAGTGGGGTGTGCTGCTTTAGGAAGCACTTGAAGAAAACGCTTTTGGTGAAGTCTTATCAAGATTAATGATTATATATGAACACTACACAATACATTATACTCCACCTAAAGCTGAATATTACTATCACATATTGGAAGAACTACAAAGGTCTCTTTGTAGTTCTTTTTCCTGTGGTAAGTTCTTACCAAATAAGTTTTTCTGAACATATATAAATGCGGTAAAGAACCTAATGTAACACATCGATCAATAAGTCCCGGGACTAACTACTAAAACAACATTTGTCAAAATTCTTCTTTATTTATCAACATAGTCTCCTTTAAAAGCGATACATTCATTCCAACGCTTTCCTAACTTTTCTATGCCAGCCGTGTAGAACGATTTATATTTGGTTTCAAAATAAGCCTTAGTTTCGGCAATCACTTCTTCATTGGAGCCAAATCTCTTTCCCTGGAGCATCCCTGGGGAGACTTATTGATCGATGTGTTAATAACCGCAGTCACTACCTTCCTATCTTTACACTCATTTGATATATATTTATTTTGTAATTGAATATATAATAGTGTTGAGAGTTTGCTCTCTAAACGACACTATACATATAAATTGTCCTTTTATTGTTATTTATATTAATACTTCCCTTACGGTGTTAAAATTGAAACGCGTGCTCCGGTGTTGGGTAGTGAGTACGCGATCAAAAATTAGCGATTTTAAATCGGAAAAATAAGAACATTCATAGATAATCCCCTTAATTAATTATAGTTGAAGTTAAAAATTATAATAATTGAGATTTATTTGCTGAAAACATTAAAAAACCATCTGGCAACGCTCACGGAACGGGCGTACGTCTAATCTATTTGCAAGTCCAGAAGATACTGCGGTGCGGAGCGGTACCGCGGCGTGGCTTACGTTTGCGACGATTGAGACAATTGGGCTCCTCGCAATTCAGTGGAGTATGCAAGAGTGAGATGCGAATATAGTGTCGCGCTTCCCGCATACTCTTTACCTATCGTCAAGACGAGGCACTCGCAGCGTTTAAATGGGAATTTGTTTTCGATCTTTACAAAACACCTCGATGTAGTCGATAAATTCTGATTATTATTAATATTATTTTTTAAATCAATGCGTAAATATATTATGGAAGAATACCTAAAATCTTAACCTTGTATTTATTATATTTATAGAGATATTGATGGTTATTAGAAGCAACGTGTAGAAGATACCCAACACAGGGAAGGAAAGGTTAATATACATTCAACATGTTTGAAATGAAGTCAACGATGAAAATGTTGTCCTAATGACAACCTTCGTGACCTAATATATTCAAGTACTCCGTGGCCTAGTTGGTAAGACGCCTGATATCCAACCAAGGGATTGCGGGTTCGACTCCCGTTAGCACCTTGAATTTTTTAAAAAGGATTCTAGTCTCATTTTCACTTAAGGCCTCTTCAACATCTTTCTGGTTAGTTGGAAGATATTGTCATATGGCAATAATCCCGCTAGATTGTACTGCATATAACGAAACTGTAATACATTCTATCCGAGATATACAAAAGTACTTTCCAGACCACCCGATACGTACACAATACAATCAAAATCAAATTTATTATATAATTTTCAAACAAACTAAAGATGAAGTTAAGTCAATCGTCCGTGGATTTTCCAGCAAACTGGACTAAGTGCACTCTCTGGTGCGCTCGGACGTCAGCGGCACGGATGAAGGATTTATCGCAGTGCGGACAGGGGAAGGGTCTGATGGCGGAGTGCACCACGCTGTGTTGCTTGAGGTAGCGCGCCATGCTGAAGGTCTTATCGCACTCGGGGCACTGGTGGGACTTCTCGGCCGAGTGCAGGGACCTGTGGTACTCGAGGCGTCGCAGCTTGGTGAACACTTTGCCACACTGGTCACAGCCGTATGTCTGGAATTATATGAGAACACTTGTCAGATATTAACAGGTTTAATGAAAAAAAAAAAAAACGGAATTATCCGTAAATACATAATATAACACATCGATCAATAAGTCCCGGGACCAACCAACAGATGGCGCCACTAATATCAAATCCATACAATTCTCAGTTAGTATTAACCTTTAGAAGTTACGTGTCAAACTTTCATGACATTCCGACATTGTCTCATTGGACAATTCATCAGGACAATGCACCGTGTCACATGTCGATCGTAACGATGGCCAAATTGCACGAGTTGAACTTCAAATTGCTTCCGCGCCCACCGTATTCTTCAGATTTGGACCCCAGCCGATTATTGGCTGTTCGCAGACCTCAAAAAGATGCTCCAGGGAAAGAGATTTGGCTCCAATGAAGAAGTGATTGCCGAAACTAACGCCTATTTTGAAACCATAGATAAATCGTTCTACACGGCTGGCATAGAAAAGTTAGGAAAGTGTTGGAATGAATGTTTAGGAGCTATGTCCTTAAGGGAGAGATGATGATGATTTGTTGATAAATAAAACTGGTTTTAGATCGCAATGCGGAAAGAAAGAGATTTATTTGGTAGACGTAGGTATTTATATCATTCTTGAATGTGTGCGGGAATGCGCTCGCGATATGCCGTCTCGTTTCTGCATTCGCAAAACGATTAATGTTGTATGTAGGTATCATTCAAATACGGAACTGGCGCGACAGATGTGGTGCCTTCTCGCTCTAGCATGGAATGCGCTCCACGCCCGGCAATGAATTGAATGACCGGCGTGTGGACTTTGCACTTGTTTGTTTTGAATTGTCAAGGAATGCAAAGGTTGGATCGCCGGTCATTGACCGAGTGTGCGACCGCCACAAATGTATCGCTCTTGAAAGAGACTATGTTGATTAATAAAGAAGATTTTTGTCAAACAAATGTTGTTTTAATAGTTAGTTCCAGGACTTATTGATCGATGAGTTAAGCAGCCCATTATTTTGATTGTTGCTTGTTTTCCGGTGTATGATGATGAATCCAGATCTCATAGACGGTAACAACTCGGCGCAAAAACTCTTTCGGATCTCGCTTAAATTGCTCCAAACACAGCTTCGAAGTTGAAAGCAATTCACCAAAACAATCAAACGTGTGCCAGTGTGAGGAAGCGACGCTATTCACGTCTCACTCTCACTCTACTTCGGTATATGGGAATGCAAGAAATAGAATCTCAGTTCGCTCGCTTCAGTAGCACGCGGGCTTTAGTTTGAGGTGTTCTCCCTTCCCTGTGATGTGCAACTAGTGCACATTGCTTCTAAAGACTTTAATATCTTTATAAATATAATAAATACTGGGTTCAGATTTTAGGTATTCCTCCGTAATACATTTACGCATTGAATGAAAATATAATATTAATAATAATTAGCCCTTATCGGCCACATCAGAGATATTTTGTGAAAATCGGGAATAAATTCAGCGATACAATCAAACGTGTGCCAGTGTGTGACGTAGGTATATTCATTCTAAAAAACCACTATGGGTGAGGAAACGACGCTATTCACGTCTCACTCTCACTCTACTACGGCATATGGGAACCCAAGAAATAGAATTTCAGTTCGCTCGCTTCTCTCGCTTCAGTAGCTTTCTGGCATCCATTTGAGGTGGTTGGTTCGCCCGTTTTGTGAATGTCGGCTGATGTTTTCAGCAATTAAATTTCAATTCTTATCACTTTTGACTTCAAATTTTACTAATTTAAGCGATTGGCTATAAATATTTTCTTTTTCCAATTTTAAATAGCTCATTTTTACATGTGTATTGAATACACAGCACCGGAACGTGTGGATTTTTTTTAGCACAGGAAGGGAAAGGTTAATTAAGGATTATATTCATTTTGTAAGAAGAAAGTAACATAGGTTATGGTGTTACGTCCTAATACTAGGTTAGTCAAAAAGTTTTGAAAGCGGAAATGAAAATAATTTTTTTTTGGGGGGAAATCACTTTTATTGCTCAGTATAGTCTCCCATAAGATCAATACACCTTGTCCAACGATCTTCCAACTTTGTTGTCCCATCACGGAAATGACTTTCTGGAAGGCCTGCAAAATACTCCTCTACGACGGCTATAACCTCTTCGTTTGATGAAAAATGCTTTCCACGAAGGAATTCTTTGAGGTGTGAGAACAGCCAGAAGTCAGAGGGAGCTAAATTTGGCGAATAGGGTGGATGCTGCAACAATTCGTAGCCCAATTCACTGATTTTCGCGATGGTTTTTTGAGCTGTGTGAGCAGGTGCATTGTCTTGATGAAAAATGATTTTTTTCTTCTGCAAACCGGGTCTTTTTTCACAAATTTTTTCATCCAACTGGTCCAAAAGGTCACAATAATAATCAGAGTTGATCGTCTTACCAGTTTGGAGATAATCTATCAATAAAATTCCTTTTGCATCCCAAAAAACTGACGCTAACACCTTCTTGGCCGATTTCTGGACACGAACTCGCTTCGGAGCCAAAGTGTCTGGTTCACACCACTCCTTAGCCTCTTGTTTTGATTCAAGATCATGGTGGTAGACCCAAGTCTCATCCATAGTGATGAATCGACGCAGAAAATCCTTTTTATCCTTTCGAAATTGCTCCAAATGTTGCTCAGAAAGTCGCATTCGAACGTGTTTTTGTTGCATTGTTAGCAAATGCGGCACCCATTGTGCACACAGTTTTTTGAAACCCAAAACTTCAGCCAAAATATGCCATGTTGTTCCATGTGAGATGCCTATGGTGTCAGCTATCACATCCACAGTCGATCGATGATCTTCCAAAACCATATCCTGTATTTTCGCTATGATTTCTGGTGTTGATGCACTTTTTGGACGTCCTGAGCGTGGATCGTCTTCAACGCTTGTACGGCCACGCTTAAACTCCAAAACCCATCGGTGAACGGTCGGAAATGAAGGAGAAGACTCCTTTAATACTTTCACCATCTTTGCATGGATCTCAGTAGCCGATAAACCTTCCAAAACCAAGAATTTAATCACTGCACGATATTCGGATTTTTCCATTGTTAAAAAATACACTGACACGTCAACTTCAAATGGCTTGTAAACAAAGAATGAATTGACAGATCGAAATGAAATTTTGAGTACGTTCTTATGAAAGATGAAATATTAAAATGGCGTAGAAATTTTGGTTTTTCTACTGCTCCATAGATGTCGCTTTCAAAACTTTTTGACTAACCTAGTATAAGTCCTTAGAATTATTGAATCAAATAATTACCTTTTGTGTATGCGTAGCTTTATGTCTCTCCATTTCCTTAGGCTTCGAGAAGAGGTCCCCGCAGGTGGGACAGGCGAAGGGTTTCTCTCCACTGTGCTGCAGCTTCTCGTGCTTTCTCAGTGCCCCCGTCGTGGAGAACAGTCGAGGGCACTTGGGACAGGTGTAAGGCCTGAGCCCCGTATGAACCGACTCGTGTCTCTTGAGAGCGGACGTAGAGGCGAAGAGTCTACCGCAAGCGTTGCATTCCAACGACCAAACCCTATTGTGGACAACCTTGTGGCTCATCAGGTGACCTATTTGCTGGAATGTCTTCTCACACTGGTCGCAGCTATGTGGCTTCTCTCCGGTGTGGGTCATGATGTGGTTGGACATGTGGAACTGGCTGTAGAATACTTTGTTGCATTCACCGCACTGGTATTGCTTAGAGTAAGTTCGGGACTTGACTGGGTTTTCTTCGCTCGTCGCTTCCGATGTATCATTCTCTGATATATCGTCATCGTTGTCGGATGAAGAAACTTTAACTGTAAAAGTTTAAAGCAAAATTAGATTTATTATAATTATAATAAAATAATACTCGTACACATACACTACCGCCCATAAGTCTTCGTCACCCCCTAATAATTGAGTTCACTGTTACATGAATTCTTTGTCTAATTTACTTTTAGCTTTCAGTCTTCAAAAGTCCTTGATAAAGTGCACTGCGTTCATTTCAAAAAATTTAAAAATCTCGTATCAAAATGGTAAAAACTCGAAAATATTATACAGAAATCCAGAAATCCCTGGTCTGGAAAGTACTTTTGTATATCTCGGATAGATTGTATTACAGTTTCGTTATATGCAGTACAACCTAGCGGGATTATTGCCATGTGACAATATCTTCCAACTAACCAGAAAGATGTTGAAGAGGCCTTAAGTGAATATGAGACAGGAATCCTTTTTAAAAAAATCAAGGTGCTAACGGGAGTCGAACCCGCAATCCCTTGGTTGGATATCAGGCGTCTTACCAACTAGGCCACGGAGTACTTGAATATATTAGGTTACGAAGGTTGTCATTAGGACAACATTTTCATCGTTGACTTCATTTCAAACATGTTGAATGTATATTAATATAAATAACAATAAAAGGACAATTTATAGGTATAATGTCGTTTAAAGAGCAAACTCTCAACACTCTTACATATTCAATTACAAAATAAATATATATCAAATGAGTGTAAAGATAGGAAGGTAGTGACTGCGGTTATTAACACATCGATCAATAAGTCTCTCCAGGGAAAGAGATTTGGCTCCAATGAAGAAGTGATTGCCGAAACTAACGTCTATTTTGAAACCAAAGATAAATCGTTCTACACGGCTGGCATAGAAAAGTTAGGGAAGCGTTGGAATGAATGTATCGCTCTTGAAGGAGACTATGTTGATGAATAAAGAAGAATTTTGGCAAACAAATGTTGTTTTAGTAGTTAGTCCCGGGACTTATTGATCGATGTGTTATATAGCACCGGTTAGAGTACAAATTTTCTTGGAAAATGCTCTAATTCACTTTTTTACAGATTGAAAATATTATAAAATAAATATATATAAGTTGAGCGTAAGGATAGGAAGGTAGTGGCTGCGGCCATTAGATTCGGTACTTTTCTGCATCTGCATACATTCAGAAAAACATATTTGGTAAAAAAAGGCGCATAAAACTTATACCAGGAAGACAAACTACAAAGAAACTTCTGTAGATCTTCGTATATGTCATAGTAACACATTCAGCTTTAGGTGTAGTGTAGTGTTTATATAGCATCATACATTTTGATAAAACCACCACAAAAAGGGTTGTCTCAAAGAGCTTCCTAAAGCTACGCACACGTCATCAATATTTAATTAATAAAATTTTGCTCCGTTTACATATATTTACAGGTATCATTAAAAATATGATTTGGTTTCATTTTGTAGTCTGTCGGGCCAACCTGGGCGTAATTCAGTCTTGTTTGAGCTCCCTTGATGATGAGGTGAAAACGGTAGGGTTATACCACTATCTTAGCTTTATCTATCTTGCTTAGCTTTTTCTATATTAGAGTTTCTTATTCACCACAAGGTTATTTACATAGGGCCAATTACTATAGGGATGAAATTTTAAGTCAAGTGATAAAATTCGGTGCAAGGTGTATGCGAGATTGCTAATGCGGACGAAACGAGGAGTGCACTTTATTCTGGGTTGTCCTGTATATAAATGAATATTGTGTAAAGCATACTGAATTATATTATTATCCAATTACCTGGTTCAGGGTTGGAGTCAAATTCGATGCCGACCTGTACACATTGCACTTGGATCATAGTCTCGTAGGGATGGTAGTCCTGGATGACTTCTCCCAAGATCTCCTCGCCTTCGCTGGTGCCAGGGTCCTCGGACTGATAGGAATCTTGAGAATCCATTGCGTGTTAATAATGATCTGTTGGATAACATATTCATCGTAATTCAATAACAAAGTATACACTTTATATCTCTATACGTCTTTTTTAAACCAAACAAAGGATCGCAGCTTCCCATTCAAGCACACATCACCTGCGTGTAGTACTTGGCATTAACAGTGTAATAACACAAGTTATCAACATTCAAAGAGAAGACACACATTTAGCGATTTGTCAGTCGTTATCAAGCGTACGTCTTTCTATATACTGGACTGTTAGCGCATCGTGCGATAGAGACGACACTCTACATAGCCGAAGTTAGCCGATTATGGCCGATAGTCTCTTTCTTAAGCCCGATGTGTATTTCTTATTGCCGGGTACTGTATATAATATGTTGCTATCAATAAACCTATATTTATTTAAACCATTTCAGAGTGTTCTTCTTCAGCACGTCAGCCTTAAGTTCATATTCATCCATAGTCATACATAGTCACCCATAGTCATCCATAAGTCACCCATAGTCATCTATAGTCAGCCATAGTCATACATTGTCACCCATAGTCATCCATAGTCATACATTTTCACCCATAGTCATCCATAGTCACCCATAGTCATCCATAGTCTTCCATAGTCACCCATAGTAATCCATAGTCACCCATAGTCATCCATAGTCATATATTGTCACCCATAGTTACCCATAGTCATCCATAGTCACCCATAGTCATCCATAGTCATACATTTTCACCCATAGTCGTCCATAGTCACCCATAGTCATCCATAGTCTTCCATAGTCACCCATAGTAATCCATAGTCACCCATAGTCATACATTGTCACCCATAGTCATCCATAGTCACCCAAAGCCATCTATAGTCACCCATAGTCATCCATAGTCACCCATAGTCATCCATAGTCTTCCATAGTCACCCATAGTAATCCATAGTCACCCATAGTCATCCATAGTCATACATTGTCACCCATAGTCACCCATAGTTATCCATAATCACCCATAGTCATAGATTGTCCCTTAGTGTATTTTTCTAAGTGCAAGCATTTTTACAGCATTTACACCAGACCCGACCAATTCAAATTGCACCACGGGCCGCATTGACGACTTAAAATTTTCCAAGGGCCGCACATAAATAAAAATAACCGTAAATGTTGTTCCAATATTATTTTCGATATCTGACATTACAACGAAATTCGTACTTATTAATTTATTTTTGTAACTGATTGATTTGTATGCAGAGGCACACAGAAAGTGTTCAATCAGTGGAAATCTGAAAGAAACGATACTACAACTAGATATGAAGAGAAAACATGTATTGAACCAACAACATCATGTATTTGTATGGTAATATAATGACTTGAAATTCTAAGTTATTAACCCTTCCTTCCCTGTGATGTGTAACTAGTACACATTGCTTCTAAAAACTTTAATATCGCTATAAATATAATAAATAATGGCTTCAGATTTTAGGTATTCCTCCGTAATACATTTATGCATTGAATGAAAATATTATATTAATAATAATTAGCACTTATCTGACACATCAGAGATATTTTGTGAAAATCAGGAATAAATTCACCGATACAATCAAACGTGTGCCAGCGTGTGACGTAGGTATATTCATTCTAAGAAAACCGCTATGGGTGAGGAAGCGACGCTATTCACGTCTCACTTTACTTCGGTATATGGGAACGCAAAAATAGAATCTCAGTTTGCCCGCTTCAGTGGCTCGCGGGCATAAATTTGAGGTGGTCTCTTCGCCCGTTTTGTGAACGTCGGCCGATGTTTTTTTCATGTTTTCAGCAATTAAATTTCAATTATTATCACTTTTGACTTGAAATTTTATTAATTTAAGAGATTGGCTATGAATATTCTTATTTTAAATCGCTCATTTTTACATGTGTATTGAATACACAGCACCGGAACGTGCGGATTTTTTTTTAGCACAGAAAGAAAGGTTAATCCGTAAATATACTTGTAACATATTTTGTCATATATGACCGCGGGCCCCACGGGCCGCGGGTTGACCAGTCCTGATCAACCCGCAACCCGCGGGTTGCCACTCACAGGACCAGCCTAGGGAGGGATGGAGACAGGTGGTACGCCGAGTTCCAGACATAGCGGAGGGTCAGCATTGAGCATGCTTTAAAGGACTTTAATTTTTAAAAAGGGTGTGACCGTTTAAAACAAAAAAAAAACATACATAAAACTAGAAAGTCTCGTGAAGGAAACTGTACGTTTAACAGTTCGATATATGTTTTTAAATCGAATAAATCCAATACGTGATATGTTCAATATTATCATTTTTAAAGCAATTTCTTTAATGGATCATTTTAAAACGCGGAAATAAGTATAGTTTTCTCATAAAATTGATACATTTCTGTAATTTTGTTTATAAGCAATCTGTCAAAATCATCGACTCGATACTAACCTTAAAATACAACTTTCAACAATTTCGTTCACTTATTGCCATTGTTAAATTATTGACAGTTGATTTTATGCCATAAATTAATATTAAATAATGACAATTTCACTGTGCATTAAACAAATATTAGCTCGGTATAATCATTTTAATTTTAACACATTTTAGCCAAGCGCTCTCTCTCGAGCGCTTGATGCATAGATCAAATGTCACACGTTGTATTTTGACATAGAAGCTTTCAGGATGTAGCACTTTTCCTTAAAATATTTCAAATGAAAATTTTTTTTCTGTCCTAAATATTCAATTAGATAAAAAGTTTTATTAAAAATCTAATGACGCTTTATATTTTATTTTTCTTTCCATTACATGTCCGAAGTTTTTTTTTATTTATACTGATTCAACATATGTATTCATTTAATTGCATTGTTATATGCAACAGTAGACTAAAAGAGAAACAACTGTTTCATGTAGTGTTGGTCACTAAATTGGACAAGATCTTTAATAAACAAATTCACGAAACGATCAAAGTGACGCCAATAGTAGATTAAGTTTGGGAAGCACGACTACATTGACATAAACAGTGCAACTGCGAGATGAAAGGTTTACACTAAAGACAGCCACAAATTAGAAACTCCCAAATAGGTGCAGAGGTAGACTCAAAAAGAGCCTATATATGAAAGTGGAGGAGAATATGACGAGACTTAGAATATATCCAAGAAGTTGTAGAAATAGAAATGAAGGAAAGTGCAAGCAGCCGATCTCCAACAGATGGGATAAGGCGAGGAAAAAGAAAATAATTTTGAATGTCTGACTCCATTGGGGAAACAGCATGATGAAAAATTTCAATTATTTTATAAATATATTTTATTCTTGAATTTTTTTTATGATTTTTAAATAATTTCACAAGGCATAAGAAAAATATCCCATTTTTTAGTCAACCTGTGAATAACGCGTATTCTATCTTTACCTAAAGTTTTTCTATGTTATGAACGGTTGAGCTTCATTCATACAATAAAGCATTTGTTAGATTTTGCAGGAATTAATTATTATTCAACCAATTTATATTAAAATTGCACAAAATGTTAAATAAAAACCATGTTACAATATTCATATTCTTTTGATGTTCTTTCATTTATGATTAAAATAAGTAAAAATACGTCAATGTCTTGTTCAAACGTACACAGATTAAATTTAATGTATTTATTTGATTCACGACACAACATCGTTTTAAATAACATGAAAACATGGGCACACAAAACAAGTAACCTAAAAGTTGGGGGATTGAATTTATATAATTGAAATTATCAATAAAATAACTTAAAATCTATCTTAAACTAATACGAAGATATAAGCAAACATGTAGTAATAATTAGAACGTAATTGTTCGAATTCATAATATTATCACTTGACACTGGCGTATACTCCTTCAATTACAGGAATTCATGGCCATTATTCAAGAAGAATGATATGTAGGACCATCACTTGACACTGGCGTATACTCCTTCATATATAGGAGTTCACGGCCAATATTTAAAGAGATATGTAGGGTGGCGCAACAAGAACTGCAATTTTTAATTTGCCGCCATTTATCAGCTGTCAAACGCATAATATTTATAATGGACATACGTCATCTTCATCAGTATTGACTTCGCTAGAATATTCCGATCGTGAATAGCTCGGCTCAGGTACAACACATTCTCAACTTAACATATGCATTTGATTTCTTTAAATGTTTTCAAGGATATATTTCGTGATTTGAATAAAAATTGGTAATAAAAATGTCAATAGCAATATTTTTTATAACCTTACATTTTTTACTTCCATAGATATCCGTGTTTTTAATTGATTTCCATAGATTTTCTTCTTCGTGATTTATGGTCATAAACTTCTATCATATATGTAAGACTATAGTAATAATGTACTGATTCTATTGATTTTTTCATATCAACCTGAATATATATTTTGTTATAGATTACATTTTTTCAATAAATTTCGTCATAAAATGGTCATTTGATTTAATTATATTTGATAAAACGTTATCGTCGTCGATGTTTGACCTCGTAGTCGAGGATCTCATCGCCATTCCAATGTCAATTCAGTTGGAAAACGAATCTGTGCCGTGTAGGTTTTTTTTAAAAGTGAAACTTGTATCTATGCCGTAGGGCAAATTGTCCTGAACGTCACGAAAAGTGAAACGGTGTATTGTATTATTAAATTATTATTTATTATTATTAAATATTTTATTTATTAATAAATCATTATTAATTATTTTAATATTAATAATTATTTGTTATTAATAATAATAAATATTATTTTAATATTAATATATTTAATCATTTTTATTTTATATTTAATTACTTTAATTAATTTAATTTAATATTTATTTGATATATAATTTATATTTAATATATATAATATATATGTGTTATTATAATATGAATAATTATATTATTATTATAATTAATTAATAATATGATATTATTAATAATATAATAAAAATAATATAATAAATAAATAAATATTTAAAAATAATTAATTTTATAATTAATAATAGCATATAAATATTGATATATTTAATATTAAAAAATATAAATTTAATATTATTAAGTGTATTATATTATTATTAAAATTATTATTTATTATTAAAATTATTATTATGTATTATAAATTGTTTTTTTTTTTTTTA
This sequence comes from Odontocerum albicorne, assembly GCA_949825065.1. Taxonomy (NCBI): domain Eukaryota; kingdom Metazoa; phylum Arthropoda; class Insecta; order Trichoptera; family Odontoceridae; genus Odontocerum; species Odontocerum albicorne. The sequence continues at coordinate 22,693,793 of OX463863.1, read as the reverse complement.
ATTTAATTAAGAGACATTTTCTTGAATTAAATTCCACATAACCATTTCCTAATCTTAAAAAAAAAATGTAAATCGTTAACAAATCGCTCATGACAAAGCAATACCTCGCATACCACACTTTTGTCAAAAACGAGTTTTTTATGTAGTTAGTCTTTAAATGTGTGAATACGTAACATAGGAAAAGCTCGTTTCTTAAAAAAATTAATTTAAATCTCTAATTCAATTAACGCAATACTTCGTATCCCATTTTGTCCGCTGCATTACCTCGTAAAGAAGGTTACGAAGTATTGCTATAGAATTATTAACAAACATGGTCGCCTGTTGACTGAAATGACATGCGTAACCCTCATTATTCAGTGTAGTCCACGTGCTAGACATTTGATGTAGTGAAGTTTTTTTTGTTTTTGCTAATATATAAATCTATTTGGATACTAAATGATTAAGATGTAAGTATATGCAATACTAATTATATAATAAATATATTATTTAAAGTTGAAATCGATGTATTATACTAAGATTTGATATAATAAAGACATAACCTTTTTATATTTTTGTAATAAATATTTATGTTTCAGTCGATACTCCGAGGACGGGCTGATAAGCTGAAATAGTGCTGTGCTCGAGGATATAAAATATTATATTAAATGAAGATAGCCTTTCATTTTTACATTAAATTATTGCTTCGCTTGTTGTAGATTACATCAAGAATTATTGCCCTCGAGATAAAGAAGGCATTACATTCAGTGATGGTTGTACCTACCAAAATAGGAATAATATTTTGGTAAATGCATCGCTTGACCTATCAATAACAAAATTATTGCTTCGTTTGTTGTAGATTACATCAAGAATTATTGCCCTCATGATAAAGAAGTCATTACATTCAGTGATGGTTGTACCTACCAAAATAGGAATAATATTTTGGCAAATGCATCGCTTGACCTATCAATAACAAAATTATTGCTTCGTTTGTTGTAGATTACATCAAGAATTATTGCCCTCATGATAAAGAAGTCATTACATTCAGTGATGGTTGTACCTACCAAAATAGGAATAATATTTTGGCAAATGCATCGCTTGACCTATCAATAACAAAATTATTGCTTCGTTTGTTGTAGATTACATCAAGAATTATTGCCCTCATGATAAAAAAGTCATTACATTCAGTGATGGTTGTACCTACCAAAATAGGAATAATATTTTGGCAAATGCATCGCTTGACCTATCAATAACAAAATTATTGCTTCGTTTGTTGTAGATTACATCAAGAATTATTGCCCTCATGATAAAAAAGTCATTACATTCAGTGATGGTTGTACCTACCAAAATAGGAATAATATTTTGGCAAATGCATCGCTTGACCTATCAATAACAAGAGAGCAAAACATTACCCAACAATCCCTTGAGCGAGGGCAAACACAAATGGAATGCGACTCTGTCCATAGTGGAACCAAAAAAAAAAAAAATATATATTTAGCCAGTATCTTTGAAGGAGTTTATTTGAAGGAGTTTGTCTACCTCGGGAGCAAAATAACATGGGACGGTCGGTCCGAGAGCGAGGTCGACAGCCGTATACATCAGGCTAGACTTGCATTTAATAAAAGGTCGAAAATAATAGAATCAAATAATATAGACCTAAAACTGAGAATAGTCCTCATCAAGACCTATGTATGGAGTATCTTGATGTACGGCTGCGAGACATGGTGCCTATCCGAAAGAGATAGACGAAGACTAGAGGCTTTTGAGATGTGGTCCTATATAGAAGACTATTAGGAATTTCCTGGAGAGACCGCATCACAAATGAAGAGGTTCTCCAACGAATCGAAGGAGGAAGGCACCTGCTCAGGATCCTGTCCGAAAGGCGTGCAAGATGGATCGGTCATATAATACGACAAGAGGGCCTCTTGCATGCCATAATGGAGGGTATGACCTAGGGGACAAACTCTAGGGGACGCCCACGCCGAGAGTACCTGGAGGACCTGTCGGTGGACGTGCGCTGCTCAACATATACAGATTTAAAAAGAGCCGCACAGGACAGGGGGGAATGGAGGAGAAGAGTTGAAATTGCTGCAAACCAGTCTTAGGACTGCAACCACGGAGAGAGTATCGTACGTATCTCTCTGTATCAAAGGAAGCGAGGAAAACCCCATTCCCTTATGAAGCCAAATGGATGAACTGGGATTTAAGTGATTCCAAATTGTTGCGACTTAAAAGCATAAGTCCAGGGAGTAGTAAGGTTACAGACCTGTGACTGCGAGCACTTCAATATTACAACGGAACGATACAATATAAATTAGATTTTACAGGTGATTGGCAAGATCTACCTCGGAGAATAAAAAATCTAAGTCAGGGAATTGAATGGCCAAAACTTTATTCTTTACAAAACTATCGTCATCTCCAAGAATTGAAATCAGTCATTCCTCCAGATTGTTCCTCTTTCTATGACTGCCTTCCTCACTAATAACACTTTGGAAATTATAGAATATTTGAACCAGAAGTACTATATATAGGAGTATTTTAGCTTGATAAAATATTTTTTCTCCAATCTTATAGCCAATAAATACTGATGTAATTTTTTAACTTTATGGATACATAATAATATCTTTTTCATTTGCTTCTTGACGATTGTTTGATATACTCTTAGTTGGATATTACTTCACTGGGTCATATTATGTTGTATAATATTTTGAAAACAATTATCTTGTTCATATTATGTAATATAAATATTATTTTTGCGTATTCGTGTTTTACATAGTGATTTTTAAATAAATTATGTTATAATGTATAAAGTGTGTTTTTATTGTAACAGTAGACATTATTATTAGTACATTTATTAGAAGCAATTACTTGTAAGGCACAATATTGTTACTTGAGTGGAAACAATACCTAACATAGTATCCCACATAAGTAAAGGGAAAAAAAATATTTAAAAAAAGTGGATAACTAATATTAAAAGTATTTATATAAAATGTACAAAAAACCTAATTATACCAAAATATAATTAAAAAATGTAGATATTATGAAGTTTTTTACCTCGCCTGTAATTTTGTATTAAGTGGCTTACGAGGTATTGCTTTGTCATGAGCGGAATGGAAAAAAGGCAATGCATAAAATCAACTTTTCCTAGGAGCTAAGAAGTTCACTTCTACTGCGCGAGACTCTCACGCATGTTTTTTTCTGCTTAGTATTCGAGGGCATAATAATACCTATGACTTTAAATACGAGGTAAATAATATTTTTTTAAAACTGAAGCGGGATATTTTTATTATGCGACTTACGCATTATTATCTTTGATAATTAACTATTTAAAAAATATGTTTATTTTTAAACATAAAAATTGCGATACTCTTATCCATCTATCCAAATAGTCTATGGAACTGGCTTCCTCAGACGCGTCCATCTTCCAACTTTATCTATGCAAACTGAACAACCGTCATTTTGTCATCTGTCGCATTATGTCGATGTTCACTTAACTGATAATTCGTGTTAATTTACCAATAATTTATATAAAACGCGTGATTTGCATTTTAGTTCAATTAACCAGTGCATAGTTATAGTAAATCAATAAAAAACGTGTCGAATAATTTCCTTCGTAATATCGATCGGATCAAACGAAAAGGACGTGGTCTTGGACATTACTGTGGTTAGTATGGAGTGCTAAATTATTTAGATATTTGTATTTCAACGATATTTATAGAAGGTTTTTATTAAATTATGTCTAGTAAAAGGTTTGAAAATGAATGTAGTGATATCAAAGGTTATGGTTTTAGAAATAAATGTGGTAAAAAGTGTTTGCAATTTATGGGTTAATTCAAAGAAACTGGAACAGGTTGATGTGTTCTGTTATCTGGGCAATATGTTTACGTGTGATGGGGGAGTTGGAAGGGACATTGGAAGAAAGGTAGCGACAGGGAACAAGGTAAATGGAGCGCTTAATTTTTTATATATACCACCGCGTAATATCAATAATGACAATACGTAATAGTGTCCATTTTATGTGCGGAAGTGAAACATGAACTTGGCAGAAGAAGGATTAATGGTGTAGAGATGTGTGAACTGATTAAAATGTGTGGAGTGTCAATGTATGAAAGAAGGCGGAATGAAGACATCTGAAACGAATGACAATTTATATAGTGACATATTTATCAAGTGCCGTTTACAGAGCTGTCTAATTTCTCCTCGTGTACTTTCTTATTCATAAATGAATGAATTCACACCATGAATACATTCACATAATGAATGTTTTCACATAATGAATGTTTTTAGTAAGATGAAGGATGAACCTTCAACACCCAACTTTTAGGTTATTTTTCTATGTTATTACCATAGAAATATGCCGAGTTTTTCTAATTACATTTTTCTATGCGATTTCACAAAAATGTCTAAAAATAAAATAATTCAGTTATTTAAAAAGTCATTATAATATTTGTATCATACCCGTCAGGGTGCATCAACACGTATTTGTATCATACTCGTCAGGGGTCGTCAACACATTTGTATCATGCTCATCAGGGGTCGTCAACACATTTGTATCATACCCGTCAGGGGTCGTCAACACATATTTGTATCATACTCGTCAGGGGTCATCAGGACCTATTTGTATCATACTCATCAGGGTTCGTCAACACATTTGTATCATACCCGTCAGGGATCGTCAACACATATTTGTATCATACTCGTCAGGGGTCATCAGGACCTATTTGTATCATACTCATCAGGGTTTGTCAACACATTTGTATCATACCCGTCAGGGATCGTCAACACATATTTGTATCATACTCGTCAGGGGTCATCAGGACCTATTTGTATCATACTCATCAGGGTTTGTCAACACATTTGTATCATACCCGTCAGGGATCGTCAACACATATTTGTATCATACTCGTCAGGGGTCATCAGGACCTATTTGTATCATACTCATCAGGGTTCGTCAACACATTTGTATCATACCCGTCAGGGATCGTCAACACATATTTGTATCATAATCGTCAGGGGTCATTAGGACGTATTTGTATCATACTCATCAGGGGTCGTCAACACATTTGTATCATACCCGTCAGGGATCGTCAACACATTTGTATCATACTCGTCAGGGGTCGTCAACACATTTGTATTATACTCGTCAGGGGTCGTCAACGCATTTATATCATACCCGTCAGGGGTCGTCAACACATATTTGTATCATACTCGTCAGGGGTCGTCAACACATAATCTGGCAAAAAAAGAATCATTTATTTTTCATAACACTTATGATGTGATAAATTTTAAAGCATGGCGAACAAATAAATACTTATTTTATAATCTAGAAAAAAAAATACTTCGTTGCATTCCTAATTTATTTTGCGTCCATATGAAAGATTTTTAAAATTTATTTATTTAACAATTTTATTGTAAATACAATTGGGCGGGCTTATTGCCAGGCGGCAATCTCTTCGAACCATCCAGACAAAAGTAAACGAAGCAAGTTACATTGTCGCAAAAAACATTCAAATGATTATCCATCCCTACAAAAACCATGGACACATACGTGAGCATACGCCCACAAACCCCACAAAGACGGACAATCACCCGAACATTCCTTTTCATATAAAGTGAGATATCATCAATCAAAAGGAAAGGAAGGGATGGTGGAGAGGGAAGGAAAATCAGGAATGAAACACGTTATATTACTGACTAGAAATTAAGAGTTTTTTTCTGTCGCTTTTTAAAGTATGCCAAGGACGGAGTGAGTCTCACATTGGTTTGTAACTGGTTCCAGAGTCTCACTGCATGGACAGTAAAAGATGATGTAAAAAAAATAAAAGCAGTGAACTGAGAAAACCAATAAACAACCTCTGTTAGAGCGTAGCGCAACTCCATGATCGGGAAGAAGCTGAATATTTGCAGCGAAATAAGAGGAGGTGGTGGAACAGTTAAAGATGTACAATAGTGACAGTATGTAAATTTTACGACTCCTTTCAGTCTTTTTCCACATTCATGTTTCACTAGCACACATCAAAGTGGGTACTAAAATACTTTTGTAGACTATCATCTTACTCTTCAGTACAAGTGTATATATTTACATGCCCCATTGACTTTGTTTTCTATCGTTACACGCCATTCGATATAAATAGTCTCTGTTTGAGCATAAGGCTAGTCATTGATCGGAAAGACGCTGATAATTATCGGCGAGATAAGAGAGGGCGGTGGGACAGTTAAGATTATTATACAATAAAAACAGTATGTGAATTTAGTGTCTATTTCTAATGTATAAATGAAATAACTTTTGTGTCCATATGAAAGATTTTTTTCGATACAACGTTCATTCAGATTTAGTCCCGTCATCCCATGTTTGATTAACCCTTCCCTTACGGTGATAAAATTGAAACGCGCGCTCCGGTGTTGGGTAGTGAGTACGCGATCAAAAATTAGTGATTTTAAATCGGAAAAATAAGAACATTCATAGATAATCCCCTTAATTAATTATAATTGAAGTTAAAAATTATAATAATTGAGATTTATTTGCTGAAAACATTAAAAAACCATCTGGCAACGCTCACGGAACGGGCGTAGATCTAGTCTCGTTGCCAGCCCAACAGCTACTCCGGCGCGGCAGGGTTGGTGGCTAACCCGGGCGTGGCTTACACTTGCGAGGTTGAGACAATTGAGCTCCTCGCTATTCAGTGGAGTATGCAAGAGTGAGATGCGAATATAGTGTCGCGCTTCCCGCATACTCTTCACCTATCGTCAAGACCCAAGATCGAGGCACTCACAGCGTTTAAATGCGAATTTGTTTCCGATATTCAGAAAATACTTACGATGTAGTCGATAAATTCTGATTATTATTAATATTATTTTTTAAATCAATGCGTAAATATATTATGGAGGAATACCTAAAATCTTAACCTTGTATTTATAATATTTATAGAGATATTGATGGTTATTAGAAGCAACGTGTAGAAGATACCCAACACAGGGAAGGAAAGGTTAACATTGCGCGCTGTTTGAGATGCATAATGTCCAAGTTTAAAATTTAAAAAATCCACGTATTTCTTCTGGTTTCAATCCCATATCTGAAGGATTAAAAATAATGCAAATTGAATGCCGACTCTATAAATAAATATAGCGGATTATTAACTGTCAAACAAAAGCATATAAACAAATATTTCTTAGCAAAGAATGTTCGAAATGATACATTCAAATCGGCCATTATTTTCGGAACAACCTAATATTTGAACTAACATGAATTTCCATAATGTTAACGCTAAAATTCTAGAAATATCATAAAGGAGCATTCATTGATTCGTAGACACAAAATTTTATTTCATAAATCCATAGAAATCAAAGAAAAAGGGGACATAAAATACAACACGTCTTCATTTTGTGTTGACGTTATCTTTTACTAAATCATGATTTTGATATTTCTTTGTAATTTGTTTTATCGAACACTGTTTATTCAACTTTTTGTAACGGTATAACCCTACCGGTTTCAAAGTGCACACCTCATCTTCAGGGGAGCACAAACAAGACTGAATTATGTTCGAACTGGCACCGACACACACACTTCTAACGGTAAAGTGCCAGTTCGAACAGAATTCAGTCTTGTTTGTGCTCCCCTGAAGATGAGGTGTGCACCTTGAAACCGGTAGGGTTATACCGTTACAAAAAGTGGAATAAACAGTGTTTGATAAAACAAATTACAATGTATTTAAACCTCCACAATGTAAATGCCTTAACTATAAATATCAAGTCTGTAAATATGAAACCGAAATGTTTTTATAGATAATACACATTTATTGTATGAAAATGGTAAAAAAATATTTTATTCAAAGTATTGCCCATCGCTAGCTACATATTTTCCCATCTCTCTGGCAATTTGTGGATGCCACGCCAAAAAAACTGTTGCTCTTTTGAGGCAAACCAATCATCGAGCTATTGTCGTAAGAAGTGAAGCGCTGCTCAGCAAGTGCGTGTCCCATCGATGCAAATAAGTAGTAATCGGATGGAGCCAAGTCTGGTGAGTAAGCCGCATGTAAAAGTATTTGCCAACTAAACGCCTCAATCGTTTCCTTGACCGGTTTTGCTGTGTGCGATGGTGCATTATCACGAAGCAAAATCACTTTGTATTGCCTCTTTTGATATTCTGGTCGTTTTTCACGCAATGTTCGGTTCAAATCCATCATTTGTTGTCGGTAGCGTTCAGTATTAACGGTTTCGACAGTTTTTAGCAGCTCATAATAGATAACACCCTTCTGATCCCACCAAACACAGAGCATTGTCTTCCGTCCATAGCGATTTGGCCTTGAAGTCGATGGCGCTGGTTTGCTCGTAGTTACCCATGATCTTTTACGGTTAGGATTCTCGAAATATATTTATTTTTCATCGCCAGTTACAATTCGATGGAGAAATGATTTTCTTTTGTACCTGGCGAGCAGCATTTCGCAAGTGGTTTGTTCGGTTTTCATTCAGTTCATGTGGAACCCATTTTCCCACATTCTGGATCTACCATGGCTTTCAAACGTATGGAGACGGCTTCTCGTGTCACATTTAATTGATCCGCGAGTTGTTGTTGCGTTTGAGCGTCATCCTCATCCGACAATGCTCGTAATTTGGCGTCTTCAAACTTTCTCGGTGGTCTTCAGCATTCTTCATTTCTCACGTCAAAATCGCCACTTTTGAATTTTTTAAACCTCTCAAAGCACTGTGATTTACCAAGAGCATGCTCACCGTAAGCTTCGACAAGCATTCGATGCGATTCTGCGGCAGTTTTCTTCAAATGGTAACAGAAAATCAATGCTATCGCAAATCGTAGTTTTCCTGCACAAAAACAGACATGTTCAACGCTATGAAAACATATGTAGTTGTATTAAACTTGTATTGTTGCGAATTAAAAGTCTTTGACAAATGTGAACACAAGATAAAGGCGCCAATGACGCAGTTTAACAGTCACTACATTGACAACTGGAGCCATCTATGAGCAAATTCCGGTTTCATATTTACAGACCTGGCAATATATTTGGTATTTCTGTTTCTATCAAGAATTATTTAATTTCCGTTTTATTTAAAAAAACACTTAAAAGATTTACATTAAATAACGTAGTTGCCAGGTAGACGATACTTTTCTATCCGAAGACCATTCCAATACATATGGTATTTTTCTTAATATATTTCTTTCAAGGAATATGCGACAGTGTCAAATTTAACAAACATGACTTTTTGTATTGAAACTTGAGTAGTGTGGGTTGTGAAACCTGACTCATTGATAATTCTAGCACTGAAAACATCTCCAGGCGTTTAGATCAACATTCTCATCGTGTATTGACGTTATCTCTTACTAAATCAGCCATTTTTTTAATTTCAGGTTTATATTTGCCATATTTATTTTATTATGGCAAGAAATTTTATAAATAACATAGATGATTTATGAAAAAAAAGAACTGATAATTTAATGTGGACACACAATTTTAACCTGTACACCGCGTTAAAAATCAAATTCCACGAATCCTGTGCGCGGTACAATTTCGGCGTTTTTTAATTTCTAAGTTTAAACGCGTATTTTGTTTAGAACCACTGATATTAGATTACACCACCAAGTAAACATGACATTCAAGTAATTTTCTGATAATAAATAATAGTCATTACTCTTAAGGAGACTCATTAAATAAAGGGGATAAACTAAACATTACGTAAAATACACAAAGGAATGCTACAGATCAGATCACAGGCGTTTGTGCTTCCCGCGAGGAACACGTTAATGGATCTGGGTTTGTTGCCTTTCATTTGTCGTGTCCCCAGTAAATTAGGCTTTTGCCTGTATCTCACTGAGGACATATCTTCTTCTTCCCAGTGTCGTGTCAGGTCCCCCCAACGTTGAATATCACCTGAGAGTAGCCATCTTTGTCCCCAGCAGCCAGAAAAAGATCCCCGACGCCCCTTACGCCAGTCCAATCACGTATATTGCGGAGCCAGGAGATTTGCCTCCTGCCAACACCTCTTCGACCCTCTATCTTGCCTTGGATGATCAGGTGCAGTCATTTGTACTTTGCTCCTCTAAGTACATGACCCAAGTAGGACACCTTTCGGATTTTAATATTAGCAAGCAACTCTCTATCAACAGGACATATAGCATGAAAAAATAAATCGATACTTCTTTCCGATTTTTGATTACATAAAACCCCGTTGCACGCTCTCATCAACCTGACAAACAGTGACACTTAATTATAGTACCCAGCGGTAAGTAATACACATCGGACTTAAGAAAGAGACTGTCGGCCATAATCGGCTAACTTCGGCTTTGTAGAGTGTCGTCTCTGTCATCCATACCGGACTGTTAGCGCATCGTCCGACAGAGACGTCGCTCTTCAAAACCGGCCATACAAAATGAACGTGCTCTCCTTTGAGCTTGTCGCAAGCCAATATCAAATCCCTTTGTAATAATTTATAAATTATAACACATAGAGACATCTATTGGGATGGTCAAGAAATACTTAACTATTACAATTTACCGATATTATCAAAGTTACAGTCATCTTTCTAAAAGCTTTCACTGACAGTCAATACGTGTCTCTGATACAGGGTTACAGACTACAGTTTTTTGCGACGTAATTGAGGTGATTTATAATGACTTCGTTTGTAGTTTTGTTCAGTGGTTGATTTTTAACTTTTGTGCGTTATTTTTGTTAATTTTTCAAAGTATTTATTCACAATGTGGGTTTTCATGTATTCTTTGGTTATTGGCGGTAGTTTTGCGGCATAATACGACGTTTATATAGACTTTTTACGGTTTTATTATATAGTTTTTTACCTTTTGCGCTTTATTATCATACAGATAATTTGTTGATTTTAGTTTACAAAGTATATTATATTCCGCTATATTTATAAGTAAACGTGTTTCCTTTGTCAAGTTGTGACAACCCTGACATTTTGTGAATATTTAAACTGTGTTTTTCTGAGTGAACGGCAGCTCAAACGCCCCACGGTGTATATATTTAGTAAGTTTTCATATTATCCTTTATATCTGTAAACAAAAAATATAAATTGTTTAGGTTTTATTTTCGTTGAAAAAATCCCGGCCTGCTGGGTACGGCCATACTAATAACTTCCGGCACTTAAAGGTTTAATGAATGTGATGCTGACCCGACATAACATCAAATGACATCTGACCCCGGGTTAACGAGGCACCTCCAACCTGGTAACTCGTTCCTTTAGAAAGGTTTTTCTTGCAAATACTTTTTATTGAAAATATTGATAGCATTGTCAGATTTTATACCCAACTCGAAAGAACCGTAAATCGATTAGAACAAAACGAGAAATTGGTTCATACACGTAAGTCATGTACAGTACCCGGCGGTAAGTAATACATATAGTTTGATGCGCTAACAGTCCGGTCCGGTAATTACTAACAAATAGCGATGGAACACGTGTATGAATGACAGAGATGACGCTCTACAAACGATGTGTATTACATACTTCCGGGTACTGTATATTACCAGGTCTGTAAATATGAAACCGCGTCATTGGCACCTTTTTCTTGTGTTTACATTTATCAAAGACTTTTAACTCGCAACGATACAAATTTAATACAACTACATACGTTTTCATAGCGTTGAACATGTCTGTTTTTGTGCCTGAAAACTACGATTCGCGGACAGCATTGATTTTCTGTTAACATTTGAAGAAAACTGCCGCAGAATCGCATCGAATGCTTGTCGAAGCTTACGGTGAGCATGCTCTTGGTAAATCACAGTGCTTTGAGAGGTTTAAAAAATTCAAAAGTGGCGATTTTGACGTGAGAAATGAAGAATGCTGAAGACCACCGAGAAAGTTTGAAGACGCCAAATTACGAGCATTGTCGGATGAGGATGACGCTCAAACGCAACGACAACTCGCGGATGAATTAAATGTGACATGAGAAGCCGTCTCTATACGTTTGAAAGCCACGGGAAAGATTCAGAAGGTGGTAAAATAGGTTCCACATGAACTGAATGAAAGACAGCGGAAAAACCGAAAAACCATTTGCGAAATGCTGCTCCCCAGGTACAAAAGAAAATCATTACTTCATCCAATTGTGACTGGCGATGAAAAATGGATATATTTTGAGAATCCTAAGCGTAAGAGATCATGGGTAACTCCAAACAAACCAGTGACATCGACTATAAGGCGAAATCGCTATGGACGGACGCTATAAGACAATGCTCTGTGTTTGGTGGGATCCGAAGGGTGTTATCTATTATGAGCTGCTAAACCGTTAATACTGAACGCTACCGACAACAAATGATGGATTTGAACCGAACATTGTGTGAAAAACGACCAGAATATCAAAAGAGGCAATACAAAGTGATTTTGCTTCGTGATAATGCACCATCGCACACTGCGAAACTGGTCAAGGAAACGTTTGAGGCGTTTAATTGGCAAATACTTTCGCACGCGGCTTACTCATCAGACTTGGCTCTATCCGATTACTACTTATTTGCATCGATGGGACACGCACTTGCTGAGCAGTGCATCACTTCTTACGAAAATAGCCCAGATGATTGGTTTGCCTCAAAAGAGCAACAGGTTTTTTGGCGTGGCATCCACAAATTGCCAGAGAGATGGGAAAAATGTTTAGCTAGCGATGGGCAATACTTTAAATAAAATATTTTTTACCATTTTCGTACAATAAATGTGTATTTTCTATAAAAAAATTCCGGTTTCATATTTACAGACCTATATATAGCTTTTTAAGGAATTTATAAAAGTGTTAAATACGCCGCCAATAATTCCGTTGTTTATCTTCTTTCTTCTCTACTTCATCGTGTTCTCAATGCTGACCGTCGTGGTTCTCTTCTATGTCTGGAAGTTGACGTACCCCCTGTCTCAATCCCTCTCTAGAGTGGTCCTGGACCATACTGGATGCAGCATTTCAAGAAGATCCTGTTAACTCCTCTATTTGTTAATCCCGCCCATCTCACGGGACACCTTCCTCTCGCTCGCCTCACTTCAACTGTCCCCGTCATCACACGCAATAGCTTCTCCAGACTTTCCTCATTGTTTCTAGCAACGTGCCCAATGTACATTTTAGGATTCTTTTGCTACGTGCTTTTGTTTTCGAAAGTCTTTAGGTTATTTCTGATTGTCGGTTGTCTTCAATCCATGAGGTATGGAGCATTCACCTCCAATAGCACACCTTGAAGGCATCTATTATATTGTATTTCTTTCGATCCTTCTCATTGTCCGTATTTACATTTCATTACAGTGCTATGCTGCCGTCGTAAGCAAAAACGCAGCTAACGGGAAAAAATCAGAAATTTAACTAAGTATGAAGCAATATTTCATATCAAATTCTGAACCATAATTCATAAAAAAAGTACAGAATACCATTTATTTCAATACAAAAATCGACATAATGTATTTTTTAATTTTACAAAATACTAGGGTTTTCTAAGCAAAAAAGCAATAAAATGTGATTCATAAGCAAAAAGACAGCAGTAGCAAGTGCCTATGCGTTTGCTGCATTTTTGCTTATGAATCACATTTTACTGCTTTTTTGTTTATGAATCACGTCATTTTCAAGCAGCAATGAAAAACATAAAAGTGCAGTTTTCTCAAAACTTAACTTTTGCCATTAGCTGCGTTTTTGCTTATGAGGGCAGTATGGCGAGACAAGAGATAGTGGACTCAAATTCCGAGTTAGAGCGCCCTTCAGGAGAGTTGCACACAGTTACAACAGCGCTATATAAATGTATTTTTATTATTATTATTAATTCATCCTCATTTTCCGCTAACACTATTATATCATCAGCATAAACCAATCCACGCACATTACCGTTTGACATTTTTATGCCATCCATTCTTCTCTGTAGTTCCACCACACATGAATCCATACCCCTTTAGAAATATGAAACCACTCAGTCAAGGCACCTTTCACTCTAATATCACCCTTTTTTATATTTCTTTGTATACAAATTTTTTATATTGGGTGTTAACATAAGCTGTGTCCGTTTTTTTCCAAATTGAAAAATGAGCACCAAAAGTAAAACAAAATGGTAAAGGTTATACGTCATTCGAAAGATAATTTTCTGCTCTAAGAGATATTGTGTTTGCTTTTACGTTACATATATTATTTTATTTGATTACAATCCTTCAAAATGTAATGTCGAGTAGACGAAAGTGAGCATTTTCGACACCTCCTTCTGTTCACGTTCAATCGAGGGAATAGAGCTGCCAAAGCTGCTCGCGATATTTGCGCAGTGTACGGTGAAGATGCTACGAATTAAAGGACAGCTCGTCGATGGTTTTTGCATTTCAAAGACGGTAATTTGGACCTGAAAGACATGGAGCATTCCAGACTACCAGTGGACTTTGATGAGGACCACTTAAACCATATTATTCGTGAAGATCTCCTTCAAACCACCGTATAATTGGCTGAGCAGATAAATTGTAGCCACATGACTGTATACCGCCATCTTATACAAATATCGCGAGCAGCTTTGGCAGTTTTATTCCCTCGATTGAACGCGAACAGAAGGAGGTGTCGAAAATGCTCACTTTCGTCTACTTGACATTCCATTTTGAAGGCTTGTAATCAAATATAATAATACATGTAACGTAAAAGTAAACACAATATCTTGTAGAGCAGAAAATTTTCTTTCGAATGACGTATAACCTTTACCATTTTGTTTTACTTTTGGTGCTCATTTTTAAATTTGTAAAAAAAAACGGACACAATTTATGTTAACACCTAATACTTGTGATTAATTTATAATTTATTTTTATTTTCAGATAACTAATGACTCTCAGACCACTGATTAGCTTCCAGGATATAGAACGAAGTAACATGATTTATTAATTACAATAATCATGAGTTCCCACAATAAAATATCCCGGGATTCCCGGAGCCCAGATCTCGGCTATTCCGGGATGAATTTTAAAAGGGACAGCCACAATTCTGATAGGAGTTTAATAAAAACTCTACCGGTCCACATGTTCGATAATAAAGAAATACCAGAAGAACTCTACAATGCGGAGTGTGAATTCGGAGAGATGGATGTCAAAATGGGTATCTCCGAGATGAACACTTCGCAGGAAGTGTTTTACGAAGAGCAACCGCAGCAACACGAGGAGTTTGATGATTCTACGGAAACGACAGTCGATAAAATACAACACATCGGACACTCGGGCGAATATTTCTCCGATTTCACGATGAGCTCTCAAGAGGAACTGCTATCGGTCGGAATGGACGCTTCTAACGCCGAGATAAATAGTAAAATAATCGATTCTAATCTTGTTTTGAATGCGACGAGTGATTTTACAGATTTCTCCGCCAGTTCTCTCCTGAGTAACTCCGATTTTTGTAACGTCATCTCCGAGATGAAGATTGAAAATATTACAGATATCGAGAGTATGGGTGATTTGTCCGAGTGCTTTATATTGGTCGTGGATCCTGATTCTAAGAAGATAGATCCGGACGATTTCATGGAGTCCATAGACGATATAGATAATACAATCGAGATTGGAAATACGGAAGATGTTTACAATTCAGATTTGCCCATTTCTGATATAGGTAAGACCAAAAAAATATTGTTTTAACCCTTCCCTTACGGTGATAAAAATAATATGCGTGCTCCGGTGTTGGGTAGTGAGTACAAAATCAAAAATTAGCGATTTTAAATCGGAAAAATAAGAACATTCATAGATAATCCACTTAATTAATTATAATTGAAGTTAAAAATTATAATAATTGAGATTTATTTGCTGAAAACATTAAAAAACCATCTGGCACCGCTCACGGAACGGGCGTACGTCTAACCTATTTGCAAGCTTAGAAGCTACTAGTGGCGCGGAACGTCAGTCGCATACCCCGGCGCTTACGCTTATGCTTGCGACGTTGAGACAATTCAGCTCCTCGCAATTCAGTCTAGTATGCAAGAGTGAGATGCGAATATAGTGTCGCGCTTCCCGCATACTATTCACCTATCGTCAAGACGAGGCACTCGCAGCGTTTAAATGCGAATTTGTTTTCGATCTTTACAAAACACCTCGATGTAGTCGATAAATTCTGATTATTATTAATATTATTTTTTAAATCAATGCGTAAATATATTATGGAGGAATACCTAAAATCTTAACCTTGTATTTATAATATTTATAGAGATATTGATGGTTATTAGAAGCAACGTGTAGAAGATACCCAACACAGGGAAGGAAAGGTTAAAGTAAAGATTAACAAGTTGAAGTATTTTGGTATTCACGAAATAACACATTGATCAATAAGTCCCGGGACTAACCAACAGATAAATAAATAAAAATAAAATAAATGTAAATACAAGTTTATTGATAGCAAAATAGTACGTACATAAATACATTTAGATACATTTCAAGAACACGTTAAAAATATAATACATTAAAAAACAGAAGCTATCAAAAGGTCTGGGCTCATCTAATAACATCCCCCCGACCATGATACACCCCACCAATGTAGGGTGAGCCCAGCCACGGGGACACCAGATGTTTTTCACCCCACACCCTTGAACATGAGAAAAAAACAGAAAATAAATAGATGACAAAAAAAATACATTCAAAAGAGAAGACATTAAAATGTCCGGGCTCATCCCACAAACATTCCCCCGGCCGAGATACACCCCACCATGTAGGGCGAGCCCGACCGCAAAGGCATCGGGGGGGCTACCAACCCGCATATCTAGATTAAAAAACAAAAAAAAATGTATGGCGTAAAGAAGATGGCGCCTCTAATAACAAATCCATACCATTCTCAGTTAGTGCCAACCTACAGAAGTTATGTGTCAAACTTTCTCGACATTGTGTCATTGAGTTACAGTGGTTTTAGTGACGTTACTTTTGCTATTTTTAAAACAATGGAAAAAACCGGATTTCGTGTGTTGATAAAACGTTGCTTTTTAATGGGGAAAAATACCATTCAAACTCAGCGATGGCTTGAAAAGTGTTATCCGGGCTCTGCTCCGTTGAAAACAACCATTTGTTGGTGGTATGCTGATTTCAAACGCGGTCGTACAGACACAAATGATGCTGAACGCTCTGGTCGTCCAAATGAGGCTGTTACTCCAAAAAACCCTCAAAATCGTGATGGAAAATGGTAAAGTTGCGTGAGATAGCTGACATCCTGAAGATATCATTTGGTAGTGTTTACACTATTTTGCATGAACATTTGGTCATGAAAAAGCTTTTTCCGAAATGGGTGCCGCGTTTGCTCACAATGGAACAGAAACAACAACGTATCGATGATTCAGAGCGCTGTTTGGCACTGTTTACGCGAAATAAACGGGAGTTTTTGCGTCGGTACGTGACAATGGATGAAACTTGGATCCACCACTATACTCCGGAATCAAATCGGCTGTGAGCCGAGTGGAGAGCAGCCGGTGAAAGTCGTCCGAAGCGACCAAAAACTCAACAGTCGGCCGGGAAGGTTATGGCCTCCGTATTTTGGGATGCGCATGGTATAATATTCATCGATCACCTTGAAAAGGGAAAACCATCAATAGAGAATATTACATAGCGTTATTGGAGTGTTTGAAGGCAGAAATTGCAAAAAAACGGCCCCATATGAAGAAGAAAAAAGTTCTCTTTCATCAGGACAATGCACCGTGTCACAAGTCGATGGTAATGATGGCCAAATTGCACGAATTGAACTTCAAATTGCTTCCGCACCCGCCGTATTCTCCAGATTTGGCCCCCAGCGACTATTGGCTGTTCGCAGACCTCAAAAAGATGTTCCAGGGAAAGAGATTTGGCTCCAATGAAGAAGTGATTGCCGAAACTAACGCCTATTTTGAAACCAAAGATAAATCGTTCTACACGGCTGGCATAGAAAAGTTAGGAAAGCGTTGGAATGAATGTATCGCTCTTGAAGGAGACTATGTTGATTAATAAAGAAGAATTTTGGCAAACAAATGTTTTAGTAGTTAGTCCCAGGAATTATTGATCGATGTGTTATGTTCTTATATTTATTTATACATGACAAGACAATTTATACATGACAAGACAATTTATACGTGACAAGACAATTTATACATGACAAGACAATTAATAACTACAAAACAACAGGTAATGTATTTCAAAGAATATGTAACAGTGGCAATTTGCCAAAATAGATTTAAGTGGCTATTCTACTCTAGAGGCGTGAATTTCGTGCGTTTTTTCAGACTAAATAAAAAAAAAATTTAAAATATTTTTCCTATACAGTTTTTTACAGTTTGTTTATTCATGATTTGAGAATGTACAAAGAAAATTTTTGAAAATAATAAATGAAAATTCAAGATGTTATCAGCTGTTATATCTTGTCGTAAAAACAATGGGGTGAGCTGGTCGACATGATTGGAACCCTTTCGTAAATCTGAAACAAAAATCATACACAGTTTCTTGATAAGAAATAATGTCGTTATAGTTGGTACCAAAGAGAACAAAAAAAGTCATAAAATGACGGCTGTTTGATTTTTTTTTAATTGTTTTACCCTTGTTTTGAAATTTTTATTTTTTTTAAAAATGGTAAAAAAATTAGTTTTCAATATTCCAAAGTAGGGACGATATAAAAACATTTATCGTAGTTTCATACTAAACTTGAAGCCAATCGGTTGATAGAACTTGAGATTTTATGTCGACTAGGTCGAAAAAAGTGGTTTGGAGAAAAACGCGTTTAAAGTGTTGAGATTATTGTCCAAGTCATTCCGGTGCGGCGTAATTGCTGCCTCATTTATAGCTATAACTTCGTTAATATTAAGAATTTCAAAATTTACTTTTTATAACATATTCTTAAAGGTCTCAACTTTAAGAATATGCAAAACAAAATGATTTTTTAAAATTTCTAGAGTAGAATATCCTCTTAACAACTTTGTGTTGAAACTAAAGTACCGTGGATTCTAAAAGCTGACTTATTGATACGGTTAGTACTGAAAATGTCTATAGGTGTTTAAATAAACATTTACATCTTGTATTGACGTTATCTCTTACTATATCGGCTATTATTTTTTGTAATTTGTTTTATCAAACACTGTTTATTCCACTTTTTGACATAAAGTGGAATAAACAGTGTTTAATAAAAACAAATGACAATGTCTTTAATCCTCTTTAATGTTAATGCCTTAACTATAAACAATTTAGCCATTATTTTAATTTGTGTTATATATTAGGCGTTAACCAAAAAATGAAACCCAAAAGTAAAACAAAATGGTAAAGGTTATACGTTATTCGAAAGAAAATTTTCTGCTCTACAAGATATTGTGTTTGCTTTTACGTTACACATATTATTTTATTTGATTACAAGCCTTCAAAATGGAATGTCAAGTAGACGAAAGTGAGCATTTTCGACACCTCCTTCTGTTCGCGTTCAATCGAGGGAATAAAGCTGCCAAAAGCTGGTCGCGATATTTGCGAAGTGTACGGTGAAGATGCTATGAATGAAAGGACAACTCGTCGATGGTTTTTGCGTTTCAAAGACGGTAATTTTGACCTGAAAGACATGGAGCGTTCCGGACGACCAGTGGACTTCGATGAGGACCGCTTAAACCATATTATTCATGGAGATCCTCATCAAACATTTTTCATCACCATTTTCCTAACCATTTTTCATCACCCACAAACACAATATCTTGTAGAGCAGAAAATTATCTTTCGAATGACTTATAACCTCTACAATTTTGTTTTACTTTTGGTGCTCATTTTTAAATTGGAAAAAATGGACACAACTTATGTTAACACCCAATATTTACCATATATCGTCGCCGATATTGCAGGAACACGTAACTCGATATTTTGGTGTAAGTAACTTTCTTTATTTCTTATCATCTCTTGTATCATTGACACATTTTTACATTATCACATATATTTATTTTCAACGCGGAACACATTTATCCGTAAATGCAATACCGAGTGACGTAATAGAATAGCTTTTTGTCTCCTCTGTAAAATTTGGGCAATCCTAGATACGTGTTCCTGCAGTATCGGCAACATTTAGCTTTATTTGTATATAATATACATGACAAGAAATCTTATAAATACATCGATCAATAAGTCCCGGGGCTAACCAACAGATGGCGCCTCTAATAACAAATCCATAGCATTCTCAGTTAGTACCAACTTTCATGACATTCCGACATTGTGTCATTGAGTTACAGTGGTTTTAGTGACGCTACTTTTGCTATTTTCAAAACAATGTAAAAAACAGAATTTCAGTTGTTGATAAAACATTGCTTTTTAATGGGAAAAAATACCGTTCAAACTCAGCGATGGCTTGAAAAGTGTTATCCGGGCTCTGTTCCGTCGAAAAGAACCATTTGTCGGTGGTATGCTGATTTCAAACGCGGTCGTACAGACACAAATGACGCTGAACGCTCTGGTCGTCCAAATGAGGCTGTTACACCAGAAAACATTAAAAAAAACTCAAAATCGTGATGGAAAATCGCAAAGTAAAGTTGTGTGATAATGTATCGCTCTTGAAGGAGACTATGTTGATGAACAAAGAAGAATTTTGGCAAACAAATGTTGCTTTAGTTATTAGTCCCGGGACTTATTGATCGATGTGTTAAATACATAATTTGTGAAAATACGACATGTAATTTAATGTGGACACACAACTTTGATGGGTCTGGGTTTGTTGCCTTTCATTTGTCGTGTCCCCGATAAACTAGGCTTTTGCCTGTATCTTGCCGAGGACAAAATAATGATAGAAAAGTAAACGATATTAGTAAAAATAATAAAAACGCAATTTATATAGCGCTGTTTCAAGAGCAAACTGCTATCATGGACTCTCTTATTCCAGATTCAATACCTCACAGTTCAAACAATATATCAGAATAAATATATACAAGTTGAGTGTAACGATAGGAAGGCGGTGGCTTCGGCCATTCACATACACATTCAGGGGCAACCCTTTAAGGCGCAAATTTTTATTTTTGAGATATTGAGTTTTATGTATGTATGTATGTATGTATGTGTGTGTGTGTGTGTGTGTATGTATGTATGTATGTATGAATGCATGCATGCATGCATGCATGTATGTACTATATGTATGTATGTATATGTATATACTCGAACTGGACAGTATCAAAATCTGTTAAGACGATAGACAGCCCACAACGGTATTTGTATGGACGGATCAAGGGAATGATATTTTGAAAGAAGGAAACATAGAAAGTCAGAGAAATTGTAGGAGTCTGTATGAGAAGGTGTATGAATGTAGATGGGCATATGATGTTTATAACTCTTCTATCATTTGCGAAAATACTACTCAAATAGCAGAACTCCTCAACTCGTTCCAAGCTTTTATTGTTCAACCAAACACGTATATCGCATTTACCATGTCGTCAGCATACAGCAATCTGCACACATTTTACGCTAACACTACCATGTCATCAGTATACAGCAATACACACACATTCTCCGCCAACACTACCATGTCATCAGCATACAGCAATCTGCACACATTTTCCGCTAACACTGCCATGTCATCAGTATACAGCAATACACACACATTCTCTGCCAACACTACCATGTCGTCAGCATACAGCAATCTGCACACATTTTCCGCTAATACTACCATGTCATCAGTATACAGCAATACACACACATTCTCCGCCAACACTACCATGTCGTCAGCATACAGCAATCTGCACACATTTTCCGCTAACACTGCCATGTCATCAGTATACAGCAATACACACACATTCTCCTCTAACACTACCATGTCATCAGCATATAGCAATCTGCACACATTCTCCGCTAACACTACCATGTCGTCAGTATACAGCAATACACACACATTCACCATTAACACTACCATGTCATCAGCATACAGCAATCTGCACACATTCTCCGCTAACACTACCATGTCGTCAGTATACAGCAATACACACACATTCACTATTAAAACTACCATGTCCTCAGCATACAGCAATCTGCACCCATTCTTCGCTAACACTACCATGTTGTCAGCATACACCACCACAATTTGTATGCCACCCATTGACTTCCGTAGTTCCTTCACACATGAATCTATGTAAATATTAAAAAACCAGGGTAACATGACACATCCTTGCTTTACCCCAGCTGAAATGTCAAACCACTAAGTCAAGGCACTGTTCACTCTAATACATGCTTTATCAGTCCATTTACATTCAGCATCATATTTTCCATAGCTGGAATAAGTTACAATAAATTAAGATTGTTTTCTATTCAATTTCCAGATTCTGACGGCCCTTACATAGTCGAGTATGAGAATGATTCAGTGAAGACGTGCAGGAAGTTAAATGACACTTTCATAAAGGAAGGTCCCAATGAGCCGATATGCGAACTGGTCTACAACAGCGAGGATTCCATCCCGGTCGACTCGGACTCTACTTTCCCTTTCAAGAGAATCCTGACCGTGAAACTGGAGAATCAGCGGAACAAAGTGTGCAACGAATGCGGAAAAACGTTCAAGAGGAGACATGAACTGGTTGCTCACGAACGAATTCACAGCGGAGAGAGACCGTTCAGCTGTAACGAGTGTAATAAGACATTCAATCAACTCTCTCATTTGAACTCTCACAGAAGGATCCACACCGGCGATAGACCTTTCGCTTGCGGCATTTGTAAGAAAAAATTTACTGACAGGAGTAATTTAAAAAGGCACATGAGTCGACACGACGTGGTCCTTCCGTTCCGTTGTAGAGATTGTAACAAGGGTTTCGCTTATCAGAGTCTTTTAATATTACACGAAAAGAGTCACGTCAAGGAGAATCTGAAAATGAATAAGAAGAAACACAAGAAGACGTATTCGTGTGACAGTTGTGCTGAAAAATTTCAATCTAAACGTCTTTTGAAAGAGCACAAGCTAACACACAAGACTCGGTATCGTGTCCGTGGAAAGCCGAGGAATTCGGAAAAGTTTTTTATCTGCGCACATTGCGGGACGACTTTGTTAAGTAAAAAAGTTCTCAAGAAGCATATTGTTAGTAATCACATGTCCAAAAAGAGTTCCGTTAACAAAGGTGCCGCTAAAGGTATCGACAAAATAGAGAAGAGCGATTCGAGTCAAGACGAAAATCGAAATGTGTTTATTTGCGGTAAATGCGGGGATACGTTTGCTATTAAGGATTCTTTAGTGGAACATTTGAACGATTGTAGTTCGTACAGTTCTAACGAATATGTTGTTAACATAGATAAAATAGATTCGGATCAGAATCGAAATGTTGATAATCCGTCTGCCACGGATACGGAACTAAAATCAAACAAAAAAACTGACAAGAATGATAATAAGGTCGAAAAATTGAAAGAGAAAGAAAATCAACGTTTCCAAAAGCCGTACCATTGCGGAGAATGCGGAGACGAGTTTATAGATATTAATGCTTTAGCAGAGCACGTAAAGGTGCATAAGGTATATACGTGTAGAAAGTGCGGGGAAACGTACTGCGATAAGGATCTATTGACTGAACACATGAAGGGACACAAAGGTTTCACTTGTAAAATATGCAAAAACAAATTTGACAATGAGTCCAGTTTGATAGAACACGCAAAGTTCCATAATCTCTACTGTTGCTGGCAATGCGGAAAGAGTTTCATAAAAGAAACTGATTACGAAGAGCACATTAACATACACAAGCCTGTTCGATGCGATAAATGCAACAAATTGTTTTCGTGCAAAATGATGTTGACCCGTCACAGGTGGATTCATAACAGGGCGAAGGATATACCTTGTACCGATTGCGGGAAGATGTTCCAAAGGATGCACGACTTGACGGCGCATAGGAGGATACATACCGGCGAGAGACCGTATAACTGTGCTGAATGTGGCAAGTCATTCAAACAAATCGGTCATTTGATTAAACACAAAAGGATTCACAGCGACACGCCCGAGGTTAAACAGATCAAATTCTCACTGATTAACAGAAAAGAGTTCAAATGTGAACATTGCGGAAAGTCTTTTAAGCGACCGCACGATTTGACAGCGCACATAAGGATCCATAGCGGAGAGAGACCTTACTGCTGCGACGTGTGTGGCAAGGCCTTTAAACAAATCGGACATTTGATGGCGCATAAAAGTCTGCACAGTGGCGTGAAGCCTTTCAGTTGTGAACACTGCGCTAAAGCATTTGTATCTAAACCCAGTCTGCAGATTCATATGATTGTTCATAGAAACTATAAGCCGCATTTGTGCGATGAATGTGGGAAAACTTTCGCACGCAAATGTGAACTTCTTTCTCACGAGAAATTCCATAAGAACTCTCTTCCTCATAGTTGTGTTGAATGCGGGAAGATATTTATAAAGAAAAATGATTTAATCAAACATATGAATATCCACAAACCGTTTACTTGCGAACAGTGTGGCATGGCATTCTCTTTTGAGAATCTTTTGACTCGTCACAAGAGAATTCACATTAAAGAGAAACTGTTAACGTGCAACGAGTGCGGTAAGACTTTTAGACGCATGCACGATTTGAACGCGCATAAAAGAGTGCACAGCGGAGAAAAGCCCTTTTCGTGCGGGGAATGCGATAAAACTTTTACGCAATTCGGTCAGTACATGTCTCACAAGAAGATACACAGCGGAGAGAAACCGTTCAGTTGCGGAATTTGTTCGAAAGAATTCGGCGCGAAGAACAACTTTAAACGCCACTTGAGCACCCATAACAAGTTGAATCCGAAATCAAAGAAGAAAACTGTCGATAAAGTGGCTACCGCTGTCGAGGAATTGAAGCTCTTCACTCCGAAGGTGAAGAAAAGGCAGGAGAAAGCTCGTAAGACTGAGGATTCCTTTAAATGTAAAGTTTGTGATAAGACTTTCAATAGACGGGGACATCTGATCTCCCATAAGAGAGTGCACAGCGGTGAGAAACCGTACGTGTGCAGGGAATGCAATAAGGGTTTCACGGATAAAAGTAATTTTAATAGACACGTTAAAATCCATTCTGTAGATCATAACAAGATTTTGTACGCTTCGTTGGTTTAATTGTTGTAACAGAAAACACGGTCCGTTCGGAATGTTATCAACCTACGTTACAACAAATCAATCAATAATGTATTCTCTTTCATTATTTACAACTTCTTGCCAACGTTCTACAAGTTTTTCAATGCTTATGCGATAAAAACCATCCGGTCTTGACTCGAGGAATTCGTCCAACCATGTCAGCAATTCGACGTCATTATTGAAGGAAACGCCGTGCAAATTGTTCGAAAGCGACCGGAAAAGGTGGAAATCCTACGGCGCGAGGTCTGGAGAATATGGAGGGTGCGGCAGGATCCAACCAAGCGTTTGAATAGCATTTTTCGTAATGTTGGCGATATGAGGGCGGGCGTTATCGTGTTGCAGAATAACGCCATATTGCCG
Organism: Odontocerum albicorne; assembly: GCA_949825065.1. Classification (NCBI taxonomy): domain Eukaryota; kingdom Metazoa; phylum Arthropoda; class Insecta; order Trichoptera; family Odontoceridae; genus Odontocerum; species Odontocerum albicorne. Next base: position 22,668,499 of record OX463863.1, on the reverse strand, counting down.
ATCCGGCCTTTTTTGTTGAATAGCAGTGTTGAGTCGCTGTATTTGCAGAATGTTTAGTTCCGCGTTGACTGTCTGATTGCGTTCAAGCATCTAGTAGTAGATGACGCCTTGCCAATTAAACCTTTCAGGTACGAGTTTCAAGTCAAGTATAGCGATATACTCGTATATCAAATTAACAGTAAAACAATGTTTCGTACCTCTTTTGAGTCGTGATCCAGATTGTGTTAGTGTTGGTTTCACGACCGAAGGAAAGATTAATTAAATAGCATGCGGATAACAAATATATGTTATGTATTTGTATTATACAAAATACAAGCAAGCATGTGTCGTGTCTCCCTGGTTGCTTAGTATTTAATAGATTTGTTTGTGAAGGAACAATGAACTTTGTGACATTTTCTTTTTTCGATCTTATCGGAATATGAGAACTAAGTGTAAATTTCAAGTGAGTGTAAGTTAAGCCTTACATTTTAGATGTTTAATATTTACATAGTCGTTGCCGGGCCTCGAAGTCGAGGATCCCCTCGTCAGTCTTGAACCGTTCTCCCACGTCGATCGTGTGATCTGTGAGAGAACAGTTCGATCCTGGATGCGCACTCCCTCCCGCAAATGCCACAGACATGTGGACCCTGCTGAGCCGCCTGGCCATGGTGACGCATGTTCGCTACAAAGGACAACAACGGAACTAAAAAGGACAATGGGTGGCATACGAAGGATTGGTAATGTATGCGGATGACATGGTAGTGTTAGCGGAGAATGAAGATGAATTGCAGAATGTGATAAATAAATTGTTTGAGAGACGTAAAGAGAAAGATTTGAGAATCAATGCTGCAAAGTAATGGTGATAGAAAAGTGTGAAAGGGGAAGTAAATGTGATAGATGGGTTAGTAATGAAAGATTGGAGCATGTTGAAGAACTCTGCTTGCTTTTTAGGTAGTATTTTCTCAGATGATGGAAGAGTTACAAGAATTATCGAATAGCTTGTAGTGATAGGAAATAAATTCGATGGGGTACAGTACCCGGCGGTAAGTAATACACATCGTTTGTAGAGCGTCGTCTCTGTCATTCATACACGTGTTCCATCGCTATTTGTTAATCATTACCGGACCGGACTGTTAGTGCATCGTGCGACAGAGACGACGCTCTACAAACAATGTGTATTACTTACCGCCGAGTACTGTACTAAAACATATATATATTCGAACCTTACAGGATCGTAGTATTTTGGTGTCAACTTTGATGTATGGGAGAGAAATGTATACGTGGAATACGAGTGAAAAGAATGCTGTAGAAATGCGTGTTATTAGAATAATACACGGAGAGATCATTTATGATAGAATACGGAATGGAGGGATTAGGGATGAATATAAATTTAAGGGGGATCTGTTGAGTAAGGTGGAGAAGGCCACGCCAAGATGAAGAATGAATGAAGAAAGACCAATAAAACAAATGTACGAGGCATATCCAGAAACAAAGTGTACTGAATTTTTGTAGGTTACAATTTTTTTTATTTAAACAAAAAAATTACGTGGTTACCGTAGCTATATGTAAGCTATTTTTCGACATAGTCGCCATTCCTCTCAATGCAGGTGGTGAAGCGGGGTATCAACTTTTTGATGCCTTCCTCGAAGTAGTTTCCCGCCAACCCCTCCGTCCACTTCTCCACCTCCTCCTTTACCTCCTCGTCGGTTGAAAACCTTTTTCCACCCATGTGCAGCTTCAGGGAGGTAAAGAGATAGTAATCTGAAGGTGCTAGGTCAGGGGAATGCGCGGGATGGTTCACGACATCCCATTTAAACGAGGCTAGCAGTTCTTTCGTGGCGTTGGCCGTGTGTGGTCTGGCATTGTCATGCAGCAGGCAGACTCCCTTTGTCAGCATGCCTCTCCTCTTGTTCTGAATCGCCCTCCGCAATTTTTTTAGGGTGTCACAGTATCTTGCAGAGTTAATGGTCTCCCCTTGAGGCATATATTCAATTAAAATTATGCCTTGACAGTCCCAAAACACGGATGCCATGATTTTCTTGGCTGAAATTGTGATTTTGAACTTTGTGGCGGAGGGTGAAGAGGTGTGACGCCACTGTTGAGACTGCCTTTTGGTTTCAGGCGTGTAGTGTGCAACCCAAGTTTCATCTCCAGTAACGATGGAGCGGAGAAATTCATCTCCATGGAGTTTGCAGCGCCTCAAAAACTCTTGCCTTTTTACAAAATTTCGCACTTGGCGGGAGATTGGTTTGACATTTTTCACGAAACGTGTTGTCGCGTTGACACTTCTCAACGTACTGACCTCGAACCGGTCTCGTTGCGGAGGGGAAGGTTCAGGCTACACGGAAGTGTAGCCAACATGTCGAAAATAAAATCCATCCGGTCGTAAGAGCCTCAGTACACTTACTTTCTAAATACGCCTCGTAGTACAAATGTGAGTGAAAGGCGCGGTAGATGAAGAGCAGTGAAAGTGTGGTTGGGATTAAATGAATGGTTTTGTGAAAAAGGAAAGTCAGAGTAATTTTAGGACTTGGATGAGAATGTGTATATATGTACATAGAAGAGGTGAAAGACGCGTGTCACGATAAGAATGTCTGGAGATCGTTCCTCTTTGCCTACTCCGACAGAGAAACGGCGTCATGATATGTTTGTGTGCATATTGATTTTGCAAAGTGTAAATAAATGGTGTTATATTTCTAAGTTTGAGTATATTTTTATATCCATAAAAGAAAAAAAAAACTAAAATGATTCTTTTATATCTTCGTGGTGGTAACTGCAATAGGTCGGATGTTAAATATAACACACTTTACAGGAGAGACAAAAAGTCCTTCCCATTAGCCCCCCCATCTTCTCTTTTTTTAAATAAATTTATAAATGAAATAATATCATGATTGATTGATTGTAAGGATTAATACATTAATACTACCGTTAGTTTTTTATTGTAAGTTGTATTTTGTTGTAAGTTATGTTGACATACAACCGTTTGCTCATCGACGTGAATTTTTTTGACATACTAGGTTAGTCAAAAAGCTTTGAAAGCGGAAATGAAAATACATTTTTTTTGGGGGGAAATCACTTTTATTGCTCAGTATAGTCTCCCATAAGATCAATACACTTGGTCCAACGATCTTCCAACTTTGTTGTCCCATCACGGAAGTGACTTTCTGGAAGGCCTGCAAAATACTCCTCTACGACGGCTATAACCTCTTCGTTCGATTAAAAATGCTTTCCACGAAGGAATTTTTTGAGGTGTGAGAACAGCCAGAAGTCAGAGGGAGCTAAATCTGGCGAATAGGGTGGATGATGCAACAATTTGTACCCCAATTCACTGATTTTCGCGATGGTTTTTTGAGCTGTGTGAGCAGGTGCATTGTCTTGATGAAAAATGATTTTTTTCTTCTGCAAACCGGGTCTTTTTTTTCATCCAACTGGTCCAAAAGGTCACAATAATAATCAGAGTTGATTGTCTTACCAGTTTGGAGATAATCTATCAATAAAATTCCTTTTGCATCCCAAAAAACTGACGCTAACACCTTCTTGGCCGATTTCTGGACACGAACTCGCTTCGGAGCCAAAGTGCCTGGTTCACACCACTCCGTAGCCTCTTGTTTTGATTCAGGATCATGGTGGTAGACCCAATTCTCATCCATAGTGATGAATCGACGCAGAAAATCCTTTTTATCCTTTCGAAATTGCTCCAAATGTTGCTCAGAAAGTCGCATTCGAACGTGTTTTTGTTGCATTGTTAGCAAATGCGGCACCCATTGTGCACACAGTTTTTTGAAACCCAAAACTTCAGCCAAAATATGCCATGTTGTTTCATGTGAGATGCCTACGGTGTCAGCTATCACATCCACAGTCGATAGATGATCTTTTAAAACCGTATCCTGTATTTTCGCTATGATTTCTGGTGTTGATGCACTTTTTGGACGTCCTGAGCGTGGATCGTCTTCAACGCTTGTACGGCCACGCTTAAACTCCAAAACCCATCGGTGAACGGTTGGAAATGAAGGAGAAGACTCCTTTAATACTTTCACCATCTTTGCATGGATCTCAGTAGCCGATAAACCTTCCAAAACAAAGAATTTAATCACTGCACGATATTCGGATTTTTCCATTGTTAAAATATACACTGACACGTCAACTTCAAATGGCTTGTAAACAAAGAATGAATTGACAGATCAAAATGAAATTTTGAGTACGTTCTTATGAAAGATGAAATATTAAAATGGCGTAGAAATTTTGGTTTTTCTATTGCTCCATAGATGTCGCTTTCAAAACTTTTTGACTAACCTATTACAACCTGTTGCAGTTACCACGACGATATACTATCTACGTGTATGGCCGTGAGAATTACGTTAGTTTCCTGATGTAGCCCGGGCTATACAAGCTGCTAGAGCTCACCGCGCTCTACAGCATTTGTATAGAAGGGCGCGCCTGGGCAATTGGCAGCTTGCGCGTACCACCCCTAATTCGTAAGTTAAAAGTTATCATAAAATTTTAAATACGTACGGAAGCGAGCGTATATTCTTCTATAAATCATTCTTGTACATGTTTTTGGACGCCCGTATGCAAATGGTTCGCCTGTTAGCAAACATCTTGGTTCGCCTGTTAGCAAACATCTTGGTTTGTCTGTTAGCAAACGCTTTGGTTTGCCTGTTAGTAAACGCTTTGGATTACCTGTTAGCAAACGCTTTGGTTTGCCTGTTAGCAAACGCGCCTCTGCATATGGATGGCCCCTAGTGTGCCCTTACACCACGTAAAATGGGCAGTGAACATGTTAAAGTAAAGTAATTCTTATGAATATTGATCTTGAAGTAATAGTCAATAACTATGATATTTCACGTCATTCTTGTGACTATATAACATGCTCTGTACGTACACACACACTGTATATAATATTAATTAAGTATGCCTTTGTCATTGTATGTATGTACATTTTAAGGTTATTTTTCCTTTTCTTTATGTGTTTGTTACTAAAAATAAAATAAATATTTTTAATATTGAATTTTTAATTAATCCTCAAAACTTGATTCCGACTGCATTCAAACCTCTATATTGCTTATACACAGTCTGTCCAATGGGAAAGTATATACACAGTCTGTCCAATGGGAAAGTATATACGCAGTCTGTCCAATGCAAAAGTATATACACAGTCTGTCCAATACAAAAGTATATACGCAGTCTGTCCAATACAAAAGTATATACACAGTCTGTCCAATATAAAAGTATATGCACAGTCTGTCCAATGGGAAAGTATACACACAGTCTGTCTAATACAAAAGTATATACACAGTCTGTCCAATACAAAAGTATATACAGTCTGTCCAATGGGAAAGTATATACACAGTCTGTCCAATGGGAAAGTATATACACAGTCTGTCCAATGGGAAAGTATATACGCAGTCTGTCCAATGGGAAAGTATATACGCAGTCTGTCCAATGCCAAAGTATATACACAGTCTGTCCGATGGGAAAGTATATATCATACACAGTCTGTCCAATATCTCCCAAGTAAGCAGACCTCCCAAAAGATGGAGACAGCTGGCAGTCGACGTCACAAGAGGCAAACAATGATGCAGGACCATAACAGCCCTAAAATAAGAAGTCTGTCCAATAGGAAAGTATGTATGTACACAGTCTGTCTAATGCAAAAGTATATACACAGTCTGTCCAATAGGAAAGTATATACACAGTCTGTCCAATAGGAAAGTATATACACAGTCTGTCCAATGCAAAAGTATACACACAGTATGTCCAATGCAAAAGTATATACACAGTCTGTCCAATGGGAAAGTATATACGCAGTCTGTCCAATGCAAAAGTATATACACAGTCTGTCCGATGGGAAAGTATATACACAGTCTGTCCAATGCAAAAGTATATAGTCTGTCCAATGCAAACGTATATACACAGTTGTCCAATGCCAAAGTATATATGTATCACACACAGTCTGTCTAGTAAGAAAGTATGTATATATACAGTCTGTCCAATGGGAAAGTATATACGCACTCTGTCCAATGCAAAAGTATATACACAGTCTGTCCAATGGAAAAGTATATACGCAGTTTGTCCAATGGCAAAGGTGATTGACGGGAAATGAAATACAAGACATTGTTTATTTTTAGTTGACATTACCTTTTATTCAAAATACACTCCTTGTGAGTCAATAGAATATTGGAAGCGGCTGTAACATTTACTGAAGCTCATTCTTCGGAATTGCCTTTTGGATGTCTGAAATCGTGTCGAAACGCTTAATAAATAAAAGATAGTTTAGATAAAGTTATAATACATTTATTTGATAATCATCAGAATAAAACTACAGACACGATAATTACTAGTTCTAAGCGGTTTCATATAAGGTCGACCCACTTACGGATGCCGGGTCATTTTGAGAGGCCGAAGGTCGATACAGCCTAGAGCTTGGGCCACTGATGTAATGGGATAGCGATGTCGGCCATTCAGTATGCCAGGGAGAGTCTTCACATCGTGAAGCTGTGCCCTAGGCAGGTGACAGATATCTGTCTCTGAAGCAGGTCTCTGGACAAGTGGAAGAGCGCTCTTCAATGACTGCCTTTCACCCCCTTCCACCGTTGGTTGGAAACAATGCCATATAATTGTAAGCAGCACTCTCATTGGTAAGCTTCTTCTTAGAATATCACCACTCAGAGGAAGAGAAACCTTTTTCTAAGTAAATTATTTTACAAACTTCAACTTCAACCGTCATACTCTTTTTTACAATGGAACATTTAAAATAGTCGTTTGAAAGGGGCCTGAGATAATTACTTAATGGACCCTTTAGTAGACAGCCTCACTTATTTGATAAAGAAACTCAACAAAACAACACATGGTCACTAGATTTTCACAATATGAACGCCAATCAATTATCAAATGCAAAACTACCGTTTCGAGCCGTTTATTTTATTAAGCTTACATATACAAGTTCAATTCAATAAATATGTACAGATACGAGTATATATGCATTTATTTTATTTTATTAAGCTTACATATACTCGTACAAGTTAAATTCAATAAATATGTACAGATATGTATACACTTTTATTTTATTAAGCTTACACATACTAGGTTAGTCAAAAAGTTTTGAAAGCGGAAATGAAAATACATTTTTTTTGGATGGAAATCACTTTTATTGCTCAGTATAGTCTCCCATAAGATCAATACACTTGGTCCAACGATCTTCCAACTTTGTTGTCCCATCACGGAAGTGACTTTCTGGAAGGCCTGCAAAATACTCCTCTACGACGGCTATAACCTCTTCATTTGATGAAAAATGCTTTCCACGAAGGAATTGTTTGAGGTGTGAGAACAGCCAGAAGTGTTGTCTGTTCTCACACCTCAAAAAATTCCTTCGTGGAAAGCATTTTTCATCAAACGAAGAGGTTATAGCCGTCGTAGAGGAGTATTTTGCAGGCCTTCCAGAAAGTCACTTCCGTGATGGGACAACAAAGTTGGAAGATCATTGGACCAAGTGTATTGATCTTATGGGAGACTATACTGAGCAATAAAAGTGATTTCCATCCAAAAAAAATGTATTTTCATTTCCGCTTTCAAAACTTTTTGACTAACCTAGTATTAAGCTTACATATACAAGTTAAATTCCATTAAAATATGTACGGATATATACACACTTATTTTATTAAGCTTACATATAGTATAGAAGTTGAGTTCAATAAATATGTACGGATATATAAACACCTTTATTTTATTAAGCTGACACATGCAAGTTAAATTCAATAAATATGTACGGATATATGTATATACATTTATTTTATTTTATTAAGCTTACACATACAAGTTAAATTAATTATAAAGCTACAATATAAAGTTTAAAAATAAATATACACAGTAACAAGAAATAAATAAGAAATATTTGTCAAGCCGAAACAACTAACTCTCATTGCTAAAAAAACTCAAAATACTTCCTTAAAGAATATTGTCAACATCCGAGGCCCTATTCAAAAGGGACACTCGCCAAGTTATCATAGTTTTACATATTGACAGTCTAAATAGATCTACATTTGTTTATTGTGTATTACGTCGAATCAGGTGTTGCTCTCATCAACAACTTATAAGAAGAGCCCCTCACTTCCCTCCTCAAGCTGAGAAGGTAGTATCCCAACATACCTAGAAGAAACCTTGTAGGATAGAGCCACGGGTAGAAACTGCACTCGTGTAAGTAGAGATATTGAATATACTTCTTTCGGACTTTCTCCACCATTTCAGAGTAACGAGTTCCCCGCGAGATCCACACGAATGCTCCACATTTTAACTTGCTGTGTACCAGCACATTTTAGAGGAATCTGAGAACCTCTCCCCCCCGTATCTTTTTTTCTTTTCACCTTTCCCTTCCATCGAATCGCACGTTCCGGTGCTGTGTATTCAATACACATGTAAAAATGAGCGATTTTAAATCGGAAAAATAAGAATATTCATTGCCAATTTAAATTTGAAGTCAATTTAAATAAACCAATTTAAAAAATTGTCCAAATATTTCTTAGAATGATGCGGAGGAAAAATATTTAACAGTTGTGAAACCTTTTTCATTCGTTGGATATTTATTACTTTGGATATTTATTACTTTGGATATTTATTACTTTGGATATTTATTACTTTGGACATTTATTCCTTATGACTAATTACGTATCTCTAACAATAGATACATTATTTTTGTGACGTATGAATAATTTTAACCTTACTACCATTGAAATGATGATATTTCTGTATTATATGCTTTGCAAAATTTTGAAAAACTATTACACTTCTTTAAAAAAGAAAAACTATTACACTTCTTTAAAAAGGAAAAATTATTACAGTTCTTTAAAAAGGAAAAACTATTACACTTCTTTAAAAAGGAAAAATTATTACAGTTCTTTAAAAAGGAAAAACTATTACACTTCTTTAAAAAGGAAAAACTATTACACTTCTTTAAAAAGGAAAAACTATTACACTTCTTTAAAAAGGAAAAACTATTACACTTCTTTAAAAAGGAAAAACTATTACACTTCTTTAAAAAGGAAAAACTATTACACTTCTTTAAAAAGGAAAAACTATTACACTTCTTTAAAAAGGAAAAACTATTACACTTCTTTAAAAAGGAAAAACTATTACACTTCTTTAAAAAGGAAAAACTATTACACTTCTTTAAAAAGGAAAAACTATTACACTTCTTTAAAAAGGAAAAACTATTACACTTCTTTAAAAAGGAAAAACTATTACACTTCTTTAAAAAGGAAAAACTATTACATTTCTTTAAAAAGGAAAAACTATTACACTTCTTTAAAAAGGAAAAACTATTACAGTTCTTTGAAAAGGAAAAATTATTACAGTTCTTTAAAAAGGAAAAATTATTACAGTTCTTTAAAAACGAAAAACTATTATCGTTCCTTAAAAAGGAAAAACTATTACAGTTCTTGTATTCTAATGATTATGTTTCTTCACGCCTCTTAAATCTTTTTCCTTCGGATCAATAGACCGCACACCCTTCCAATGTGGGCGGCCTATAGTTACGTGACACCAGGCTTCACGGACTCGCAGAAGATGACAGGATCGACGTGGACAAGCACCTCGAGATGGAGGTTGGAATGGCGAAGGGATACTTGACTACGAGGCCATGAAACGACAAAGAGTTAGTTAGACTCTCGTTCATCAATAATAATAAAGAACAATTTATGTAGCGCCGTTCAGAGAGTAAACTCTCCTCAATGACACTCCAATTGGAGATTCTATACTGAAGAAAATGTAGCATGGTCCCTGTGACGTTTCACAAATTTGCCCCAATACAACCTTGTAACGGCGTTCAGTAATTTTAATTATTTTATCAACTTTAATATAAGCCTCGATTCTAATAAATAGCAAGTTATTTAGGTAAATAAATACATTACATAAAACTAACAATAATGACAAATTAATACATCTTGTTACAAATTAGCAAAAATATGTCAGTTTGTTAAAATCAAATAATATTTGGCGATGTTTGTCAAAAGGATGGGGTATAGTCACTACGTTAGTCTGTATTGGCTAGGGGTGGTGTATAGTCACTAAGTTAATCTGTATTGGCTAGGGATGGGGTATAGTCACTACATTAGTCTGCATTGGCTAGGGATGGGGTATAGTCACTACGTTAGTCTGTATTGGCTAGGGATGGGGTAGTCACTACGTTAGTGAGTATTGGCTAGGGATGGGGTATAGTCACTACGTTAGTCTGTATTGGCTAGGGGTGGTGTATAGTCACTAAGTTAATCTGTATTGGCTAGGGATGGGGTATAGTCACTACATTAGTCTGCATTGGCTAGGGATGGGGTATAGTCACTACGTTAGTCTGTATTGGCTAGGGATGGGGTAGTCACTACGTTAGTGAGTATTGGCTAGGGATGGGGTATAGTCACTACGTTAGTCTGCATTGGCTAGGGATGGACTATAGTCACTACGTTAGTCTGCATTGGCTAGGGATGGGATATAGTCACTACGTTAGTCTGCATTGGCTAGGGATGGGGTATAGTCACTACGTTAGTCTGCATTGGCTAGGGATGGGGTATAGTCACTACGTTAGTCTGCATTGGCTAGGGATGGGGTATAGTCACTATGTTAGTCTGCATTGGCTAAGGATGGGGTATAGTCACTATGTTAGTCTGCATTGGCTAAGGATGGGGTATAGTCACTACGTTAGTCTGTATTGGCTAAGGATGGGGTATACGATAATTGGATTTTCGAGTATAGTATTATTATATACATAAGTCGTGAGGATAGGAAGGTAGTAACTCCGGTCATTAGATTAGATTCTTCCCCGTATCTGCAAATGTTAAGAAGATATTATAAAAAGAATAAAATATTGAGGTTTAACTGAACTATAGTATAACATATTTGTGTAGTCTTTATATACTATCATACACTCTGATAAGACCTCCTAAAAAAGTTGTTTTCAAGTGCTTCTTAAAGCTGCATACGTCACCCATATATCTAACACTAAAAGATAAATTAACTATGAACATTAGACATATGGAGCTTTAAGTGACTGGCTCTTTTAAAAGCTTTACTGCAAACAGTACACACATAAGGCCTGACTCCAGTATGGAGAGTCTCATGAGACTTGAGATTACTGAGACTAGAAAACAGGTGTCCGCATTGCAAACAGGAGTGTGGCTTCTCTAAAGTATGGATCATCTTGTGGTTCCGTAACGTGCTGTTACGAGCAAAGGATTTCTCACACACGTCGCAACCAAATGGTCTCACATTGTAATGTAACAAAGAATGTTTTCTCAAAGATTTTATCTCAGTAAATGTTTTAAAACACAGTTCACACTGAAACGGTTTAGTATCGGTATGAATCGTTTGGTGGATCTTCAGTTTCTCTGGCGCGTTAAAACATTTCACGCAATCGGAGCATTTGTACGACTTCTCGTTGTGAGTTTGCTTGTGAAGTTTTAAATAGTCGGATCGTTTGAAAGACTTGAAACATATCGAACAGGCGTAAGGTTTAACTTCTGAATGTACGATTTGGTGTTTTTTTAACGATTCCGCTGTCGAGAAGATGTTACCGCATTCCGTACAGTGGTACGGCTTCTCGCCGGTGTGTTTCCTCTCGTGTCTCGCCACGTGTCCGATTCGATCAAAGATTTTATCGCAGTAACTACATTTATACCATGTTTTCGTCTTTTTTTTCTTAGCTTTACGTTTCATTTTATAACTACTCGACTCATCTTCGTTCTTATCATCAGCGATATCGGAATTACTTACGTAATTCTCGAAATCATTCGACGCGACGGAACTCTTTTGGAATTCGCGTTTATCTAAAGTACGCATTTTGGATCTGGTAACTCGAACAAATCTTTTTTCACGTATATTCTCCCGGTTGAAATTATTCTGTCGAAAGTCGAAATCGCTCGAAAAAAATAATGGGTCGTTGTCACATTCTGACGTCCGTGTTTCTTGATACTCTGTTTCATCTGAAACAATAAATAAGCAGTTTTTATAGCAGTTAGACATTGGGGAATGCTTTGAAATATCGCTTTCAAAATTATTTACAATTTCTAATATCAGGATTCCTAACATGTTGATTTATTAAATTATCAATCTCCATAGCCTAGTGTTAACATTCTTGACTTCCACCTGAGGGATTCGAGTTCGATTTCTGATGGTACCAAAAATAAAAAAAGGAACTAATTTGGTATACATTATCAGACTCGTTCGAGGAGTTGCAATGAGCTGTCCAGCATTACTACAAAGATTAGCGTTAAATGTTCCTAACAATTACACTAGACTGCGCCGGCAAGAACTGTTCTCAATAACATACGCAAGAACGGGTCTTCCAGCCGCTATGCCTGTTGGAAGGGCCTTAACTCTTCTGAAAGGGACTGCTTCGGATATTAACATATTCCATATCACATTACCAAAAGCAAAAGTAAATTATCTTCTAAGATTGAGCGCGTTAGTAAGCACTCATCAATGTACTTAAGTGACTGTGAATATATGTGTATGTTTGTGTGTATATATGTATGCATATACATTATTTTTATTTTATATAACTTTTTTTATTCTATATAATTTCTAAGTCAGTGCATCGAGGTGAACATCTGGCAAACACATATATCCCAAGAATCGCTCCGTTGCTTGCCGAGGTTGTCCCATTCATCCCCCAACCGCCAGTCCCCAACCCGAATGTTTACCGTAAGAAGTGTGTATGTCGGTGCCAGTTTGAACAAAATTCAGTCTTGTTGGTGTTCCCCTGATGATGAGATGTGCACCTTGAAACCGGTAGGGTTATACCGTTACAAAAAGTGGAATAAACAGTGTTTGATAAAATAAATTACTATGTATGTATAATTTTGAATTACATTCTATTGAAAATTAGCGATTTCATCATATTTTTCACAATTTAAATGCGCCTTTGCCATATTCAAGTTACAATTTAATTTAATTTAATTTAAAAGAACACTAACGGGAAATAAATCATGATCACATTAAACATAAAATTTATAAATATCACATTACACATTCTCATCATCCCGTTACACATTCTCATCAACCTGACAAACAGTGACACTCAATTACATATGTATACATCACGCTAAATCAAACTCCTCACATTTCATCACTCCAGACAGACCAAAAACATTCAGCCCACAATATACTGCACACAATCATAAAGCAAAAAAAAATACATTTATACAAAAATATAAAACAACAAAAAACACCACACTCAAGAGCTCACACAAACCTCTTCCACAAGTCATTCCTCTTGCAAGCCCGAGTACTCAAACTCCTGTCGCAATAACAACCACTCTCTGATCCACTGTCTAAATGGTTTTCCTCCCTTTACCTTTATTGAATTTGGCACTGTACGACCCGAGAACAGATACTATTGGAACAAAGATGCCACTTTGAAATCAACCAATTGATGTTCTTTAGAGATTTTCATGGGGATATAAATTTTATAACCCATCATAACTGTTGTATGACGCGTTTCACATGTGATGATCGTACAACAGTTACATCCGATAATTGTTGTACAACCATCACATGTGAAACGTGTGGGTTTCGAAAGAAATACAATGTTAACCTTCCACTCCGACGGTGCCTTCTGCAGGATTGTAACTGTATTCAGAATAATTGTCGCCCAGGAGATCTACAGCGTCGCAGAACTCCGTTTTCACTGACGGCACGGTGATGCATTCCCAATCCTCAGGATTGTGTTTTTTGTGAGAAGCCATCCTCGCTATACAGAATCTGAAGCCATCCTCGCTATACAGAATCTGAAGCCATCCTCGCTATACAGAATCTGAAGCCATCCTCGCTATACAGAATCTGAAGCCATCCTCGCTATACAGAATCTGAAATTACAAAATGATATATGAATACTACACAAATGAATGAATAACCCATAACCATAGCCTGAATAACCCATGACCCGTGATAAGCTTCAGCTCAAATACAAAAACAATATAGAACAAATACAAAAAAAATTCCTCAGATATCTATGGTACAGAACAAAGGGGGATTACCCAAAATATGCTCACCATGCCGAACTTTTCACGGTGTGTAACTATAGAAGCCTTGAAACAAGAAGGCAAGAATCCATTGCGATATTCCTAATAAAGGTTTTTCAAGGTTCCTTTAACTGTCCCGCGATTCTAGAAGCACTAAGTTTATATGTCCCCAATAAATTTAGCCGTGCAAGGAATCACCCTCTGTTCTACATACCAACTTACAGGACGAATATCATGGCTAAACACTCAGTCACGCGTGGTATAGAGATATTGAACCAACTGAATGACACGGTTGATATATTCTCAGTACCGTCGAGCAGTATGAGAAGAATCCTGGCTGATATTCTTCCTAACGAATAAGCTAACGCTAGAAGCAGACCCTCTTTGTGTAACAGGAGAAATCCGTGCAAAGTGGATAAAAAAAAAAAATAAGTATAAAAGAAAGCAGAATACAAAATGGGCAATCACGATCATGGTTGGGTTAACAAGGATCAATTTGAAAGACCCCTTATCTTCTCGCATGTTGGAAAGGTGAAACGAGAGTTTACACACAAGACTACAAAGGCTCAAGAGTCAAAAATGGAATTTATTTATTTATTTATTACACATGACAAGAAATATACATAATTTGCGAAAAAACAACAGGTAATTTAAGTTGGACACACAATTTCAATGGATCTGGGTTTGTTGCCTTTCATTTGTTGTGCCCAGTAGACTAGGTTTTTGCCTGTATCTCACTGAGGATTGATTTCAAATTTTGTTTCTTTGTATTCAAGTCCCATAATGGGATGTCTCCATTGTATCTGAGAGATGTTCCTTCGGAGAGGAGTAGAACTGTGAGGTCAACTTCATCTTTTTCTAATAAATTGATTGTTCCAAATCAATCCAACATGGTGGGATATTATGGTAGAACTTTTGCTGTTGCTGTTTTTGTGACGTGGAATGGTCTGCCTCCTAGTATAAGAGATATGGGTGGAGTGTGCAGGTTTAGGAAGCACTTAAAGACAACCATTGTTGAGAGTTTTTATCAAAATTTATGATTATATAGGAACACTATACACATACAGTACCCGGTGCTAAGTAATACACATCGGGTTTAACCTTTCCCTTCCTGTGCTAAAAAGATCCGCCCGTTCCGGTGATGTGTATTCAATACACATCAATATACATGTAAAAATGAGCAATTTAAAATCGGAAAAATAAGAATATTTATAGCCAATCGCTTAAATTAATTAAATTTGAAATCAAAAGTGATAATAATTGAAATTTAATTGCTGAAAACATGAACAGAAACATCGGACGACGTTCACAAAACAGGAAAAGCGACCAATTCTACCGAAAGCCGCCAGCCAACCTACAAAACGAGAGAAGCAAGCGAACTGAGATTCTATTTCTTGCGTTCCCATATACCGAAGAGACGTGAATAGCGTCGCTTCCTCACCCATAGCGGTTTTTTTAGAATGAATATATACCTACGTCACACACAGGCACACGTTTGATTGTATTGGTGAATTTATTCCCGATTTTCACAAAATATCTGTGATGTGGCCGATAAGTGCTAATTATTATTAATATTATATTTTCATTCAATGCGTAAATGTATTACGGAGGAATACCTAAAATCTGAACCCAGTATTTATTATATTTATAGACATATTAAAGTTTTTAGAAGCAATGTGTACTAGTTACACATCACAGGGAGGGAAGGGTTAAGAAAGAGACTGTCGGCCATAATCGGCTAACTTGGACTTTGTAGAGAGTCATCTCTGTCATTCATACACGTGTTCTAGGGACAGAGACGATGCTCTACAAAGTCGAATATAGCCGACAGTCTATAGCTGACAATCTACATGATGTATACATGTGTAGTGGAGTGTCACTGTTTGTCAGGTTGATAAGAATGTGCAACGGGGTTTTATATAATCAAAAATCGGAAAGTATCGATTTATTCTTTCATGCTATATGTCCTCAGTGAGATACAGGCAAAAGCCTAGTTTACTGGGGACACGACAAATGAAAGGCAACAAACCCAGATCCATTAAAATTGTGTGTCGAAATTAAGTTACCTGTTGTTTTTTTGCAAATTATGTTTATTTCTTGTCATGTGTAAAATATTGCGTGTTAACATAAGTTTTGTCCGTTTTTTTCCAATTTAAAAATGAGCACCAAAAGTAAAACAAAATGGTAAAGGTTTATACGTCATTTGAAAGGAAATTTTCTGCTCTACAAGATATTGTGTTTGCTTTTACGTTACATATATTATTTTATTTGATTACAAGCCTTCAAAATGGAATGTCGAGTAGACGGAAGTGAGCATTTTCGACACTCACCTTAAACCATATTATTCATGAAGATCCCCTTCAAACCACCATAGAATTGTCTGAGCAGATGAACTGTAGTCACATGACTGTATACCGTCCTCTTAAATCAATGGGAAATGTCCAGAAGTTCGACGCTGGGTTCCACATGTTTGGAGTGAAAACAACAAAAATCAACGTTCGACAATTTCTGCTGGTTTGCTCGCGCGTCATCGAGGTACGCATGGCCACAAGCAAAGGTTCCTTAACCGCATCATTACTGGTGATGAAAAATGGTTTGAAAATGGTGATGAAAAACGTTTGAAGAGGATCTTCATGAATAATATGGTTTAAGCAATCTTTATCGAAGTCCACTGGTCGTCCGGAATGCTCCATGTCTATCAGGTCAAAATTACCGTCTTTGAAACGCAAAAACCATCGACGAGCTGTCCTTTCATTCGTAGCATCTTCACCGTACACTGCGCAAATATCGCGAGCAGCTTTGGCAGCTTTATTCCCTCGATTGAACACGAACAGAAGGTGTCGAAAATGCTCACTTTCGTCTACTTGACATTCCATTTTGAAGGCTTGTAATCAAATAAAATAATATATGTAACATAAAAGCAAACACAATATCTTGTAGTGCAGAAAATTTTCTTTCGAATAACGTATAACCTTTACCATTTTGTTTAACTTTTGGTGCTAATTTTCAAATTGAAAAAAAAACAGACACAACTTATAGTATGTTAACACCTAATAAATAAATAAATAAAAATAAAAGTCTCTTTCTTAAGCCCGATGTGTATTACTTAACGCCGGGTACTGTATGTATATACTACACCTAAAGCTGAATGTACTACTATCACATATGGAAAGAACTATAAAAGCCTCTCTGTAGCATGTCTTCTTGCGGTAAGTTAGTTTGAGCACACGGAACACATCGATGAAGAAAGACTTACTTAACAATTATACAGTGCAGATTTGGGTGGAAAACCAAAGGAAGTATGGTTGAGTCAAGTGAATATTTTGAAAGAAACTAACGTAGAAAGTCAGAAATCATACGGGAAGAACTGAAAGGTTTGGATATGTGAAAGGAATGACTCAAGAGACTTATCAAACAAATATAACTGTGAGTGGGAGGCGCGGTAGAGGAATACCAAGGGAAGTATGGATAGATCAAGTTAATGATATTCTCAAGAAAGAAAATCGTAGAAGTTGTATGTATGTAGAAGAGGGGAACGATGTGTGTGTCGAGAAAGGAAAGTCTGGTGGTCTGTCCTCTCTGGTTACAGGGAATTTGCGTGATGGTATGTATCCTTAATAATTATATATCTTATTATGTCATACATCGACACATCATATATTATTATTTTATTGCAAATACAATCTGGCGGGATTATTGCCAGGCAGCAATCTCTTCCAACCAACTAGACAAAAGTAAATGAAGCAAGTTACGTGGTCGCATAAATCATTCAAATGACTATCCATCCCCACGAAATCCATAAACACATAAGTGAGCACATGCCCACGAACCCCACAAAGACGGACAATCACCCGAACATTATTTTTCATATAAAGTGAGATATTATCAATCAAAAGACTAGAAATTAAGAATTTTTTCAGTCGCTTCTTAAAGCGTGCCAAGGACGGAAAGACGCTGAAAATTTTCGGCGAGATAAGAGGGGGCGGCGGGACAGTTAAGGATGTTATACAATAGAGACAGTAGGTGAATTTACCGAGAATCTGAGGGCTGCCAATGAAGATGGCTTGAGACTTCGTAGGACTTATGAGTAAGCCACGCTCCCCAGTCAACTCCGAGATCGATTGAAGGTCCGCATTTAAATTGTTCAAAGGTGTATTCTTCTCAGTGCACGGAGTTTCACCGCATTTACTCGGCTCCTTTCATTAATTTATGTCCACGTTTCACTACCATACTTCTATTGTAATTTAACCAAATCTTGATATAACTCGGTTTGAATCTATATATTTTATACTTGAGAAAATGTAGGATGGTTCCTGTGACATTTGAAATGTCATGTCTCAAAGGGATAGGGTAAAATCGTTTTTTTTTATAAATTGAATCGTTTTTTTTATAAATCGAAAAATTGTTGTTCTCTAAACTGACGTTTTAATTCCTAATTTTCATTATACTGACTTTCTAATGTATTGTATGATTTGTATCTATCTTTAAATAGGCCAAGATCCACTATGAATTAATACTAAATACGAACATTTTATTTTAGGTATGAAAAAAATTGCAAATCCAATTATCGTATACCCCATCCCTAGCCAATGCGGACTAACGTAGTGACTTTTGACAAACGTCACCAAATATTATTTGATTTTAACAAACTGCCACATTTTTGCTAATTTGTAACAAGATGTATTAATTTGTCATTATTGTTAGTTTCATGTAATGTTTTTACCTATATAACTTGATATTTATTAGAATCGAGGCTTATATTAAAGTTGATAAAATAATTAAAATTACTAAACGTCGTTAAAAGGTTGTATCGGGGCAAATTTGTCAACTGTCACAGGGACCATGCTACAGTTTCTCAAGTATAGTATCTCTTCTTGAATAATGGCCGTGAACTCCTATATATGAAGGAGTATACGCCAGTGTCAAGGTATCTTCGACTATTTCCATTGCAACTCTCCCTTTAATATCACGTTCCACTTTTCCATCGTCTGAGAACACACTTCTCAAATAGCAGAATTCTTCAAATCATTTAATCTTCCATTGTTGACCCAAATATCGAATTTATTTTTAATATTTACCAATGTTCTGACGGAAAATATTTTTTTCTTTCTTCGGCATGTTATTTGTAAAATAACGTCCACTTTCTCACTTCGCAATTATTTACGAAAAGTGACAAAAAAGAAATAATCTTTTATTCTTAAATAATGGCTGTGAACTGCTATATATTATGAAGGAGAAAATGAATAATCACAAAACGCCGAAAAAAATATTGCCCTTTCGTAGCATAATGAATTTTACCATGGATTAAAAGCATGGATATAAAATTGACATTGTTTAGTTTGTTAAGACTGATTCATATACAATTCATAATCCTATCGTGTAGTTCATGTATAAGCATTGTGATTACTATGAAAGCCTCTGTCAACTCCTTTCCACATCACTTGATACTGCTTCATATAATATAGGAGCTCACGACTATTATTCAAGTAGAAGAAGATTTTTATCTATCCATCTCTGCACTCCGCGACTCGAAGGGCAGTAGTTAACTTTTCCCTTCCTGTGCTAAAAAAATCCACACATTCCGTTGCTGTGTATTCAATACACATGTAAAAATGAGCGATTTAAAAACGAAAAAATAAGAATATTCATAGCCAATCAATCACTTAAATTAATTAAATTCGAAGTCAAAAGTGATAATAATTGAAATTTAATTGCTGAAAACATGATAAAAACATCGGCCGACGTTCACAAAACGGTCGAAGAGACCACCTCAAATGGAACCCCGCGAGCTACTGAGACGGGACTCGGAACACTAACATAACGGTTTTTTAGAATGTATATACCTACGTCACACACTAGCACACGTTTGATTATATTGGTGAATTTATTCCCGATTTTCACAAAATATCTCTAATGTGGCCGATAAGTGCAAATTATTATTAATATTATTTTTTCATTCCTTATTACATTATTACGGAGGAATACCTAAAATCTGAACCCAGTATTTATTATATTTATAGTGATATTAAAGTTTTTAGAAGTATTGTGTACTAGTTACACATCACAGGGAAGGAAGCGTTAAGGATAGTTCAGTTGTATCCCTTACATGGTCAGTCCAACGCATTGGGACTCTCTCTTCTGCGTCGTCCTTCCACATTTCCAGTAATCACAAGTTTCTCCAAACTATTTCCTTGGCCACAAGCAATGTTCCCAAAGAATTTGAAGACTCGTCGAAAGCACACATTCTACAATCCATTATCGATAAATATACAATTAACGAGATGGATTAATAAAAAGTGTAAACTGTTCAAAATATTCTTCAAGTAATAGTGTCATTATTATATTATATAGCAAAAAAGAAGACGGTACACCAAATATAAATTCCATTTTCAACAGTATTTTGGTAATTATATCCTATACATACATATCACGATGAAACAGCCAGAAAAAAAACATTTATTCAAACGTTTCTATCACACAGCTATTGCTTTCTTCAAATGTTTATATCATGCCATCTTTTACAATATTATTCTCGTTTCTCACATAACATTCTTTCAAAATCTGATTCCCTTGATTCAGACACGTTTTTCTTGATCAGCCCCTTTCACGCACTATGCACATCTATATTTCTTAGCAGGGCTGTGGAGTCGAAAAAAAAAGACACGACTCCGACTCCGATTCCTATATTTACCAACAACACTACTCCGACTCCACAACTCCGACTCCACGACTCCGACTCCACAACTCCGACTCCACAACTCCGACTCAAAAAAGCTCAATTTTTATCAGGTTGTTTCCTATCTTTGCATATAGCCATTTTTTTCATGTTACACGGATAAAAATAAAACAAGATCAAACTTTAATAATTATTTATTAGAATTTATTCTTAAAAACAACATTGCTTCTATTAAATCTGTATTCGTAGAGGCTCTCAAATCAGAATTGAGAATTTTAAGAGCGGAAAATAACCGCTCTACGGATACTTGGGTTGGCGGTAATGCTGTAACGATCAATGCTGAATCTTTTACGATTTCTAGATACCGCTGTATTGCCATTTCAACATTTAACTTATAAGTTTGGTCATTTTTTTCCATTATTTTCAATGCATTATAAAATTAAATTTTAAATTTTGAAATAGAGTCTCCTTCATCTATATTGGGACTGTGATTCAAACGAGGACGTTTTAGTTTATCTTGTTCATTGAGATATTTTTCTAAATCGTCTTCAGATTCAGCGGTGTCGGATGAAGATGATGATACTTGGTGTACGCTGCCTGCTGTCGTCTGTTTTTCTAGTCGAAGGCCTTTCATACGAACGGTTAATTCAAACAGAGCGTTTTTAGCTCTATTTATTTGTTCTTCCGTCAATATGGATCGAACCATGGGGTTAACATAGATCTCAGCCAACAGAATTCTCTTTCGACGTGAGAAAGAAGGAGACAAACACATTTTCGTAGACTTGATGCATTAAATGGATCTCGGTGATTCACCATATCGGCGCGACTTGCGCCTGCAAGTTTAATATTCGTGCACAATACACATTCATTATAATAATTAAAAAAAAATGTATTTTAATTTTTAACGAAAAAGTAGTCGAAGTCGCTCGTTTTTTACGACTCCTACTCCAACTCCGACTCCGGCCCAAACACCGCGACTCCGACTCCAACTCCGACTCCGACTCCACAGCCCTGTTTCTTAGTCATACTTTCATTAACTCCCACAATAGACGATCAATGGAGAAAATGAAATAAATGGCATACTCTCGACCCAAATTTTTATATATACAACTAGCCAAAAGTCTTATAATGAAAATCATAACTGATCTACGTTATTTCATCTGTAAGACGAGTTCAAAAAACATATATTTAACAAAAAAATCTAAAATGTTATAATTTTAATAATTAAGAAAAAAAAAAAATTAAACAACCTTTCTTTAATATTCAATTTACATGTAATTATGAATGATTTGAATTGAAGGACAACTGCAACAACGATTATCAAATATATGCTTACTTAAAACTTGAAACAGATTCACTGCACATTCTTAAAGACGAATAATTTGTACAGCACAGTAAAAAAAATATTGTTCAGATTAGCTTTCTGTAAAATACAGATACTGCGAACTGTTTTGTATATTTTGAGTCAAAGGGTAAATTTATCACAACAGCAGTAAAACAATAAACATCAAATACTGTAGCTAAATTAATGCCATTTTGACCTTATCCCATCACTTAAGTCTGTGTTATGTATCCAAGTCTACACCCTGTAGGGCGAAGCTTCATTCAATCAGGAACACAGGGATGTCATAAAAGCAGGACTGTGGAGTCGGAGTCGGAGTTGGAGTTGGAGTCGCGGAGTCGCGGTGTTTGGGCCGGAGTCGGAGTCGGAGTAGGAGTCGTAAAAAACGAGCGACTCCGACTAATTTTTCTTTAAAATTTAAAATACATTTTTTTTTAATTATTATTGTATAATGAATGTGTATTGTGCACGAATATTAAACTTGCAGGCGCAAGTCGCGCCGATATGGTGAATCACCGAGATCCATTTAATGCATAAAGTCTACGAAAATGTGTTTGTCTCCTTCTTTCTCATGTCGAAAGAAAATTATGTTGGCTGGGATCTATGTTAACCCCATGGTTCGATCCATATTGACGGAAGAACAAATAAATAGAGCGAAAAATGCTATGTTTGAATTAACCGTTCGTATGAAAGGCCTTCGACTAGAAAAAGAGACGACAGCAGGCAGCGTACACGAAGTATCATCATCTTCAACCGACACCGCTGAATCTGAAGACGATTTTGAAAAATATCTCAATGAACAAGATAAACTAAAACGTCCTCGTTTGAATCACAGTCCCAATATAGATGAAGGAGACTCTATTTCAAAATTTAAAATTGAATTTTATGATGCATTGAAAATAATGGAAAAAATTGACCGAACTTATAAGTTAAATGTTGAAATGGCAATACAGCGGTATCTAGAAATCGTAAAAGATTCAGCATTGATCGTTACAGCATTACCGCCAACCCAAGTATCCGTAGAGCGGTTATTTTCCGCTCTTAAAATTCTCAATTCTGATTTGAGAGCCTCTACGAATACAGATTTAATAGAAGCAATGTTGTTTTTAAGAATAAATTCTAATAAATAATTATTCAAGTTTGATCTAGTTTTATTTTTATCCCTATAACATGAAAAAATGGCTATATGCAAAGGTAGGAAACAACCTGCTAAAATTGAGCTTTTTTGAGTCGGAGTTGTGGAGTCGGAGTTGTGGAGTCGGAGTCGTATTGTTGGTAAATATAGGAATCGGAGTCGGAGTCGGAGTCGTGTTTTTTTTAAGCGACTCCACAGCCCTGCATAAAAGGTCTTTGAGTCTGAGTTCAAACGTGATATATGAAGGTTTTAAAAGTTTATTTTAAGGCTTGTAGGAGAGTTGAATTAACAGGCTCGAAATCCGAGGTAAATCTTAAAAATAGTTCATCCTTGAGTCTTATTTGCTTATATTTACCTCTTTCATGCTACCGAGAAGGTGTATGGATATAGATGAGGTTAAATATGTGTGTCAAAATAGGAAAGTCTGATGCTCTGTCTTTTTTTATTACCCCGACAGGGAGACAGAGTGATTTTATTAATTTTATTTCATTGATCATGTGAATCAGTCATGTACATAGATTAGTATGGATAATAAATTTCAAAATAATATCACAGATGGGCAATCGTGAAAGGAAATGTTATCTACGACGCTTACGATCTGACAGTTCACTTGGACGTTTGTCTCCGACCGATATTCATGAAAACAACTGGATTTATTTTCATTTTGTGTGTAGCGAATTATGTTTTCTTACGTCACAAAACGCTCATTTTAAGAGAAATAAATTCACAGATGCACATAACAATATAATTGAAATAAATACAGGTATTACATTTATCAATTTTGTAAGCTGTAGATAGTATATTCTGGATAATTTATAGAGCAGTGATTTTACATTTTTTTTCGGTGCACTGCGCTCTTAACCATTCCCTTCCTGTGCTAAAAAAAATCCGGCCGTTCCGGTGACGTGTATTCAATACACATCAATACATATGTAAAAATGAGCGATTTAAAATCGGAAAAAATAAGAATATTCATAGCCGATCGCTTAAATTAATTAAATTTGAAGTCAAAAGGGATAATAATTTAAATTTAATTGCTGAAAACATCGACCGACGTTCACAAAACGGGCGAAGCGACCACCTTTAACGAAAGCCGGCTGGCTACTGAAGCGAGAGAACTGAGATTGTACTTGCGTTCCCATATACCGAAGTAGAGTGAGAATGAGACAGGAATAGCGTCACTTCCTCACCCATAACGGTTTTTTTAGAATGAATATATCTACGTCACACACTGGCACGCGTTTGATTGTATCGGTGAATTTATTCCCGATTTTCACAAAATATCTCTGATGTGGCCGATAAGTGTTAATTATTATTAATGTTATATTTCCATTCAATGCGTAAATGTATTACGGAGGAATACCTAAAATCTGAACCCGGTATTTATTATATTTATAGAGATATTAAAGTTTTTAGAAGCAATGTGTACTAGTTACACATCACAGGGAGTGAAGGGTTAATGTATCAGGATTTTTCTACAAGTCAGGACATTCCTAACAGTTGCATTTAGGTTAATTATATTAAAAAATAAAATGAAGATGATTTAGTGTAAAATCCACAAAAAAATATTTATATATCTTTAACTATATATTATCTTTAAATATATATTATTGAATAGATAAATCGTTATTTGTGGAACAATTACGTCTGTTGTTCACTGCACATTTTCTCAAATCTTGGAAACAAACTGGACACAGCCTCCCCCCCCCCATTTCCTTGTTCCACTGATACTTGCTTTTTATCATAGCGACCGTCGAAACCACATCATCATTATCTTATTGTGTAACTCATGATTGAGCATCGTGACTCCCATGATAGCCTCTAACGACTCTTTTCCAGCCATTCCCGTCAATTTATGATTGGTATATCAGTAAATTATAGACTGGAATAAGTTGAGGAATTCTGCTATTCAAATATTTTCACTGATTGAAGCGTTAAGAGGGATATCAAACAGCGTATAGTGATAGGAAACAAAGTCAATGGGGCACTATAATTGCATTAAATCACTTTAAAACGTTATCAATTTCTGTGATATTTCCCTTCAAAATAAATTACCTTACTTTATATTACACCCTTACCAAAATTGTGTGATATTTCACTTCAAAATAAATTACTTTATTTTATATTACATGCTCACCAAAATTGTGTGATATTTCACTTCAAAATAAATTACCTTATTTTATATTACACCCTTACCAAAATTGTGTGATATTTCACTTCAAAATAAATTACTTTATTTTATATTACATGCTCACCAAAATTGTGTGATATTTCACTTCAAAATAAATTACCTTATTTTATATTACACGCTTACCAAAATTGTGTGATATTTCACTTCAAAATAAATTACCTTATTTTGTATTACACGCTTACCAAAATTGTGTGATATTTCACTTCAAAATAAATTACCTTATTTTATATTACACGCTTACCAAAATTGTGTGATATTTCACTTCAAAATAAATTACCTTATTTTGTATTAAACGCTTTGCATTAAATCACTTTAAAACGTTATCAAATTCTGTGATATTTCACTTCAAAATAAATTACCTTACTTTATATTACACGCTTACCAAAATTGTGTGATATTTCACTTCAAAATAAATAACCTTATTTTATATTACACCCTTACCAAAATTGTGTGATATTTCACTTCAAAATAAATTACCTTATTTTATATTACACCCTTACCAAAATTGTGTGATATTTCACTTTAAAATAAATTACTTTATTTTATATTACATGCTCACCAAAATTGTGTGATATTTCACTTCAAAATAAATTACCTTATTTTATATTACACGCTTACCAAAATTGTGTGATATTTCACTTCAAAATAAATTACCTTATTTTGTATTACACGCTTACCAAAATTGTGTGATATTTCACTTCAAAATAAATTACCTTATTTTATATTACACCCTTACCAAAATTGTGTGATATTTCACTTCAAAATAAATTACCTTATTTTATATTACACGCTTACCAAAATTGTGTGATATTTCACTTCGAAATAAACTGCCTTATTTTATATTACACGCTTACCAAAATTGTGTTATATTTCACATCAAACTAAATTACCTTATATTATATTACACGCTTACCAAAATGCGAATGATGATAAATATATTTTCATTTGTTGTTTAAAACAAATGATTAGTTAAAAAATAAATGGACCTATTTAAATATTGCAAGTAACTATTGTATCTTCCAATTGCCGACTTGTTTTATTTTTATAGCGTGTCTTTCACGGTCACAGTAGAGTTTGTTTCATTTTCTGCTTCACGGCATTAGGCAAATTGTATAATAGATTTAAACAAGATTACTGTATGACCGAAGTCAAGTGAGAATCCCATTAACATTTCTAAATCGCCGTATTTCCTATATTTTGATTCCAGTAATGGCGGCTCTCAATGATGAATCAACGGAGGCGGCGATGGAGAAGAATGTTTACATTCCAGAAGTGAATGTTAAAGTGGAGGAGTGTGACGAGACGGAACCTTCGGAAGACGACTATTCCACAAAGGAATTAAATCTCGTTGAAATGTCCATCAAAGTGGAACGTGTGATTGTCGACGTTCCTTGTGGTGAAGAATACATTGCGGATAACTCAGGTTCACAATTGGTTTATTTCTTTTAATGTTTACGTAATTCTATACAAGACGACAAACCACAAAGAGCCCGAGCTGCAGCCGCTCGTGAGATTTGATAACTCTCGGCGAAACAATGCTGCGGCATCATTTCATTCAAACACCCAAAAGCTGGGCATATTTAATTAATTTATTTTAAATTTGATACATGAAAGGGAATATTGGAATTAGTAGAAGTAGGATAAGAGTAAGACGTAAAGTGAGGAGATGTGTGCACTGAGGTAAATTTGTGGAGTGTCAATGTTTGAAAGAAGGTGGAATAAGTGATGAATGCATGGATGTTCTAGGTCAGGTGAAGAAAGGAGTTTTAAGATGTGTATTTGTGTATTGTTTATAGTTAAGGCATTAACGTTGTGGAAGTTTAAAGACATTGTCATTTGTTGTATCAAACACTGTTTATTCCACTTTTTGTAACGGTATAACCCTACCGGTTTCAAGGTGCACACCTCACCATCTGGGGAGCGCAAACAAGACTTGTTTGTGCTCCCCTGAAGATGAGGTGAAAGCCGGTAGGGTTATACCGTTACAAAAAAGTGGAATAAACAGTGTTTGATAAAATAAATTATAATATGTATTTGTATATGTATGTGTATATTCATATGTATTTGTATATGCATATGTATTTGTGTATGTATGTATTTGTGTATGTATATGTATATACATATGTCTTTGTATATGCATATGTATTTGTGTATGTATATGCATATACATATGTATTAGGTGTTAACATAAGTTGTGTCCGTTTTTTTTCAAATTAAAAAAAGGGGCACCAAAAGTAAAACAAAATGGTAAAGATTATACGTCATTCGAAAGGAAATTTTCTGCTCTACAAGATATTTTCTTTCGAATGACGTATATATAACCTTTACCATTTTGTTTTACTTTTGGTGCTCATTTTTAAATTTGAAAAAAAAACGGACACAACTTATGTTAACACCCAATATTTGTATATGTATTTGTATATGTATCTGTATATGCATATGTATTTGTATATGCATATGTATTATATATATGCATATGTATTTGTATATGCATATGTATTTGTATATGCATATGTATTTGTGTATGTATATGCATATACATATGTATTTGTATATGCATATGTATTTGTATATGTTTATTTATATGCATATATAATTGTTTTGTATCTGTATATTCTTATGTACGAGGGGATGTTAATAAATTCGTGGAATGAAGGGAAAAAACACTTTTATTTTTCCTTTTCAATATATTCACCATTAACTCGAATACGTTTTTCAGTTCTTTCAATGAGCTTATTTAATTTCAATAGACTTTTTTGACATTTTTGTTTTTGTTTTAAAAAAATATTTAGAGTATTATAAGTAATAAAATTGATTGCTCACCGTTTTTTGATGTTTTGTTATATTTTGTTATATTTTATCCTTTTTTTAAATAAAATTCGACAATTTTTAATGCCTCATAACCAAATCGGGCATTTTGACTGTCTCATAACCAAATCAGACATTATTACCGTCTCATAACCAAATGGGACATTTTTACTGTCTCATAACCAAATGGGACATTTTTACTGTCTCATAACCAAATGGGACATTATTACTGTCTCATAACCAAATGGGACATTTTTACTGTCTCATAACAAAATCGGACATTTTTACTGTCTCATAACCAAATGGGACATTTTTACTGTCTCATAACAAAATCGGACATTTTTACTGTCTCATAACCAAATGGGACATTTTTACTGTCTCATAACCAAATGGGACATTTTTACTGTCTCATGACCAAATGGGACATTTTTACTGTCTCATGACCAAATGGGACATTTTTACTGTCTCATGACCAAATGGGACATTTTTACTGTCTCATAACCAAATGGGACATTTTTACTCTCTCATAACCAAATGGGACATTATTACCGTCTCATAACCAAATGGGACATTTTTACTGTCTCATAACAAAATCGGACAGTTTTACTGTCTCATAACCAAATGGGACATTTTTACTGTCTCATGACCAAATGGGACATTTTTACTGTCTCATGACCAAATGGGACATTTTTACTGTCTCATAACCAAATGGGACATTTTTACTCTCTCATAACCAAATGGGACATTTTTACTGTCTCATAACCAAATGAAACATTTTTACTGTCTCATGACCAAATGGGACATTTTTACTGTCTCATGACCAAATGGGACATTTTTACTGTCTCATGACCAAATGGGACATTTTTACTGTCTCATGACCAAATGGGACATTTTTACTGTCTCATAACCAAATGGGACATTTTTACTCTCTCATAACCAAATGGGACATTATTACCGTCTCATAACCAAATGGGACATTTTTACTGTCTCATAACAAAATCGGACATTTTTACTGTCTCATAACCAAATGGGACATTTTTACTGTCTCATGACCAAACGGGACATTTTTACTGTCTCATAACCAAATGGGACATTTTTACTGTCTCATGACCAAATGGGACATTTTTACTGTCTCATGACCAAATGGGACATTTTTACTGTCTCATAACCAAATGGGACATTTTTACTGTCTCATAACCAAATGGGACATTGTTACTGTCTCATAACCAAATGGGACATTTTTACTGTCTCATAACCAAATGGGACATTTTTACTCTCTCATAACCAAATGGGACATTATTACCGTCTCATAACCAAATGGGACATTTTTACTGTCTCATAACAAAATCGGACAGTTTTACTGTCTCATAACCAAATGGGACATTTTTACTGTCTCATGACCAAATGGGACATTTTTACTGTCTCATGACCAAATGGGACATTTTTACTGTCTCATAACCAAATGGGACATTTTTACTCTCTCATAACCAAATGGGACATTTTTACTGTCTCATAACCAAATGGGACATTTTTACTGTCTCATGACCAAATGGGACATTTTTACTGTCTCATGACCAAATGGGACATTTTTACTGTCTCATGACCAAATGGGACATTTTTACTGTCTCATGACCAAATGGGACATTTTTACTGTCTCATAACCAAATGGGACATTTTTACTCTCTCATAACCAAATGGGACATTATTACCGTCTCATAACCAAATGGGACATTTTTACTGTCTCATAACAAAATCGGACATTTTTACTGTCTCATAACCAAATGGGACATTTTTACTGTCTCATGACCAAACGGGACATTTTTACTGTCTCATAACCAAATGGGACATTTTTACTGTCTCATGACCAAATGGGACATTTTTACTGTCTCATGACCAAATGGGACATTTTTACTGTCTCATAACCAAATGGGACATTCTTACTGTCTCATAACCAAATGGGACATTTTTACTGTCTCATAACCAAATGGGACATTATAACTGTCTCATAACCAAATGGGACATTTTTACTGTCTCATAACAAAATCGGACATTTTTACTGTCTCATAACCAAATGGGACATTTTTACTGTCTCATAACAAAATCGGACATTTTTACTGTCTCATAACCAAATGGGACATTTTTACTGTCTCATAACCAAATGGGACATTTTTACTGTCTCATGACCAAATGGGACATTTTTACTGTCTCATGACCAAATGGGACATTTTTACTGTCTCATGACCAAATGGGACATTTTTACTGTCTCATAACCAAATGGGACATTTTTACTGTTTCATGACCAAATGGGACATTTTTACTGTCTCATGACCAAATGGGACATTTTTACTGTCTCATAACCAAATGGGACATTTTTACTCTCTCATAACCAAATGGGACATTTTTACTGTCTCATGACCAAATGGGACATTTTTACTGTCTCATGACCAAATGGGACATTTTTACTGTCTCATGACCAAATGGGACATTTTTACTGTCTCATAACCAAATGGGACATTTTTACTCTCTCATAACCAAATGGGACATTATTACCGTCTCATAACCAAATGGGACATTTTTACTGTCTCATAACAAAATCGGACATTTTTACTGTCTCATAACCAAATGGGACATTTTTACTGTCTCATGACCAAACGGGACATTTTTACTGTCTCATAACCAAATGGGACATTTTTACTGTCTCATGACCAAATGGGACATTTTTACTGTCTCATGACCAAATAGGACATTTTTACTGTCTCATAACCAAATGGGACATTTTTACTGTCTCATAACCAAATGGGACATTGTTACTGTCTCATAACCAAATGGGACATTTTTACTGTCTCATAACCAAATGGGACATTTTTACTCTCTCATAACCAAATGGGACATTATTACCGTCTCATAACCAAATGGGACATTTTTACTGTCTCATAACAAAATCGGACAGTTTTACTGTCTCATAACCAAATGGGACATTTTTACTGTCTCATGACCAAATGGGAAATTTTTACTGTCTCATGACCAAATGGGACATTTTTACTGTCTCATAACCAAATGGGACATTTTTACTCTCTCATAACCAAATGGGACATTTTTACTGTCTCATAACCAAATGGGACATTTTTACTGTCTCATGACCAAATGGGACATTTTTACTGTCTCATGACCAAATGGGACATTTTTACTGTCTCATAACCAAATGGGACATTTTTACTCTCTCATAACCAAATGGGACATTATTACCGTCTCATAACCAAATGGGACATTTTTACTGTCTCATAACAAAATCGGACATTTTTACTGTCTCATAACCAAATGGGACATTTTTACTGTCTCATGACCAAACGGGACATTTTTACTGTCTCATAACCAAATGGGACATTTTTACTGTCTCATGACCAAATGGGACATTTTTACTGTCTCATGACCAAATGGGACATTTTTACTGTCTCATAACCAAATGGGACATTCTTACTGTCTCATAACCAAATGGGACATTTTTACTGTCTCATAACCAAATGGGACATTATTACTGTCTCATAACCAAATGGGACATTTTTACTGTCTCATAACAAAATCGGACATTTTTACTGTCTCATAACCAAATGGGACATTTTTACTGTCTCATAACAAAATCGGACATTTTTACTGTCTCATAACCAAATGGGACATTTTTACTGTCTCATAACCAAATGGGACATTTTTACTGTCTCATGACCAAATGGGACATTTTTACTGTCTCATGACCAAATGGGACATTTTTACTGTCTCATGACCAAATGGGACATTTTTACTGTCTCATAACCAAATGGGACATTTTTACTGTCTCATGACCAAATGGGACATTTTTACTGTCTCATGACCAAATGGGACATTTTTACTGTCTCATAACCAAATGGGACATTTTTACTCTCTCATAACCAAATGGGACATTTTTACTCTCTCATAACCAAATGGGACATTATTACCGTCTCATAACCAAATGGGACATTTTTACTGTCTCATAACAAAATCGGACAGTTTTACTGTCTCATAACCAAATGGGACATTTTTACTGTCTCATGACCAAATGGGACATTTTTACTGTCTCATGACCAAATGGGACATTTTTACTGTCTCATAACCAAATGGGACATTTTTACTCTCTCATAACCAAATGGGACATTTTTACTGTCTCATAACCAAATGGGACATTTTTACTGTCTCATGACCAAATGGGACATTTTTACTGTCTCATGACCAAACGGGACATTTTTACTGTCTCATGACCAAATGGGACATTTTTACTGTCTCATAACCAAATGGGACATTTTTACTCTCTCATAACAAAATCGGACATTTTTACTGTCTCATAACCAAATGGGACATTTTTACTGTCTCATGACCAAACGGGACATTTTTACTGTCTCATAACCAAATGGGACATTTTTACTGTCTCATGACCAAATGGGACATTTTTACTGTCTCATAACCAAATGGGACATTTTTACTGTCTCATAACCAAATGGGACATTCTTACTGTCTCATAACCAAATGGGACATTTTTACTGTCTCATAACCAAATGGGACATTATTACTGTCTCATAACCAAATGGGACATTTTTACTGTCTCATAACAAAATCGGACATTTTTACTGTCTCATAACCAAATGGGACATTTTTACTGTCTCATAACAAAATCGGACATTTTTACTGTCTCATAACCAAATGGGACATTTTTACTGTCTCATAACCAAATGGGACATTTTTACTGTCTCATGACCAAATGGGACATTTTTACTGTCTCATGACCAAATGGGACATTTTTACTGTCTCATGACCAAATGGGACATTTTTACTGTCTCATAACCAAATGGGACATTTTTACTGTCTCATGACCAAATGGGACATTTTTACTGTCTCATGACCAAATGGGACATTTTTACTGTCTCATAACCAAATGGGACATTTTTACTCTCTTATAACCAAATGGGACATTTTTACTCTCTCATAACCAAATGGGACATTATTACCGTCTCATAACCAAATGGGACATTTTTACTGTCTCATAACAAAATCGGACAGTTTTACTGTCTCATAACCAAATGGGACATTTTTACTGTCTCATAACCAAATGGGACATTATTACTGTCTCATAACCAAATGGGACATTTTTACTGTCTCATAACAAAATCGGACATTTTTACTGTCTCATAACCAAATGGGACATTTTTACTGTCTCATAACAAAATCGGACATTTTTACTGTCTCATAACCAAATGGGACATTTTTACTGTCTCATAACCAAATGGGACATTTTTACTGTCTCATGACCAAATGGGACATTTTTACTGTCTCATGACCAAATGGGACATTTTTACTGTCTCATGACCAAATGGGACATTTTTACTGTCTCATAACCAAATGGGACATTTTTACTGTCTCATGACCAAATGGGACATTTTTACTGTCTCATGACCAAATGGGACATTTTTACTGTCTCATAACCAAATGGGACATTTTTACTCTCTTATAACCAAATGGGACATTTTTACTCTCTCATAACCAAATGGGACATTATTACCGTCTCATAACCAAATGGGACATTTTTACTGTCTCATAACAAAATCGGACATTTTTACTGTCTCATAACCAAATGGGACATTTTTACTGTCTCATGACCAAACGGGACATTTTTACTGTCTCATAACCAAATGGGACATTTTTACTGTCTCATGACCAAATGGGACATTTTTACTGTCTCATGACCAAATGGGACATTTTTACTGTCTCATAACCAAATGGGACATTTTTACTGTCTCATGACCAAATGGGACATTTTTACTGTCTCATGACCAAATGGGACATTTTTACTGTCTCATGACCAAATGGGACATTTTTACTGTCTCATAACCAAATGGGACATTTTTACTGTCTCATGACCAAATGGGACATTTTTACTGTCTCATGACCAAATGGGACATTTTTACTCTCTCATAACCAAATGGGACATTATTACCGTCTCATGACCAAATGGGACATTTTTACTGTCTCATAACAAAATCGGACAGTTTTACTGTCTCATAACCAAATGGGACATTTTTACTGTCTCATAACCAAATGGGACATTTTTACTGTCTCATGACCAAATGGGACATTTTTACATCTCCCATATCTTTAAAATGTAGTAATATGAATTTTTTATGTTTTTCCAGAGATCCCATCAAATAATGAATCAAGTTATTTAACTGGGTCGAATTCCTGCTCAGGGATATTAAACAGTGACAGGAATAACTCGGAGGAAACAAACACAAAGAAAAACGACAGTTCAATAAGGAAAAAGAAATTTTTTCGATGCACCGAATGCGGAAAAATGTACAAGAAATTGTGGAAAGTGAAGGAACATCAGAGATCACACACCGGAGAAAAACCTTTCCACTGTTCAATTTGCGGAAAACTCTTTTCTTATTCCAGTTCATTGAAAGCCCACGTGAAGATTCACGCAGAGAACAGAAAACTCTTCAACTGTTCAATATGCAATAAAGCCTTCACTCAAGAGAGCAGCGTAAGGACACATATGCTTATACACGAAGGACGGAAACCTTATAAGTGCGCTGATTGTGGAAAATCGTTCCATGTTTCGAGTAACCTCTATCAACATATGAGAGTTCATAGTGGAGAAAAGCTCTACGATTGTAAAGAGTGTGGTAAATACTTTGCGGATAATAGTACGTTGAAGAGACACGCAAAACTTCACTTGGGAGTCAAGGCTCATTATTGCACTCAATGCGGGAAGTCGTTCTTCGAGGCTGACCAACTAAAGAGGCATTTTAGGATACATTCCGGAGATAAACCCTTTAGATGTGATGTGTGTTCTAAGAAGTTCGCAGACTATAGTTCGTGGAAAAAGCACACTGAAATACACACCGTGAGGAAAACTCATCCGTGTCTTGTTTGTGGGAAGCACTTTACGAGGGTGGACAATATGAGGACCCACGTAAAGAAAACACACGAAAACCCTTCGGACATGGACAAATAAAACCAAAAAAACAGATTTATTTAGATTACAGATGTTCCTCCTTATATGTGACTTGATGTGATTTCGTTATAACAAGATTTAAATATAATTAATTAAAAAGTGTACAAAAACTAAATAGAATTTACCCAATTTATTTTATTTTACATTAGATACAGGTTTAACCCAATTCAAAAGTCAATAACAGTGTGACCCATGCTTCCCTGTGAAGTGGCTCAGTTATGTGACCCTGCTTCCCTGTGAAGTTGCTCAGTTATGTGACCCATGCTTCCCTGTGAAGTGGTTCAGTTATATGACCCATGCTTCCCTGTGAAGTTGCTCAGTTATGTGACCCATGCTTCCCTGTGAAGTGGTTCATTTTTAACTACAGAGTTTATTAAGGAGTTTGATCCTCAATTAATCCATCGAGATTCGGAAGATGTTGATATCAGAAAATTCATTCAACAAAGTCATTTTGTGTGCGAGTGGAGATGCACTCGTGAATATGGCACCGAAAACGATCTTAATTCACGATGGCGTAAATAATTGATCAACTTTTTGTTTGCTATTCTTCCCATTAGCGATTTGTATATGTATAAACAGATGATTTGTTTGCTCGCGTCCTATTGGTGGGGGTGTATCTCATTAGGGAGGATGTAATAAGATGACCACGGACAATTTATAACTTCTCTCTTGAATGTATTTTCTTTTTCATTGCCTTTAAGTATATGTGTGATTTTAAGACATATATGTGTACATATTATGTTGTTATCAATAAACTTATATTTATTTATTTACATCTGTAAAATTGTATGTCAATACACTTTTTTTCAAGTTTAGTTGTGATATATTTCGACACCAGTTTTGCAGCGAGACGTCTGAGGCCCAAATCATTAACCAACAAATCTTGAGCGGATCCATAAGCTATGTTCAAGTCTTCTGCCAGCTTTCTGATGGTCAATTTGCGGTTTTCAATCACAGTTGATGCCATTTTCAAACTTGTAAAAAATCGAAAACACGCACAAAGGTAGATGTACTCAGTACAGCGTAACTTTTACAAATGTCAAGCTATGACGCTGAAATTTGGAGGGAAGTGTCAATGATAGATGTGGTAACCTAACAAAAAAAAAAAGAATTCCAATCGGGTGACTGACAGCGCCACACGGTGGTCGGTCCTAACACTTTTTTATCAAGGTAGTATGTACATACTCGTACTATGTTGCTATCAATAAACCAATATTTATTTATTTATTTTTCGACTGATTTAGAGCGATAAATAAATTAGAAGATCTAATGTTATTACTTTTTAATCTAGTGCCGTCAAAGTATAGTTTTACTGCATTCAAAATTTTCTGTGAAAGTACTGGAATGTTGCTATACAGTCCCTGTGACGTTTGAAATGTCATGTCTTAAAGGAATGGGGTGACTTTCCAATGTATTGTATGATTTATATCTATGTTTAAATAGGCAAAGATCCACTATAAATTAAAATTATTGAAAACATATCATCACGCCGTGTCCCTTGTGAGGTAGGCAGAGAGAACAAATTAAGCATACAATTTTCGCCTCTTCCACATTTATACATCTCGTCATGCACAATCTTATGTTATTCATACTTCTCATTTTACCTTCTTTCAAAATTTGGTCCATCCATGTTTTCCTTGGTATGCCTCTTCCACTTCTGATTACACTTAGTCATTCTTTCATCATTCATTCTCTTCACATGTCCAAACCATCTTAAAACTCCTTTCTTCATCTTACTTAAAATATCCATTTTAACCGTGCATTCATTTCTGATTCTGATGTCTTCATTCCGCCTTTTTATAAACATTGACACTCC
This sequence comes from Odontocerum albicorne, assembly GCA_949825065.1. Classification (NCBI taxonomy): domain Eukaryota; kingdom Metazoa; phylum Arthropoda; class Insecta; order Trichoptera; family Odontoceridae; genus Odontocerum; species Odontocerum albicorne. The sequence goes on along the minus strand of OX463863.1, from coordinate 22,631,528 downwards.
ACAAATTTTCCTTAGTGCCACATCTTCACAGCATCAATCTAACTAATCCTTTTTCTGCCAAATACAAGTTTCACTTCCGTACATCAAGGTGGGCACCAACACACTTATATATTATCATTTTTGCTACTCGTATAACATGAAGTGCTCCTTCAACCTTTGCTGTTCCCAGTCGCTACCCTTCTTCCAATGTCCCTTTCAACTCGTCCATCCCACGTCAACACACTGCCCAGATAACAGAACACATCAATCTGCTCCAGTTCTTCTGAGTTAACCCACACATCGCACACACTTCTTTCTATAACCATAACCTTCGATTTCACTACATTTATTTTAAAACGTCACTAGACGTCTCTCATATAGCTCACTTATCATATCCCTTAAATCACTTTCATTCCCAACAAGAATAACCTTAACATATGTGTACAGAAGTCCACACAATTGAGGAGGTAATATTAAAAAAAGAACATGTCCACCAAATCAGAATGTTGGGAAATCGCAAAAAAGCTGTTTGTATTAAAAATATACGACATGATAATTAATTGTAAAATTATCTGAAATCCTTAAAATCGCTTAACATAAGGTGACTTGATTTGTTGTTTAAAATCTAATCATAATAATTAAAATAGTTATTCTAGTTTAAAATATGGACATGATCCTTTTTGTAACAACAATTCTACTTTAATCTTTTTTTATTGAACGGCTCTGGGACATGATGGTTTTTGTTCCATTTCAAAAATATTTTACAAAAAGTAATTGGGTCGAGTAATTTATTTAAATTTTAATCAAATAAAATAAGTAGTGTTATTAAATAAGAAGAAATATTAGTATAAAAGTATAAATATATGTAGGGTATGTACGAGTAGCATAGGGAGATATGTTAAAGCTGTATATAGTAATGCTAGAAATTACATTACACTGCACGTACCATTCAAAACTGACAGTTGCTGGTGAACTGGTACGAAGTTAGACACAATCGGAAAGCTACGATCGGTCAATTCGGACATGACTCCGATTACTTCACTGCCTACTCAGGTGTTCCGCAGGGGTCTAATCTTGGACCTACCTTATTTCTTATTTTTATTAATGATAGAGTAAGAGTTATAAAAAAATCCACGTTTCTTCTATTTGCTGATGACCTCAAAATCTTTCAAAAAATTCGTTCTTATACCGACTGCTTAGACCTACAGGCAGATCTCAACAACGTTTGTGAGTGGAGCCACAATAATAAATTATATTTCAATGCATCAAAGTGCAAAATTATGTCGTATCATCGCTCACACGTCTTGAAATTCCATAGATATACACTAGAATCTATACCTATACCCCACCCGGCACAGATAATATTAAAGATCTGTGTGTCTTGTTCCGCAGCAATCTCGCGTTTGGTCCTCACATAGAAGTTATGTGCAACTCAGTTTATAAAACTCTAGGATTTGTTATGAGAATCTCTAAGTCGTTTGAAAACCAATTGGTGCTCAAAACGTTGTTTAATTCATTGATCCGTAGCAAACTAGAAAGCAATGCTTGCATTTGGAGCCCAGTGGGGGTGCAGAACTCGCTCATGGTGGAGAAAGTACAAAAAAAATATCTACGATATCTCTACATGAGTGAGTTCGGTGTCTATCCGTGGCTATATCCTACGCAGTTTCTGCTGGGCATGCTCGGGTATAACTCCTTGAGCGTAAGAAGAGATCTGCGTCTCTTGGTATATGTTGTCAAACTCGTTCGAGGAGTTGTGAGCTGTCCAGCATTACTACAAAGATTAGCGTTAAATGTTCCTAACAATTACACTAGACTGCGCCGGCAGGAACTGTTCTCAATAACATACGCAAGAACGGGTCTTCCAGCTGCTATGCCTGTTGGAAGGGCCTTAACTCTTCTGAACGGGACTGCTTCGGATATTGACATATTTCATATCACATTACCAAAAGCAAAAGTAAATTTTCTTCTTAGATTAAGCGCGTTAGAAAGCAGTCATCAACATACTTAAGTGACTGAATATATATGTAACATACGTTTGTGTGTAAATACTCGTTTGTATACATGTGCATTATTTTTTATTTTATATAATTTTTAAAAAATTTTTTTTCCCTGTAATTTTTCTTCTTTTTTAATGTCTTGTATTTTTCAATGTAATTGGGCTAAGCCTGTTTTGAAAAAATAAATAAATAAATAAATGATCTTTTTTGATTGGTTCGAAGTCTGGACAAGATTCTTTTTGAAAAAATACTGGTTTTATATTATGATTTTAAAATGATTTATGTGCTTTTTTCATTGAAATGAAAATGTTAAAAGGCTTCGTACCATCGATAAAAAGAAATCTGCTTTATCAACTCATTTCTTGTATCCGATGGACATGATCTTTTTTAATTTTACCTCTTCTATTATTAACAATATTCTGATTTATGTGTTAAACGGTTCCGTACCATCGATAAGAAGAAATCTGTTTTATCAACTCATTTCTTGTATCCGATGGACATGATCTTTTTTAATTTTACCTCTTCTATTATTAACAATATTCTGATTTATGTGTTAAACGGTTCCGTACCATCGATAAGAAGAAATCTGCTTTATCAACTCATTTCTTGTATCCGATGGACATGATCTTTTTTAATTTTACCTCTTCTATTATTAACAATATTCTGATTTATGTGTTAAACGGTTCCGTACCATCGATAAGAAGAAATCTGCTTTATCAACTCATTTCTTGTATCCGATGGACATGATCTTTTTTAATTTTACCTCTTCTATTATTAACAATATTCTGATTTATGTGTTAAACGGTTCCGTACCATCGATAAGAAGAAATCTGCTTTATCAACTCATTTCTTGTATCCGATGGACATGATCTTTTTTAATTTTACCTCTTCTATTATTAACAATATTCTGATTTATGTGTTAAACGGTTCCGTACCATCGATAAGAAGAAATCTGCTTTATCAACTCATTTCTTGTATCCGATGGACATGATCTTTTTTAATTTTACCTCTTCTATTATTAACAATATTCTGATTTATGTGTTAAACGGTTCTGTACCATCGATAAGAAGAAATCTGCTTTATCAACTCATTTCTTGTATCCGATGGACATGATCTTTTTTAATTTTACCTCTTCTATTATTAACAATATTCTGATTTATGTGTTAAACGGTTCCGTACCATCGATAAGAAGAAATCTGCTTTATCAACTCATTTCTTGTATCCGATGGACATGATCTTTTTTAATTTTACCTCTTCTATTATTAACAATATTCTGATTTATGTGTTAAACGGTTCCGTACCATCGATAAGAAGAAATCTGTTTTATCAACTCATTTCTTGTATCCGATGGACATGATCTTTTTTAATTTTACCTCTTCTATTATTAACAATATTCTGATTTATGTGTTAAACGGTTCCGTACCATCGATAAGAAGAAATCTGCTCTATCAACTCATTTCTTGTATCCGATGGACATGATCTTTTTTAATTTTACCTCTTCTATTATTAACAATATTCTGATTTATGTGTTAAACGGTTCCGTACCATCGATAAGAAGAAATCTGCTTTATCAACTCATTTCTTGTATCCGATGGACATGATCTTTTTTAATTTTACCTCTTCTATTATTAACAATATTCTGATTTATGTGTTAAACGGTTCCGTACCATCGATAAGAAGAAATCTGCTTTATCAACTCATTTCTTGTATCCGATGGACATGATCTTTTTTAATTTTACCTCTTCTATTATTAACAATATTCTGATTTATGTGTTAAACGGTTCCGTACCATCGATAAGAAGAAATCTGTTTTATCAACTCATTTCTTGTATCCGATGGACATGATCTTTTTTAATTTTACCTCTTCTATTATTAACAATATTCTGATTTATGTGTTAAACGGTTCCGTACCATCGATAAGAAGAAATCTGTTTTATCAACTCATTTCTTGTATCCGATAGACATGATCTTTTTTAATGTTACCTCTTCTATTATTAACAATATTCTGATTTATGTGGTGTAGTACAGTAGTTGTGGGGTGACGGTTAACATTCATCCTAGCGGGCTCCCCAGGTTCAATTTCTAACTGATTCTCTTCAGACTGATTTTATTCTTAGACCATTTCACAACAGGACTAATGTTTTCCTGTAGCTCTAAACTTACTTATTTAAGAATGTTTAGAGCACTTTTAAACAACATAGTGCTATATTTTGAGACAACCATACGTAAAGAGAGATTTGGATCCACACATCCTCTTCAACTTAAAAAGGCAACTTGTACATATATACTACTTAAGAGGGTATTCTACTCTAGAAATTTGAACAATCTTTTTTTGTGTGCATATTCTTAAAGTTTAGACCTTTAAGAATATGTTCTCAAAAAGAAATTTTAAAATTCTCAATATTTACGAAGTTATAGCTATAAATGAGGCAGCAATTACGCCGCACCAGAATGACTCAGACAATAATCTCAAAACTTTAAACACGTTTTTTTTTTTTTTTTTTTTTTTTTTTTTTTTTTTTTTTTTTTTTTTTTTTTTTTCGAAACTACTTTTTTCGACCTGGTCGACATAAAATCTCAAGTTCTATTCAACCGATTGCCTTTAAATTTGACATAAAACTACGATAGATGTTTTTATATCGTCCCTACCTTGGAAAATTATTTTCTTTTACTATTTTAAAAAAATTGTAAAACGGTAAAAAAATTTAAATTTCGTTCAGACAACCACTGTTTTAGGATTTTTTTCTTTGGTACTAACTATAAAGACATTATTTTTTATCAAGAAACTGTGTATGATTTTTGTTTCACATTTACGAAAGGGATCCAATCATGTCGACCAGCTCATCCCCTTTTTTTTTTTTTTTCGACAAGATATAACATCTTGAATTTTGATCTGATATCTTGAATTATGATTTTTTTTTTCAAAAATTTTTTTGTTCATTCTCTAATCATCAATAAACAAACTGTAAAAAATGTATAGGAAAATTTTTTTTAATTTTTTTTTTATTTAGTCTGAAAAAACGCCCGCAATTAACGCCTCTAGAGTAGAATACACCCTTAAGAGTTTCTTAATATCAGTTGTATGGTATGAGGTCTTTTGGAGTATTATAGCGTGTGGTTTAGGTTATGATGCCGACATTTCGAAAACATTGCAGTTTTCATTTTCAACGTTCGTTTGTTGTCATCTTTGCCATAAGTGGATGCGTGCCGAATACAGCTTGACCTATAGCAGAGTCTCAACCGTAATGTGAGCGCATCGGTTCATTCCGTAATCATGCGAAAATAAGCGTGCGGCTTTCACAAAGGTTGAAGTTATTGTTCATTTAGTTGTCACTTTGAATTCACTACGGGGTAATATGCTGATTTGATTTCACTATGTTGATTTGAGGTGAAATTCGTCGTCTCTGTTAATATTGTTTGGATGTTTATATATTTCTATTGCCTGTTTGATTAATCGGTTGCGAATCGGCTGCAGGCCAAGTGGTATCCGGTGCACATCCACTTGAGGCGAAGTCTGCAATGTTTTAGAAGTGTCAGCATCATAAGGCAAACAACTCAGTACAAAACCAACTAACCATGGATAACGCATGTAGCGAAAATGAATGTAATTATTGGAAAAACAAAGTAATACATTGTTTAATATTCTAATATGCAGTTACATAAAGTTTAAGCTGAAACCTTATATAAAGAATAAACTGAGTTAAAGTGAATATATGTAAGTGGAGAGATTGCTGGAAATAATGAATTAAAGTTTTTTTACAGTTTAACCCTCCCTTCCCTGTGATGTGTAACTAGTACACATTGCTTCTAAAAACTTTAATATCTCTATAAATATAATAAATACTGGGTTCAGATTTTAGGTATTCCTCCGTAATACATTTACGCATTGAATGAAAATATAATATTAATAATAATTAGCACTTATCGGCCACATCAGAGATATTTTGTGAAAATCGGGAATAAATTCACCGATACAATCAAACGTGTGCCAGTGTGTGACGTAGGTATATTCATTCTAAAAATACGCTATGGGTGAGGAAGTGACGCTATTGATGTCTCATTCTCACTCTACTTCGGTGTATGGGAACGTAAGAAATAGAATCTTAGTTTGCTCGATTCAGTAGCTCTCGGGCATTCGTTTGAGGTGGCCTCTTCGCCCGTTTTGTGAACGTCGGCCGATGTTTTTTTCATGTTTTCAGCAATTGAATTTCAATTATTATCACTTTTGACTTCAAATTTAATTAATTTAAACGATTGGCTATGAATATTCTTATTTTTCAAATTTTAAATTGCTTATTTTTACATGTGTATTGAATACACAGCACCGGAACACGTAGATTTTTTTAACACAGGAAGGGAAAGGTTAAAGAAACATTCATGAAAAATTAAACAAATATCACCTTTTTAAATAGTTTATTGAAGAAAAATATTTTTTCGAAAATGCACTATTGAATATTTTATTTATTGTTAAGGTATTAACACTGTGGAGATTAAAGACATTGTCATTTGTTAAGTCAAATACTGTTTATTCCACTTTATATAACTGTATAACCCTACCGGCTAAGGTTATACCACTATTGCATCTTTTTCAATGATTTCTTGATCAACTCCATAACATAGTTGGTAAGATGCCGGTCTTCCACGATGTGATTTTGGGTTTAATTCCTGATGGTAATTAAAAAAGGGTTCCGTTGTCACAAGATGTCTGACAATCATACTCAATCAAGAGGAATATCAAACACAAAGATTATTGAAGTGAAACTTGTATCTATGCGGTAGGGCAAATTGTCCTGAACATTAAGAAAAGTGAAACGCTTCCCCTTCTCCCACTTCAATGGGAATATTTCAAATGATCTTTAATATTTATTTATATTAATACAAATAAATATATTTAATAAGTATTAAATATAAATTTATAATTATTAAAACTATAAATAAATAATTTGATAAATGAACGATAAATAAATAAATTTATTTATTTATTAAATATCATATTATAATAATAAATATTTATATTTAATTTAATTAATTAAATAATATTTAATTTATAATAATTAATTATAATTGTCGCTGTCACTCCCGTAATACAAATGGATGGAGAAACATTACCAAATTGTGACTCCTTTAAGTATCTCGGGTCACTCATCCATAGCGATGGAGGATGTGCAGCAGATGTAACACATAGATTTAGTGTGGGATGGATGGAGTTTAGATCAATGTACTAGCAGTATCTCGGGTCACTCATCCATAGCGATGGAGGATGTGCAGCAGATGTAACACATAGAATTAGTGTGGGATGGATGGAGTTTAGATCAATGTACTAGCAGTATCTCGGGTCACTCATCCATAACGATGGAGGATGTGCAGCAGATGTAACACATAGAATTAGTGTGGGATGGATGAAGTTTAGATCAATGACGGGAGTTCTATGTGATCCGAAAATGCCAGTAAAGTTAAAAGGAAAAGTATACCAAACGATTGTCAGACCCGCACTTCTCTATGGCTCCGAATGCTGGACGATGTATAACTCTTACTCTAGGCAACTAGAAACTGCTGAAATGCGCATGCTAAGATGGTCAGCTGGTGTGTCCCTAAGAGACAAGAAGCCTTGGTGTTACAGACATCAACAGTAAGATGGAGGAGAGGCGGATGGATTGAGATGGTATGTGCACATTGGACGCAGAGCACCGGATCACATTGTGAACCAGGCAATCTCCATGGATCTTCCTCGAATAACAACCAGAGGAAGACCAAAGAATTCATGGGTGGTGCAAAACGATAACCTGATGCAGAGGCACGATCTGGGGGACGTAGTCCGGGACAGAAGAGCATACAACCTGAGGACGAGGAGAGCTGACCCCAACAGTCTTCGCAGACAAGTTGGGATGGAGCCAGGGAGAAGAGAAGAATTAATTATATTTAATAAACATAATATAATTAATTAATAATTAATATTAATTAATAATAATAATTAATAAAAATAATTATTAATATTAATAATTATTATTAATAATAATAATTATTTATAATATTAATTAATATTAATAATCAATATAAATAATAATTTTAATTATTAATAATTATAATTAATTAATTATAATATTAATTAATAATATAATATTAGTATTATAATTATTAATTAATTATAATTATTATTAATAATTATTTATTAATTAATAATTATAATAATTAATTATCAATAATTAATAATCATTTTAGTTAATTAATAATGAATTAAATTTATATATATTAATTAATTAATTTAACCATTTCATAATCCTAAAAAAAATCGTTAAATGGAAAAAAGCAATGCAAAAAAGTTTCACTTCTACTGCGCGAGAGTTGCACGCTTTTTTTTTTTATTTATACCAACACATCTGTCTAAAATTTAATACCACGGTAACAGGCTGCTTCTTGATGAACTCCGTGATATAGTCAATAAGACAGCTGATTTTCTACACTTAGAGATTTAGATTTTAATTATGATAAAAATATGAGTCCTATTCTGGTTATTAAGTTTCTCTGACGGCAATAGTCACGTTCGTTCAATGTCTACGAGTGTTGTTGTCATATACGTATAATTGTGAACTGTGAATTGTTTGCCTAATCTAGTGGTTCTTAATCTGAAGGCTCTATATGCTTGGATATTCGGATAGATGTTTTGAAAATATATTTTATTCTATTTTTCCACTATTATATATGTTACAATGAAACAAGTATCTACCATTATCATTATGACGAGAATGCAAAACCCTAAAATGATATGGCAACACCAATCACTAGTGACAGTTGCCACATATAATATATTTTTGAGGTCACCAGTCTCGCAGAAGCATTTGTTTCACGATAATGATGCCTGATTGACGTATTGAAGTTGTTTGATCATAAACGTGATAAAATAACAATAAAAAAAACAAGTGATATAGTCCATAAATATATATTTATAAGTTGAGTGTAAGAATAGGAAGGTAAAACTGTAAGGCTAAGGCCTCGGCCACACAGGTAGGATTCTTGCTTGGTGCTTAGAGCTACGCTGCGAGTTGGAGGACATATCCTAGCGAACCAACGCACCGCATACTATCGCAATAGCCACACTGCACGCTTCGCGCTACATTATATGACGATTAGTCACCGAGCGAGTCTCCTAGCGAACATATGTGTTGGTTAATTTGATTGTGTCACCGAGTGATTTTACAAGATGGAGGAAGTTTTAATAACAGTTGCGTATAAAAGGGACCCTTTGTGGAACCCATCGAGCAAATGATACTAAAATGTACCTGTAATAAAATCAATTTGGAATAAAGTTGCACAGGAAGTAAATAAAGATAAGGTAAGTTGTAATGAAATTGGTAAGTTTTGAGAGTGGCATCGTTTGTTGACTCAACCGCTTCGAAATGTCAAATGAATTTGTGCGGAGCTCTTTGGTGTGGCATGAAATCACCTAGTCTATTAGTCACGTAACACCTAGCTTAGCACCTAACGAACCACTTTGGGTGTGGCCTCGGCCCAAGGCCACACTAAAGTGTTTCGCTAGGTGCTACGTGCTAATATACAAAGTGACTAGTTACATAGCATGGCGCGAAGCGTGCAGTATGGCCATTGTGATAATATGGGATTCATTGGTTTGCTATATGTCACTTAGCTCGCAGCATAGCTCTAAGCACCAAGCGCGGCTCTTACCTGCGTGGCCGAGGCCTTAGTTTTCAATCAAGATGTATACTGATAACACAGTCAAACTCATTAACCTGTACATCGCGTTAAAAATCAAATTCCACGAATCCTGTGCGCGGCACAATTTCGGCGTTTTTTAATTTCTAAGTTTAAACGCGTATTTTGTTTAGAACCACTGATATTTGATTACACCACCAAGTAAACATGACATTCAAGTAATTTTCTGATAATAAATAATAGTCATTACTCTTAAGGACTCATTAAATAAAGGAGATAAACTAAACATTACGTAAAATACACAAAGGAATGCTACAGATCAGATCACAGGCGTTTGTGCTTCCTGCGAGGAACACGTTAATATTAAGAAGGTCTCCTTTCACGGTGACTTTTTAAATGTCTGGTCAAATTGGACTTCAGGGTGAATGCTTTACCGCACTTATCGCATCTGAACTGTCCGTTGTGAAACCTCATATGTGCACAATACGGTTTTCTTCGGTCGAATACTTGTCCACATTCCGTACAACAATATGCCATCTCTCCACTGTGAAACCTCAAATGACTTAATAAATGGTTTTCAACAGAAAATTTGATACCGCATTCTACGCAACTAAATGGCTTCTCTGCACTGTGACTAATTAAGTGTTTCGATAAACTAGATTTCCTCGAGAATGTTTTGTCGCAATGTTCACAAAAATGAGGCTTCTCTCCACTGTGCATTCTCAAATGTCTTAACAAAGAACTCTGCGCGGTGAATGTTTGTCCACACTCTGCACACTTAAAACGCCTTTCTCCAGTATGAATCCTCGTGTGTTTCAGTAAATATCTTTTTACGGCAAATGCTTTATCACACTTGTCGCAATTGAAAGGCCTCTCTCCGCTGTGAACTGCTAAATGTATAAGCAAAGATCTTTTACTAGAAAACGATCTATCACATTTTTCACAGGTGACGGGCGGCTCTTCGCTGTGAACTCTTAAATGCGCATGTAAATATTTTTTACCAGCAAATGTTCTACTGCACTCCGCACAACTGAAAGGCATAATGCCGCTGTGAATACTCAAATGTGTTTCGAAACTAATCTTCCGCGCGAATGCTTTACCGCACGTTTGACAAACGTAACGTTTTACTGGACCGTGGAAATTTGAACCTTTCTCATTGAATACTTTCAAACCCTTCATAGTAATTCTTGGTTCTTCTCTGTTCCGTTTTATTGAGTTTTGATTACCATCATTTCTGGATTGGACTGAATCAAGCGGTTTTGTTTCTTTGAAATTTGTTTTTAAATGTTCTTTTTGTCCTTCACCTGAAAAAATAAGAGATGTAATTATTATATATTTTCTTCTTTAACAATCACCACCCTGTGATGGATAGTGAGTGACCAGGACTTATATTTTATTTTTTGACGTTTTAATACATAATAAAATTATTTTTATAGCTAATTACAAAAAATTACCTAGCAGATTTTGCATAATTTTAATTTAAAACATACATTTCTTACTGGACGTTTAGCGTCCAGCACCGTGGCTGGCGGAATTGTTTAGCACAGTCACAAGGCAAGTGTTAATTAAATTATCCTGAGATGGTCCGGAGAGTAGTTTTGTATTTGTCAGATAGATGTCATAATTGCAACATTTTCGTTGCTAACTTCATTTCAACAATTCTATACGTAAATAATTATGAAAGATAAAAGTTTATAGTTCAGAAAATTTAGGATGAGTCCTGTGACAGCTCACAAATTTGCCCCAATACAACCTTGTAACGATGTTCAGTAATTTTAATTATTTTATCAACTTTAATATAAGCCTCGATTCTAATAAATAGCAAGTTATTTAGGTAAATACATTACATAAAACTAACAATAATGACAAATTAATACATCTTGTCACAAATCAGCCAAAATGTGGCAATTTGTTAAAATCAAATAATATTTGGTGACGTTTGTCAAAAGTCACTACGTTAGTCTGCATTGGCTAGGGATGGGGCATACGATAATTGGATTTTCGATTTTTTTATACCTAAAATGAAATGTTCGTAATAAGTATTAATCCATAGTGGATCTTGGCCTATTTAAAGATAGATACAAATCATACAATACATTAGAAAGTCAGTATAATGAAAATTAGGAATTAAAACGTCAGTTTAGAGAAAAACAATTGTTCGATTTGTAAAAAAACTATTCGATTCGTAAAAAAAAACGATTTTACCCCATCCCTTTGTGACAAGCGTCGCACGGTTCATCCTAGACTTTCCGAAGTATACACAAAACTCTCCGCACATCATTTTTGTTAAACATAAAAACATTTCCCACAAATTATATAAAATTTTATACAAATTTAATTATTTTGTACTTCGCTCCATGTCTAATCTAAAATAAGTTATGAAATACTCGTTTTCTTTTTTTTTATTATTTATTTATTATTACACATGACAAGAAATATACATAATTTGCGAAAAAACAACAGGTAATTTAATTTGGACATACAATTTTAATGGATCTGGGTTTGTTGCCTTTCATTTGTCGTGTCCCCAGTAAACAAGGCTTTTGCCTGTATCTCACTAAGGATATTTAGCATGAAAAAATAAATCAATACTTCTTTCTGATTTTCGATTACACAAAAAACAAAACCCCGTCGCACGTTCTCATCAACCTGACAAACAGTGACACTCAATTACAACTGGAAACATCTTGCGAAATCAAACTCCTCACACGTCATCACTCCAGAAAGACCAAATATGTTCATCCCATAATATACCGCACACAATCATAAAAATAAAAACAAAAATATACAGAAATACAAATATAAAACAACAAAAATTAAAACAGCTAATGTATTTACTACAAATTGGACAGTGAATCGACACAATCGATATTAATCACAAATGTTTCATGAACGTTGAATTTATTACTTCTGAGCAAAAGAAGAATATTGAATGATTTTCTTTTTTTCATATAAAACCATCAACTCCCATTATGGTTTATGTCTTCTGTGAATCTTCGAATGATTTAATAAACTACTTCTTAAAGTGAATAATTTCCCACATTCCTCGCAACTGTGAGGCTTTTCTCCACTGTGAATCCTTAACCTGTTCACCGCGTTAAAAATCAAATTCCACGAATCCTGTACGCGGCACAATTTCAGCGTTTTTTAATTTCTAAGTTTAAACACATATTTTGTTTAGAACCACTGATATTTGATTACAACACCAAGTAAACATGACACTTAAGTAATTTTCTGATAATAAATAATAGTCATTACTCTTAAGGAGACTCGTTAAATGAAGGAGATAAACTTAACATTACGTAAAATAAACAAAGGAATGCTACGATCAAATCAATGCTTCATGACACTCACCCGATCAAATGCATATAGCACTAGTAATGTTTATTTACGTAAGAGAGACTTAGTAATGTTTATTTACGTAAGAGAGACTCATCGCAGGACTCGATCCGCGCGACAGGTCGTTAATGCTGGAAATATTGAGAAACCAAAAAAATTCGGCGCTCTGTTTATTCAACAATATCTCATAAACTAATATATTATTTGACAAGGTTTTCAGAGATGTCGCTAGAATAAAGATTATTTTAAATTTTAGTTCAATTTTTATTCCGGTTTTGTCATGTTTTTTAAGTATTTGTGATTTGAAACTTGGATTGTCGTCAGATCACAGGCGTCTGTGCTTCCCGCGGGGAACACGTTAAATGTCGTATCAAAGAACTTTTTACAAGGAATGTTTTCGCACAATCCGCACAACCAAAAGGTTTCTCTCCACAATGAACCGTTCGATGTCTTAACAATTGCTCTTTCCGAGCGAATATCCTGCCGCACTCTTCGCAACCGAACGGCTTTTCTCCACTATGAATTTTTAAATGTGTCACTAAATGAGTTTTCTGAGAAAAGCATTTTCCACACACTTCGCAACCGAAGGGCCTTTCTGCGCTTTGAACTTTCAAATGTTCTGATAAATTACTTTTTTGAGTGAATGTTTTGCCATATTCAGCGCAAGCCAAGGGCTTTTTCTTTTTCATCGTGCATTCTTAAATGTTTAATTAAATTACTTATAACAATGAATTGTTTCCCGCACTTTGTGCAACTGAAAGGCTTTTCACCTCTATGATTCATCATATGTCTCATTAAATGACTTCTCTGTGCGAATGTTTTATCGCACTCCTCGCAACTGAAAGGTTTCTTCCCACTGTGAGTCATTAAATGATTAAAAAAATGAGCTTTACTAGCGAATGCTTTGCCACATTCATCACAACTGAACGGCATATCTCTTCCGTGAATTTTTATATGTATCAACAAAGATTTCTTTACAGGAAATGTTTTATGGCAAATTTCACAACTGAAGGGCTTGTCTTTACTATGATTCTTTGAATGCCTTAAAAAATTACTTCGTTGATTGAATAATTGGCCACACACATCACAACTGAAGGGCTTCTCTCCACTGTGAATCCTTAAATGTATCACTAAACAACTCCTATCCGTGAAGGCTTTGCCACATTCTGTACAAGTGAAAGGTTTATCTCCGCTGTGAATTCTCAGATGAGTTCTCAGCGTGGTCTTCCGAGAGAATGTTTTGCCGCATTCTTTACAGCTCAAAGGGTTTTCAGGGCTGTGAGTATCATTTAAAAGTGATGATATAGTGGTCTCGAACACTTTTACAGGTTCCTTAAAATTACTGTTAATGGTCGTGTCAGGTTTGTTTGGGGAACCCCTTCTTATATTTGATTCAGAATCCTTTAGTTGTGCATTTTCTTTTATTATTTCTATTTTGTGGATTTCTTGACCTAAAATAATACAAATAAACCATAAATAAAATGTCTACCAAATGTGGGGTTTATTTATTTATACTCGTAAACAGAACAATGTATTTTATAACAATAATAATAACAATGATAAAAATTTAGTAGTGAGTGCTGTATACATTCAAATTCAGTAGTGAGTGCTGCATACACTCAGTAGTGAACGCTGCATACATTCAGCAGTAAGTGCTGCATACATTCAGTAGTGAGTGCTGCATACATTCAGTAGTGAGTGCTGCATACACTCAGTAGTGAATGCTGCATACATTCAGCAGTAAGTGCTGCATACATTCAGTAGTGAGTGCTGCATACATTCAGTAGTGAGTGCTGCATACATTCAAATTCAGTAGTGAGTGCTGCATACACTCAGTAGTGAGTGCTGCATACATTCAGTAGTAAGTGCTGCTCAAATTAAGTAGTGAGTGCTGCATACATTCAGTAGTAAATGCTGCATACATTCAGTAGTGAGTGCTGCATACATTCAGTGGTGAGTGCTGCATACATTCAAATTCAGTAGTGAGTGCTGCATACATTCAAATTGAACAGAATATATCAAAAAATAAAGATTTTTTTCTAATAATTGGTAGAAAAACCATAACAAAGGAACAGATGTACGTAAACAAGTGTATAAAACCAATACAATATGGGATTATCCAAAGACGGAAGCCCGCACTGCGCCAAACCGATCATCACTTTTGAGTTCAGAGTGAAAGGGGAATAAAGATGCGTACAACAAATTGAAACCAAAATATAAAGGACGGAATCAGAGAACTGTAACTTCAGAAATTTCGCATAATGAGGCAAATTTCTAAATCAGCAAAGTTGATCTGAAAATTCACTTGTTCTCTGTACATCTTCTGTAAGTTAGTTAATAGTTTGAGCTAGTCAGGAGGCACTGTTGAGGTTATCTCAATAATCAGGAAACAGCACTTTATTAAATTATATTATATATAAAAAAAACCCTCGTTTGTAATTTTTCTGTTACTTACTTCTTCCTGGGGTAGTGTCTCTTTCAATTGACTTCTCTTGGCTGGTTTCTTCAATTTCCTTTTTTATGTCAGCTTCTTGTACATCTATATCGTACTCAGGAAACACCTGCTCCAGTTTCTCAGCCTTGACATCGATCACAGGATCCATGACACAATATTTGAGATCCTTCAGCTGAGATCCCATAGTCTAGGTCATTTTTTTATGGAAGCATAAATTAATGACATCCATATATAACCTGCAAGCAAATTAGAATCAATTTGGCTGGTCTTGTGGCATAGAATGGTCTGCCTCTGGTGGTGGCGAGTGCAGCTTAAGGAAGCACTTGAAGACAACCATTTACAGGAGGTCTTATCAAAATGTAAAGGGTCTTTCGAATTGAACGTTTTTTTTTATTAAAATTTTTTAAATTCTTGAATAAAACACACAATTTGCTTTGATTTCAAAAAACTTTTTATTGGTCATTGAAGTATAATGTATGACATTTAAACACAAAAAACAATATCTGCCAAATGTCCACCTCTTGCAGCTCCACAGATGTTCACTCTTTTGTCAAAATTTTCGATGACATTTTGGCCTAATTGCGGTTCTAACTCACCGATAACGCGAATAATTTCGTTCTTCAGCTCAGGAATTGATCGGGGGTCATTCTTATAGACCTGGCTTTTCACGTAACCCCAGAGAAAATAGTCCAACGGTGTCAGATCACATGATCTTGGTGGGCAATTAACATCACCGTTTCCGGAGATTACAATACATAAAATAATTCACCAATTTGAATGCGTTGTTGTATTGTATACGACTCCATTTTTATAAATGTCATACATTACACTTCTCAAATGTCACAAGACCCAGGCAAGTTCACGACGCCATTTGTGTTTTATCCAACAATTAAAAAAAACTTTGAATTTGAAAGACCCTTTATGATGGTAAACAAATAATACACTACATATCACTTAAAGTGGAATGCGCTGCTATAATATCATATGTCAGAAGATCTACAAAGTGGAATGTGCTGCTTGCTTTAATATTATGTCAGAAGATCTACAAAGTCGAATGTGCTGCTATAATATTAAATGTAAGAAGATCTACAAAGTGGAATGTGGTGCTAAAATATTATGTCAGATGCTCTACAAAGTGGAATGTGCTGCTATAATGTTATACGTCAGAAGATCTAAAAAGTGGAATGTGCTGCTTGCTATAATATTATATGTCAGAAGATCTACAAAGTGGAATGTGGTGCTATAATATTATATGTCAGAAGATCTACAAAGTGGAATGTGGTGCTATAATATTATATGTCAGAAGATCTACAAAGTGGAATGTGCTGCTTGCTTTAATATTATATGTCAGAAGATCTACAAAGTCGAATGTGCTGCTATAATATTATATGTCAGACGATCTAGAAAGTCGAATGTGCTGCTATAATATTATATGTCAGACGATCTAGAAAGTGGAATGTGCTGCTATAGTATTATATGTCAGAAGATCTACAAAGTGGAATGTGCTGCTTGCTTTAATATTATATGTCAGAAGATCTACAAAGTGGAATTGCTGCTTGCTTTAATATTATATGTCAGAAGATCTACAAAGTGGAATGTGCTGCTCGCTTTAATATTATATGTCAGAAGATCTACAAAGTCGAATGTGTTGTATTCTTCTGACACATAATATTATATGTCGGAAGATCTACAAAGTGGAATGTGCTGCTTGCTTTAATATTATATGTCAGAAGATCAACAAAGTGGAATGTGCTGCTATAATATTATATGTCGGAAGATCTACAAAGTGGAATGTGTTGCTATAATATTATATGTCAGACGATCTAGAAAGTCGAATGTGCTGCTATAATATTAAATGTAAGAAGATCTACAAAGTGGAATGTGGTGCTAAAATATTATGTCAGATGCTCTACAAAGTGGAATGTGCTGCTATAATGTTATACGTCAGAAGATCTAAAAAGTGGAATGTGCTGCTTGCTATAATATTATATGTCAGAAGATCTACAAAGTGGAATGTGGTGCTATAATATTATATGTCAGAAGATCTACAAAGTGGAATTGCTGCTTGCTTTAATATTATATGTCAGAAGATCTACAAAGTGGAATGTGCTGCTCGCTTTAATATTATATGTCAGAAGATCTACAAAGTCGAATGTGCTGCTATAATATTATATGTCAGACGATCTAGAAAGTGGAATGTGCTGCTATAGTATTATATGTCAGACGATCTAGAAAGTGGAACGTGCTGCTATAGTATTATATGTCAGAAGATCTACAAAGTGGAATGTGCTGCTTGCTTTAATATTATATGTCAGAAGATCTACAAAGTGGAATGTGCTGCTTGCTTTAATATTATATGTCAGAAGATCTACAAAGTGGAATTGCTGCTTGCTTTAATATTATATGTCAGAAGATCTACAAAGTGGAATGTGCTGCTCGCTTTAATATTATATGTCAGAAGATCTACAAAGTCGAATGTGCTGCTATAATATTATATGTCAGAAGATCTACAAAGTGGAATGTGCTGCTTGCTTTAATATTATATGTCAGAAGATCTACAAAGTGGAATGTGCAGCTATAATATTATATGTCAGAAGATCTACAAAGTGGAATGTGTTGTATTCTTCTGACATATAATATTATATGTCAGAAGATCTTTAGGGAAATGTCCCTTAAAGGTATATGACGATTTTGATTGTTGGTAAATAAATAAAATACGTTAAATCGCAATGCGGAAGGAGAGAGTAAATGAATACTTTATTTGATAGTACGTGGGTATTTATATTTCAGAATGGGCGCGGGAGTGCGCCCGCGATATATTTTTATCTCGCTTCTGTGCGTGCAGAAATGGTCAATTGAAGTATTGTAGATATCGTAAATAGTATTGTGGGTAACAATCTATTTACGGAACCGGCAAGACAGCGTGATGCGTTCGCTTTCTAGTATGGAATGCGGCGCGATGTCCAGCCGCGTCAATGTTTTGGCATGTGACCTTCGGACTGTTTAATATAATTTATCGAGGTGTCCGAAGTTCGTTTCGTCGGTCATTGACCGTATGTATACAACAATATTTAGCGACGACCGTGGTTCCCACAGATCTACAAAGTCAAATGTGCTACTATAATATAATAATGTCAGAAGATCTACAAAGGTTTCGCAGTTTGTCTTTCTGCTTAGGTTTTTTTTTACCAAATATATATTTTTGAACATATGAAGACGCGGAGAACTACTTAATCTAATGACCACAGTCACTATCTTCCCATCCTTACACTCAATTTAAATATATTTTTTTGGTAATATTTTTAATGTCAATAATAGTGGGTTAAAATCCCGAGTGCGAGTGCTCCTGAAGAAGTTTGCTCTCTAAATGGTACTATTTAAATTGTAAACATACATACATACCATCATGTCATATATCTATCATGTTAGGTTGACAGAGATGATAGACCGTCAAAATTCCTATCACAACAAATTTCTTTCGTACTATCCACATTCATATATCTTCTTTTACAATTCCTTATGTTTTTCTTTTTTCTTAAAAATTTTATTCATTTGATAAAAATATTAACGAAACAAATATATATGTAGTGCAAATGTGAACGGGAGAGGAAAACCAAGGAAAGTATGGCTGGATCAAGTGAATGATATTTAGAAAGAAGGAAACGTAGACGTTGTAAGAAGGCTAAGGATGTGTCGCGATAGGAAAGTCTAGAACTCTGTCTTCTCTGTTTACCCCGACAGGTGATTGGCGTGATGGTATGTAAGAAAAAATCACGGTTATGCGGATTTTTATTTAACGAGTGATTTCGTGATTTTTATTTGAGTATATCACGGTGATGCGAACATCTCGGTAAGTTGACACTCACTGTAGTAGAAACGTTATCTCGATACAAAAATGTAAAAACTAATCAATAGAATAGTGATATCGGGAACTGAATCAATTAAATAAGAAACTAAATAACGTATTTTATTTCAAATTTATTGATCAGCAGATCAAATAAACAAATAAATACTAATTTACGTCCCGATTGCACTGACAATCAAATGATGTCAAAGCCATAGAAAAAAAACATAGACAAAGAAAAGTTCAAGGATGAAGCTGTTTTATACATAAGGATGAATAAAAATATTTAATTGACAGAATTCATCTTCTTGTTGAATAATGATCGTGAACTCCTATGAGATATAGGACTCGTATATGAAAATAAAAACGGCAGTGTATAAAGTTGTATTTAAACCATCTCTAATGTATGGATGCGAATCATGGGTTCCCTTTAGACGACATATTAGAAAAATTAAAAAAGTTAGCAGAGGTACTTTACGAAAATAATCATAGAGTATCAAATAATGAAAATTCGATAAGAGCAAACTGCTGTAGCATTGAGATTTAAGTCTCGCCTTTATTGGTTCATACACGTGGCTTGCCTGAATATTCATTTTACCAAGCTGATGGAAGGCAAAATAAAGCACGGTGGGCAACGCATAAAATATAAGGACGTACTATTGCATGATACGCTTCAATAAATTAATGCTCGTTACAACTAAAATCAAACAGCAGCATGTAAAGCCAAATGGCGTAGAACTGTTGCAAGTTATTAGGGATTTAACGGAGAAAAAAGATGCAGTGAAGTTATTAACCCTTGCTTCCCTGTGATGTGTAACTAGTACACATTGCTTCTAAAAACTTAAATATCTCTATAAATATAATAAATACTGGGTTCAGATTTTAGGTATTCCTCCGTAATACATTTACGCATTGCATTAAAAAAATAATATTAATAATAATTAGCACTTATCGGCCACATCAGAGATATTTTGTGAAAATCGGAAATAAATTCACCGATACAATCAAACGTGTGCCAGTGTGTGACGTAGGTATATTCATTCTAAAAATCGCTATGGGTGAGGAAACGACGCTATTCACGTCTCACTCTCACTCTACTTCGGTATATGGGAACGCAAGAAATAGAATCTCAGTTCAGAGGTGGTCGCATCACCCGTTATGTGAACATCGGCCGATGTTTTTTTTTCATGTTTCAATTATCACTTTTGATTTCAAATTTAATTAATTTAAGCGATTGGCTATGAATATTCTTATTTTTCCGATTTTAAATTGCTTATTTTTACATGTGTATTGAATACACAGCACCGGAACGCGCGGATTTTTTTTAGCACAGGAAGGGAAAGGTTAACAAGAACTAAAGTTCCTTGCCCTATATTATGTAATAGGATGCCTATCTCAAATAGGCTAAAATAGTCATCTTACTTTGTGGAATTCCATATAAGAATATTAAACAATGAATTATTTTTCTATTCCACTAATTACATTAAACCCCTCTATACATATTTTTATCTCCTATCCTGAGGCTTTCTTTAGACGGGATGATCCCGGTTTGTTACGAAACAATTGCTTATATGTCAGACTCATGTCATGTTACTTTATTATGGACCACACACATCAACAGTGTGCGCGGCGTATTGACGGAAAGATTTCAATTTTAATAAATTAATTAAAATATTTTTTATGAGCTCGACAATGGACCCCTTTGCGTCCTCAGCTTATTTATTACTTTTTTAAGTGAAACTTCTATTGGCGTGGTAGGGCAAATTGGCCTGAACGTCACGAAAAGTGAAACGGGGATTTATATTATTATTAAATATTTTGTTTATTAATAAATTATTTTAATATTAAAAATTATTTATTTTTAATAATTATTCGTATTATTTTAATATTAATAAGTGGATTATATTACTAGTAAAATTATTTTTAATTATTATTAAAAATAAAATAAAAATTATAATTTTTATTTAATTAAGAGATTTTATTGAATTAAATTTCACATAACTATTTCCTAATCCAAAAAAAATATCGTTAAAAAATGGAATAAAAGCAATGGCGCAAATGTACAAAACAAAGGGCGATTACCCAAAATATGCTCACCATGCCGAACTTCTCACGGTGTGTAACTATAGAAGCCTTGAAACAAGAAGGCAAGAATCCATTGCGATATTCCTAATAAAGGTTTTCCAAGGTTCCTTTAACTGTCCAATGATTCTAGAAGCACTAAGTTTATATGTACCCAATAAATATAGCCGTGCAAGGAATCACCCTCTGTTCTACATACCAACTTACAGGACGAATATCATGGCTAAACACTCAGTCACGCGTGGTATAGAGATATTGAACCAACTGAATGACACGGTCGACATATTCTCGGCACCGCCTAGCAGAATGAGAAGAATCCTGGCTGATATTATTCCTAACGAATAAGCTAATGCTAGAAGAAGACCCTCTTTGTGTAACAGGAGAAATCCGTGCAAAGTGGATAAAAAAAAAAAATGCATAAAATCAACTTTTCCCAGGAGCTAAGAAGTTTCACTTCTACTGCGCGAGACTCTCCCGCATCTGTTTTTTTGTTTTTGTTTATGGCTTTGGGTAACTAATTATTCTATGCTCAATGTTTTATATAATTTTCGTGACGTATTACTATGATCATTTTAAGAATAACTACTATACATGAGAGATCTGAAAATATAAAAAAATAGTGAATCGCTGGTTCTCTCGAAGTTTATCATCAATCTTCTGAACCAATTCATCATTCTCGACAGTCGGTTGGCCACCATCTCTCTCTCTCTCTCTTGGCCACTCTCTCTCTCCATCATGGACATTGGTTCGCTCATTTTTAAACATAGCGAACAATTGCTCGCACAACTTTCTCTCTCTCTGCTGGTTTCAGGGACAATACAGGAGCATTGGGAAGCAATACAGGAGCGTTGAGAAGCACTACAGGAGCGTTGAGGAACAAGTGGGAAATCAAAAGATACTAAAAATATTTGGTCGCCTCAAAATTTTAAAGCCAACACTTATCCATTTGATTATACAGGCATACTAAGTCATGAATCGTCGCAAGAATCATATGTATCAACTGTTCATACATGTTAGTTCAATGATCATATCATGTACTTTATTTTCCAAGTTAACCGGTCTGTGTTTTCCAAGAAAGCCAAAGAAAACCTTTCTTTATAAATTAAAAATCCCATTTTCTTGCTCTTCGTCCTTTTTGAAAGATATTTTTATCAGCGCCCCAATTGGGAAACGCTTTCTCTACCTCAACTTATTTGTGTTCCCCTGATGATGAGGTGAAAGCCTTGAAACCGGTAGGGTTATACCCAGTGGTTTAAAAAAAAAAGGTGCCTGAGCTCACTTCTTGTCAAGCTTTTTGTAAACCATAAAAAGGTGGTGGATCGCCACTTTACTGCGCTCCACCGCAAAAAAGCAAGAACAGTATTTAAAAAAAAAAAAGAAGGTGTCGGAGTTTACTTCTTGTCGAGCTTTTTGTATACCGTAAAAAGGTAGTCGAGCGCCGCTCCACCGCAAAAAGCACTGCTTATACCGTTACAAATAGTGTTTGATAAAACAAATTGCAAAATGGTATGTGTGTAATTTTTAATTCCACTAAAATATTTATGTAGCTGTGTGTATATTCTTTTTAATTTCAAAAAGCTAGTTTGAAAACCAAACAACTTGGAACTAGAATTCTTTCTATTATTAATAATAAAACAGCAATTCTCAGTAATATACATGAATCAAATTAGTAAAATGAATAATAGTTACTTTTGAGAATGATGAGCCTGGTGGTGTGTAACCAATTTGTCTATTTTAAACTCTCTATTTGACAGCACCATCTTTAAATCTCCACTGTCAACTATTTGCAGTTTCTTTTTACTCAATAGACTTGTGACAGTACTAAATCGTCTTCTTATTGCCCTTTTGCTCCTTATGTCTGCCCTGTGAAAAGCAACGCCCTGCCCATATACCTCTAGAGCCAACAGGGGACGATAGCGCCCACTTTGAGAAACAATGAGATGCATGAAAGTGGGTTAGGTGAGAACTCTGTGCATGGATAGAAAATTTAGAGGTATTTATATAAAAAATTGAACAAAATTTTATCATCCAGATATAGAGCTGAATTCTGTGGCAAATTTCTATGGTAAAAAGTTTTTCTATGGTGTATTCATTGTATCTATGAAATTTTCAATTCATGTCTTGACAACCTTGTCAGTTTATTAAAATGGGTTTTCGTTTAATAATGTTTAGTCCTCCCCTCGTTAATGGTCAGTTTGTACATTTTTAGGTTGTTTTTCGTTTTATAAAGTTTTTTTTAATTAATCAAAATCAGCAAGCGTTTTGGTTTATATCCGTCCCGTATTGTTAAGGAAATATTTATTACATATGGCCTAAATGTCAGATCATGAAATTATTATAGTATCAAAACAGACATCACTTGACACTGGCGTATACGCCTTCATATATATAGGAGTTCACTGCTATTATCCAAGAAGAAAACTTTTTATACGTAAATAGAAAATTGAATTTAATGTGATCCAATATCATTTTTATAGTCATTTTTTTAGATTCATCCAGTTTGTTTACATGCCGCGTCTCATCAAACCCTTCCGCTGATGTATTCAGAATAACGATTGAATAAGTTACAAAAAACAAATACAACTGTACTTATCATATGTATTAAAAATAACTTAATTACCTGACAATTAGGAAATTATTGTGAACTTAAGGCAGATGTGTTGAGTAAGGTGGATAAGGTCACGCTAAGATTTCAATGAATGAAGAAAGACTAACAAAGCAGATATATAGTGCAAATGTAAGTGAGAGACGCGGTGATGAAGACCAAGGAAAGTATGGTTGGATCGAGTGAATTATATTTTGAACAAAGCAACCGTAAAAAGTCAGAGAAATTGTAAAAGTTGTATGGATATAGAAGGTGAAGGTTTTGTGTCGAGGTATAAAACTCTGGTACTCTGTTCTCTCTGCCTATCTCGAAGGTTATGTCTTCGGTCATAAAGGGTCTTTCAAATTGTGCAGTTTTTTTATTATTGAATAAAACACACAATTTGCTTTGATTTCAAAAAACTTTTTATCGGTCATTGAAGTATAATGTATGCACTTTAAACACAATAAACAATATCCGCCAAATGTCAACCTCTTGCAGCTCCGCAGATGTCCACTCTTTTGTCAAAAATTTTGATGAAATTTTGGCATAATTGCGGTTCTAACTCACCGATAACGCAAATAATTTCGTCCTTCTGCTCAGGAATTGTTCGGGGGTCATTCTTATAGACCTGGCTTTTCACGTAACCCCAGAGAAAATAGTCCAACGGTGTCAGATCACATGATCTTGGTGGGCAATTAACATTACCGTTTCCGGAGATTACAATACATAAAATAATTCAATAATTTGAACGGGTTGTATTGTATATGACTCTATTATAAATGTCATACATTACACTTCTCGAATGTCACAAGACCCAGGCAAGTTCGCGACGCCTTCAATGTTTTATTCAAGAATTTTAAATACCCTATATCTATTCTTTTAAAAAAAGAGAAAAAAAACAATATGCCGGTGTGCTCTGATTGTTTCATTTTGGTTTACCATTGAATACAGTACAGCGGTTTGGCCGGTGAGTTTGCTGGTGTTCAACGGCACTTTCACTTAAACAGAAACAAAAAACTCCACAGCACAGTCTCGCTTTCTAACTGAATTGACATTGAAATGGCGGAGGGTATCCTCGTCTACGATGCCCAGCAATGACGACAATGTACGTGTATTAATTTGATTTACTTAACCCTTTAAGTGCCCAAAGTTATTAGTATGGCCGTACCCAGCAGGCCGGGATTTTTTCAGCAAAAATAAAACCTAAAAAATTTATATTTTTTGTATACAGATATAAAGGATATTATGAAAACTTACTAAATATATACACCGTGGGGCGTTTGAGCTGCCGTTCACTCAGAAAAACACAGTTTAAATATTCACAAAATGTCAGGGTTGTCACAACTTGACACAGAAAACACGTTTACTTATAAATATAGTGGAATATAATATACTTTGTTAACTAAAATCAACAAATTATCTGTATGATGTATAATAAAGCGCAAAAGGTAAATAAACTATAAAATAAAACCGTAAAAAGTCTATATAAACGTCGTATTATGCCGCAAAACTACCGCCAATAACCAAAGAATACATGAAAACACACTTTGTAAATAAATACTTTGAAAAATTAACAAAAATAACGAACAAAAGTTAAAAATCAACCATTGAAGAAAACTACAAACGAAGTCATTATAAATCATCACAATTACGTCGCCAAAAACTGTAGTCGGTAACCCTGTATCAGACACGTATTGACTGTCAGTGAAAGCTTTTACAAAGATGACTGTAACTTTGATAATATCGGTAAATTGTAATATTTAAATATTTCTTGACCATTCCAATAGATGTTACTATGTGTTACAATTTATAAATTATTACAATTGGATTCAATATTTGCTTGCGACAAGCTCAAAGGAGAGCACGTTCATTTTGTATGGCCGGCCTGGCGAGCACTGAATCGGAGAGCGCGTCAACACGCTCGTGGCAGTGAACCGGTTAAAAAATAGTTTTTCTTTTTCGTTTCAGGCAACTTTTGATTTCTTGAGTGAAATAAAAAGCTATGTATAAATAACAGTCCCGGAATCAGAACCTCACAATGGCTTTGCAGATTGACGGTTGTGATTCGGGACCGATGAATTTGGCATCTGTGAAAGGGGAATCGTTTGATCCTGACTCAAGTTCTCCCGATAAAGATGTCGGAGGGGAGTCCCCAGACTACGGAGCATCGCCGGCTGACATCAAAAAGGAATGTGACGAAGATAGCGAAGGAAGTCAAGATGGAAATGATACGGCTGCTGGAACTAGTAAGTAAGGGTTTAAAATAATCTACGGGATAACTAGACTAGATAGAAATTACACATTATTAAAAACCATCATGCCATTTCCCTCTCGGGGCAGGCAGAGATGACAGAGCTCTAAACTTTCCTATCCCGACATACGTCCTTCATTTCTATTACATCTACATTCATACAACGTTCCCTCTAAGATGTGCGCGTGTGTGGCCGCACATCTGTTTAAAATTGTCCGCACACATGTTTTCATCTTCCACACACATCTCAAAGGAAGGAACGTGTAACCATATTTTGTTTTGCGCAATTGTATATTATATTTAATATTTTATGATGGGTTCTCAGGTTCCTTTCTTTGAGATGTGTGCGGAACATGGAAACATCATATAGAGTCCACGCGCCGTAAGGAAAGAATAGTGTAGAAGGGTGACCATGATTTTTTATTTATTATATATTCAGATTATTTAGTTTATTTATTTATTATTCATTTCAAAATACAGAAGTGGATTTTTTGTTTAGAACAAATATTTGTTTATTGATTGATACAGAAAATGAAAGTTTGCCATTTGTATCCCATAGATTTTACAACCTTCCTCAGTTTCGTTTCGCCACCGGAAAAATTTATTGATTCCCGTAAAATTGGTAATAATGTTGGGAAATGTAATTTATGATTTTGTGGTACATTATGTTGACTACTTAATTTTATCTATGCATGAATATGCATATTTGCGCACTTTCCTCTTTTTTTCTTGCACATACAAGTTTATGGGCCGCACACATATTGAAAAAATTAGGGGGAACGTTGCATTCATAGACCTCATACAGCTCCTACAATTTCTCTGACTTTCTTCATTTTCTTCTTTCAAAATATTATTCACTCGATCCAACCACACTTTCCTTGGTCTTCCTCTACCATACCTTCCACTCACATTTACGTCTTCAATTATTCTTTTTACTTGCCCAAATCATCTAAATGTGCTCAAATAATATTTACTACATCTTATAAAAATAAAATGGCACATTCGAAAATTTGAACATAAAATGAAATAAAAACACTAAATTGAGAAAACACAAATTAGAAACGGTTTTAAACTGTCCAGAAAATCAAAGCAATCAAGCAAGTTCAGCGGTTCCATTGGCACGCTTTGGTGGATCCCCAGTCTATCTAGTCGTTGTTGTTCTGCGAAAAGCATCAAGTCTTTTTTTTTTGCATAAAATGACTTTTTGATGCCTTTTACTTAAAAAAAAAAATATCTACACATGGAAAAAATATTTGTGTCCAAAAGTTATACGGTTTCGCTGTTATTTATTTATTTATTTGTTATTACACATGACAAAAAATATACACAATTTGAGAAAAAACAACAGGTTATTTGATTTGGACATATAATTTTAATGGATCTGGGTTTGTTGCCTTTCATTTGTCGTATCCCCAGTAAACTAGGCTTTTGCCTGTATCTCACTGAGGATATTTAGCATGAAAAAATAAATCGATACTTCTTTCCGATTTTTGATTACACAAAAAAACCCCGTTGCACGTTCTCATCAACCTGACAAACAGTGACACTCAACTACAACTGGAAACATCTTGCGAAACTCAACTCCTCACACATTATCACTCCAGAAAGACCAAAAGTATTCATCCCACAATATACCGCACACAATCATAAGAATAAAAATCAAAACAAATTCAAAACAAAAAAAAAAAGAAAAACACACAGAAACACAAATACAAAAACAACCAAAATTAAAACAACAAGAAGAGACCCACACTCACGAGCTCACATAAATCCTTTCCACTCGTCATTCATCCTGAAAGCCCAAGTACTCAAAATCCTGTCGCAATAACAACCATGCTCCGATCGACTGTCTAAATGGTTTTCCTACCTTTACCTTTATTGAAGTCGGCACGCCATTGTATGTAATGGGAGCCAAATAAGCATATTGCCTCTGGGCAAAAGAGGTTTTAACTCTAGGGATGGTGAACATTTCATTAGTTGCCATGCGTGTCATGTGTGTCTGCTGAGTCTGCATCTTCCCCTCAAGATAAAAAAGAAAGATAAAAAACATATTATCCCAAAGCAATTCCATAGTTGGTATACATCCCTGCTGACCAGCGCAAGAGTTGTTTTTCTTCTTCAGTTTCAATCCTGGAGATTGGTTAGCAGCAAAGCTCTGCATCTTCTCTTCCACTCCGCTCGGTCTTCAGTGATCCTCTTGAGCTCTGTATAGGAGGTGCAGTCCATATCGTGGCATATTTGCTCCAGATACTCCCTGGCGAGGACGCCCTCTGTCAATCCATCTCTCAATCATTCCCTCCAGTGTATTGTTCAGGAGATTTTCATGTCGCAGCATATGACCCATCCATTCTGCACGCCTTTCCGATATGGTGTTTGACAGGTGCCTGGTTTCTTCGATCCTGCTGAGAACCTCGTCATTTGTAATGTGGTCTCTCCAGGAAATCCTTAGGATTCGTCTATAGGTCCACATCTCGAAGGCCTCCAGTCTTTTTCGATCCCTTTCGCCCATGCACCATGTCTCGCAACCAATACATCAAAATACTCCACACATATCTTTTGTCAAGAGTTCATGAGTTATTAAACCACGATACATCAAGGCATTCGGTTTAAATAATCACATAATATGGAAAAAACAATATTTTAGAAGCGTTTCAGTCACCTTTTTACAGTTGTTTCCACCAAGAAAGGATTCCATAGTCCAAAACAGGTGGGGCCGGATTTTTAATGTTCAGGTAATATATTTTCAAGTTACTCATTTTTTTGTAGTAATTCTTATGAATAAATAAACAGTCTTTAACCCTTCCCTTACGGTGATAAAAATAATACGCGTGCTCCGGTGTTGGGTAGTGAGTACGCAATAAAAAAATAGCGATTTTAAATCGGAAAAATAGGAAAATTCATAGATAATCCCCTTAATTAATTATAATTGAAGTTAAAAATTATAATAATTGAGATTTATTTGCTGAAAACATTAAAAAACCATCTGAAAACATTAAAAAACGCTCACGGAACGGGCGTACGTCTAACCTATTTGCAAGCCTAGATGCAAACTAGTGGCGCGGAACGTCAGTCGCATACCCCGGCACTTACGCCTTTGCTTGCGAAGTTGAGACAATTCAGCTCCTCGCAACTCAGTCTAGTATGCAAGAGTGAGATGCGAATATAGTGTCGCTCTTCCCGCATACTATTCACCTATCGTCAAGACGAGGCACTCGCAGCGTTTAAATGCGAATTTGTTTTCGATCTTTACAAAACACCTCGATGTAGTCGATAAATTCTGATTATTATTAATATTATTTTTTAAATCAATGCGTAAATATATTATGGAGGAATACCTAAAATCTTAACCTTGTATTTATAATATTTATAGAGATATTGATGGTTATTAGAAGCAACGTGTAGAAGATACCCAACACAGGGAAGGAAAGGTTAAATAACATCTGTTTGTATTTTTTTTAATTAAAAACTTGTTTTGACATCGCCTTCCCAAACTTATATTGCATTTATCTCAAAACACAATATTTGGACTTGAATGCTTTTCGCAGAACAACGACGATATCTTATAAAAAATATTATTTTTCGAAGTGACGAAGGAGTCAAGATTTTTTTAAATCTATTATGTTCTAAATGACATATGTGAAATGTAATATCTACTAAAAATTAAATCAATACAAATCTCACCACCATTCATTTTAATTACCAATTTGTAACGCCCTATATCAGTGATGGGTAACCTATGACACGCCAAGACATTTTGGATGACACGCATCGTTTACGGACGATCTTTGCTCGCTCGTATATTTACGACTGCACTGGATGGGGTAGTGGGGGTTCGAGCGGTAGCGGCTTGCAACATTGCGGCGTTATTGTTGCAATAGTGCTCAACCTGAATTTCTGCCGTTCTGACGTGTTTCGAGTCTGACGTTTGTTTTACAATAAACCACCATAATTCCCATGTATTTTTTGTTTGTACAAAGTATTTAATGGACCTTATTCTCGCTGTGTTGAATAATATTAAAACAAATAAAAGAAACCGACTGATTGAAGTGTGTAACGCTTGCTTGTGTTTAAAATGTACGAAATACTCGTACCAACCTTCAATTGAAGATTTACGGATTATGCATTGCATTATCTTGCGCAACATTTAATATTGAAATCTGCGCTGACGAAAATTAAAGCAAAAAAATACGAGCGGAGTTTTTTAAAATTTTCGACATTTATGAGATAAATATGTACATTCAAAATAAGCACAAATATTTAAATCACTTTATTAAACATAAAAATTGAGTGAAAAAATCAACATATTCAGACAGAATTAAACATCAACAAAATTACAACTACGAAAGATTTTAATCAGAATTATAAAAATAATAATACTAAATAAATAAGCTTGGAAAAGTGAATTTAATGAGATGGGTGCACTTGCCCCTGCACCTGCAGCTGCACCTGGTGATCTGTCGACAATTTATCTATGTCTTAATTAGGTGCCTGTTGGAATCATAGATATTTTGAAGTAACAAACAAATAGCAGTAGTAGTAAGGAGGTCTATTTTTGCCGTCGACGACCACCAAATTTTTTTATTGAAACTATCGACCCCTAGAAAAAACAAATCGATCCGACTTTGGGAACTCTCGGTCTAGACTCCTGGGTCTTACCCACATTTGTGCGGAGTCCGTTCAGGCTCTTCTCAATACAGTAGTCGAGGTTTCCTCTAGGAGGGAGTCACTCCATAGTCAGTTCCACACTCCAGGCTGGCACGAGCTTCATTTCTGGCTGGGTATTTAGACCTACAGTGGTGGCTATAAAACTCCTATCTGATTTCTAAGTAATACTTTTTAATAATTTATTTGTAGACTAATCAATCAGAGGAAGACCTGCAACAAGTGCTACATTGATTCCATACTGCTTCTAAAAAATACAACATGTCTATCTCCATCAGCAATAGTAAATGCATGACTCTAGCCAGAGAGCAAGTTGGATGCAGTGTGGCAATCAATGATACACCAATTGAACAAGTAACAAAATTTAAATACTTGGGTGCTAGCATAATGTGCAATAATGACCTCTATGGCGAAGTGCTTGAACAATCACAAAAGGCCGCAGCTATTTCCGGATGTTTAAAGAACACTATCTGGAAAAACAAGTATATGAACATCCAAAGCAAGATGAGGATATACAAGACCTGTGTCCGCCCCATAATGGCATACAGCATAGAGTCCAGAGTCGACACTGTCAGAACCAAAAATCTCCTTCGAACCAACGAAATGAAGGTACTCAGGAGTATTGCTGGCAAAACCCTTCGTGATAGAGTACGTAACACAGAAATCCGAAGTTGAGGATATTGTCAGATGGGGACGACAGAGTAGAAGGTTCTGGAACGAACGTATATCCAGAATGGCGGAACCGAGAGCCGTAAGAATGGCCAGGGACAGTATCCCCCAAGCAAGCAGACCTACAAGACGACCTCCCAAAAGATGGAAAGACAGCTGGCAGTCGACGTCGCAAGAGGGAAACAATGATGCAGGACCATAACAGGCCTAAAATAAGAAGAAAAGTTTGTAGACTATTTTAAATTGTTTTATTTCATTTGTTGTATTTATTGTTTCAGGTTTGGAAGGATCTAAATTCATTGAGATTGAAGTAGCAGCAAAGACGGAGAAACAGACATTCAATTGCACGGAGTGTAGCAAAAAATATGCGACCAGCAGTCATTTAAGTAGACATTTAAAGCTTCATAGCGGGGATAACCCATTTAATTGCAAGTTCTGTGAGAAAGCATTCACTCGAAAGGACTCCTTCAAAAATCATTTGAGGCTTCATACGGGAGAGAAACCCTTCAGCTGTGAGGAGTGTGGCAAGTCATTCGCTGACAGACAACATTTAAATAAACACTGCAAGATTCACAGCGGAGAGAGGCCCTTCAGTTGCAAATTATGTGGTAAATCATTCGGCCAAAAGAGTTCACTATCCATACATGCGAGAGTTCACAGTGGAGAAAAACCCTTCAATTGCCCCGTATGCGGCAAGAAATTTGCTCATAAAAGTTCATTTAACGCTCATTTTAAGCTTCACAGCGGGGACAAGACATTCAATTGCGAGGAGTGTGGAAAAGCTTTCGCTAAAAACAGTCATCTGAGAAGACATATAAGGCGCCACAGCGGAGAGAAACCGTTCAGCTGCGACGAGTGTGGCAATCTGTTCGCCGATAAAGGGAATTTTTTGACGCATCTTAGGCTTCACAGTGGAGAGGTGTTCACTTGCGAGGAATGTGGCAAAGCGTTCGCGTACAAAGGATCTTTTCTGACGCATATGAAGGTGCACAGTGGAGAAAAACCATTCTCTTGCGTGGCGTGTGGCGAATCGTTCACTCAAAAGGGCTCGTTGTTGGTTCATTTGAGACTTCACACCGGAGAAAAACCCTACACTTGTTCGGAGTGTGGCAAAGCGTTCGCGCGTAAGACTTCGCTGACTATACACTTTAGACTTCACAGCGGGGAAAAACCCTACAGCTGCGAACAGTGTGGAAAATCGTTCGCTCGTAGAGGATCTTTTAAAGCTCATCAAATGCTTCACAGCGGGGAAAAACCATTTGTATGCAAAGATTGCGGTAAAGCTTTCGCTCGGAAGCGAGCCTTGACCACTCATTTCATAGTTCACACTGGAGAGAAGCCTTTTAATTGCACGGAATGTGGTAAAGCGTTCGCTCGGAAACGCGCTTTGCTGGCGCATTTAATGCGGCACAGTGAACAGGCAAACTTCGGCTCATAGGAGGGCGAAAAATGTTGATTATTACTAGTAATATTTTATAAATACACAGTTGAGAGACGTATTTTAACTGTAAATACTAGAAAATGGACTATATTAAGTGTTGAGTGTTAGAAAAGGTTTAAAAATATTAGTGTGTTAAAACTGGACAATTGTTTATGAATATAATGGAAAATTATTCGCAGTTATAGCTAACTACGACTAAGAATTAAAGCTTTCTAGCCTGAACAAATTAAAGCATGTATGAATAGATACCGCACCGCACCGGTTACGTCCATCATAAGTCAGGTAACATTACAGGTAAAATTTGATCCTGTACCTTCATTAGTATGTCAACTAATGCCGATGGAAGAAGTGTTGTTTTGCTACATTCTGAAATGTTAAAATTTGAATATTGGACAGTAGTTTATTAACCCTTATCTTGGCATTGTAACACAGGTGTTACACTAATTTAGGGATTTAAAAAAAAATTCAGAAACTGTAACGTAATTTCAAATATGGAAACACATTCAAATACTATACACGCACTATTGTGTGCAATGGTATCATCTGGTGATAAATATTGACAACGCTACAAGCTTTCAAACGACACCGGGTCAACATGTCTGGACAGCGTGGGTGCGTTTTGAAAATTGGGGTAAATAATCTAAATATCTTATTAATCACTACATGGAGAGAAAATTTTATTCAAACCATTTTATTTGTTGTTAATTCAGCTATGTTAATGTTGTTCTTGTTTTAGATTATAGAATTATTTTATAGCCCTTTTTGTGTTTTATAAAAATTAATATTTTGACAATGTAACGGGGGTGTTACATATAAAAAAAAAACTATAAAGAAAAGTTGTGATTTTTTTAACTAAATTTTTCTTCATAACTTACCATATAACAAGGAATCACCAAAGAAAAATTTAATATTTGGATAAATTGAACTTTGCCGAGATAAGGGTTAAGTGTAATTTCTCGCTTCTTTTGAAAGAAACTTGATAAACGTGCTTTATTAAATTTTTAACATTTCAGAATCTAACGAAACAACACGTCTTCTATCAGCTATTGTTGATATGCTACTGAGAATAAAGGTTTTCAGTTTAACCTTTCCTTCCCTGTGTTGGGTATCTTCTACACGTTGCTTCTAATAACCATCAACATCTCTATAAATATTATAAATACAAGGTTAAGATTTTAGGTATTCCTCCATAATATATTTACGCATTGATTTAAAAAATAATAATCAGAATTTATCGACTACATCGAGGTGTTTTGTAAAGATCGAAAACAAATTCGCATTTAAACGCTGCGAGTGCCTCGACCTTGTGTCTTGACGATAGGTGAATAGTATGCGGGAAGCGCGACACTATATTCGCATCTCACTCTTGCATACTAGACTGAATTGCGAGGAGCTGAATTGTCTCAACGTCGCAAGCATAAGCGTAAGCGCCGGGGTATGCGACTGACGTTCTGCGCCACTAGTTACCTCTAGGCTTGCAAATAGGTTAGACGTACGCCCGTTCTGTGAGCGTTTTTTAATGTTTTCAGATGGTTTTTTAATGTTTTCAGCAAATAAATCTCAATTATTATAATTTTTAACTTCAATTATAATTAATTAAGGGGATTATCTATGAATGTTCTTATTTTTCCGATTTAAAATCGCTAATTTTTTATTGCGTACTCACTACCCAACACCGGAGCACGCGTATTATTTTTATCACCGTAAGGGAAGGGTTAAACTAACATCGCATGATCATGCAGTGAGTGTGGTATCTATCCATACACGCTTGAACTTGTTCTGGGCAGAAACTTTTGAACTATAGCAGTACGACTTAAAGCAGGCATGTCTAAATCATTTTACGCCACGGACAACGAAAGTTTTTTTAACACAAAGCCTAGGGCCGCATATTTCGATATTAAAACAATATATTTACTTTAAAATTCTCCATTAAGCTGGTAGTCTACTCTAGAGGTGTGAATTTCGGGCGTTTTTTCATACTGAATAAAAAAAACAAAAAATATTTTTCCTATACATTTTTTTACAGTTTGTTTAATGATGATTAGAGAATGTACAAAGAAATTTTGAAAAAAAAATTGAAAATTTAAGACATTATCATCTTGCCATAAAAAAGGGGGTGAGCTGGTCGACATGATTGCAACCCTTTCGTAAATCTAAAACCAAAATCATACACAGTTTATTGATAAGAAATAACGTCGTTATAGTTGGTACCAAAGAGGAAAAAAATCATAAAATGGTGGCTATCTGAAAAAAAAAAGCAATTTTTTTACACTTTTTTTTAATTTTAATTTAAAAAAAAAAATAATTTTCAATTTTCCAAGTTTCATACCAAATTTGAAGGCAATCGGTTGGATAGAACTTGAGATTTTATGTCGACCAGGTCGAAAAAAATTGTTTAAAGAAAAACGCGTTTAAAGTTTTGAGATTATTATCGGAGTCATTCCTGTGGGGCGTAATAGCTGCCTCATTTATAACTATAACTTCGTAAATATTGAGAATTTTTAAATTTCCTTTTGAGAACATATTTTTAAAGGTGTAAACTTTAAGAATGTGCAAAAAAAAAAAACGATTTTTTCAAATTTCCAGTGTAGAATACCCCCTTAAATAGTTGATTTTTTTTTAAAAAGTCTTGACGTACGACATATTTACTGTATTGTATTTATACAGGGTGTAACATGAGGTGACGATCAACGCATGCAAGGTGATGGGGGACTTCAATACCTATCGATTTAACCCCCATGTATGTCCAGCAATATTCAGTGGTTCTCAAGTAATTTGGATTTTTATGAAATTCGAATAAAAACCCGATTTTAGACTAAACTTCGTAAGTGTAACTAAACTGTTAGCTCTACGGTCGTGATTTTTTTTCTAGGTGTAGTTTAATAATGGGCCTTACGTACAACAATACCACATTCCGTCGCAACCCTCTTAATTTGGAAAGAAAAAAAATCATCTTAAAAATTTTTGCAAGTCTAATTTTTCCACTAACTTTCATGAGCTCTAGACAAAAAAAACCACACTTTTTTTTTC
Organism: Odontocerum albicorne; assembly: GCA_949825065.1. Lineage (NCBI taxonomy): Eukaryota > Metazoa > Arthropoda > Insecta > Trichoptera > Odontoceridae > Odontocerum > Odontocerum albicorne. Next base: position 22,595,521 of record OX463863.1, on the reverse strand, counting down.
TACAACTTATCTTAAAAACTACTCACGTTCTTGGAGAATTAACCCTTTAAATGTCATTTGGCTAGTACTAGAGCATCGTTTTGAAAAATTTACTCAAATGGTACAAGTCCCAAAAATCGATATTTTTTCTTCAAGTCAAAGACTACTTTAAAGGGTTAAAATATGTGTTCTAATGTAACTGCGCTACTTATCAGAGTTATCAGGTAGCAGGGGCTGGTTGACGTTGACAAAGATAGCGAATCAAAACACGACCATGATTTAAAAAAAAAATATTTTTTTACATAAAATGTTCAAAATGAGCACCATTGTTAGCTATGCATAGCCTACACCTTCTACATAGGTGAATTAGCTATGCACCTTCTACATAGGTGAGTTAGCTATGCATAGCCTACATCTTCTACATAGGTGAATTAGCTATGCACCTTCTACATAGGTGAATTAGCTATGCATAGCCTACATCTTCTACATAGGTGAATTAGCTATGCATAGCCTACACCTTCTACATAGGTGAATTAGCTATGCATAGCCTACACCTTCTACATAGGTGAATTAGCTATGCATAGCCTACACCTTCTACATAGGTGAATTAGCTATGCATAGCCTACACCTTCTACATAGGTGAATTAGCTATGCATAGCCTACACCTTCTACATAGGTGAATTAGCTATGCATAGCCTACACCTTCTACATAGGTGAATTAGCTATGCATAGCCTACACCTTCTACATAGGTGAATTAGCTATGCATAGCCTACACCTTCTACATAGGTGAATTAGCTATGCATAGCCTACACCTTCTACATAGGTGAATTAGCTATGCATAGCCTACATCTTCTACATAGGTGAATTAGCTATGCATAGCCTACACCTTCTACATAGGTGAATTAGCTATGCATAGCCTACATCTTCTACATAGGTGAATTAGCTATGCATAGCCTACATCTTCTACATAGGTGAATTAGCTATGCATAGCCTACACCTTCTACATAGGTGAATTAGCTATGCATAGCCTACACCTTCTACATAGGTGAATTAGCTATGCATAGCCTACACCTTCTACATAGGTGAATTAGCTATGCATAGCCTACACCTTCTACATAGGTGAATTAGCTATGCATAGCCTACACCTTCTACATAGGTGAATTAGCTATGCATAGCCTACACCTTCTACATAGGTGAATTAGCTATGCATAGCCTACACCTTCTACATAGGTGAATTAGCTATGCATAGCCTACACCTTCTACATAGGTGAATTAGCTATGCATAGCCTACACCTTCTACATAGGTGAATTAGCTATGCATAGCCTACATCTTCTACATAGGTGAATTAGCTATGCATAGCCTACACCTTCTACATAGGTGAATTAGCTATGCATAGCCTACATCTTCTACATAGGTGAATTAGCTATGCATAGCCTACATCTTCTACATAGGTGAATTAGCTATGCATAGCCTACACCTTCTACATAGGTGAATTAGCTATGCATAGCCTACACCTTCTACATAGGTGAATTAGCTATGCATAGCCTACACCTTCTACATAGGTGAATTAGCTATGCATAGCCTACACCTTCTACATAGGTGAATTAGCTATGCATAGCCTACATCTTCTACATAGGTGAATTAGCTATGCATAGCCTACACCTTCTACATAGGTGAATTAGCTATGCATAGCCTACACCTTCTACATAGGTGAGTTAGCTATGCATAGCCTACATCTTCTACATAGGTGAATTAGCTATGCACCTTCTACATAGGTGAATTAGCTATGCATAGCCTACATCTTCTACATAGGTGAATTAGCTATGCATAGCCTACACCTTCTACATAGGTGAATTAGCTATGCATAGCCTACACCTTCTACATAGGTGAATTAGCTATGCATAGCCTACACCTTCTACATAGGTGAATTAGCTATGCATAGCCTACACCTTCTACATAGGTGAATTAGCTATGCATAGCCTACACCTTCTACATAGGTGAATTAGCTATGCATAGCCTACACCTTCTACATAGGTGAATTAGCTATGCATAGCCTACACCTTCTACATAGGTGAATTAGCTATGCATAGCCTACACCTTCTACATAGGTGAATTAGCTATGCATAGCCTACATCTTCTACATAGGTGAATTAGCTATGCATAGCCTACACCTTCTACATAGGTGAATTAGCTATGCATAGCCTACATCTTCTACATAGGTGAATTAGCTATGCATAGCCTACATCTTCTACATAGGTGAATTAGCTATGCATAGCCTACACCTTCTACATAGGTGAATTAGCTATGCATAGCCTACACCTTCTACATAGGTGAATTAGCTATGCATAGCCTACACCTTCTACATAGGTGAATTAGCTATGCATAGCCTACACCTTCTACATAGGTGAATTAGCTATGCATAGCCTACACCTTCTACATAGGTGAATTAGCTATGCATAGCCTACACCTTCTACATAGGTGAATTAGCTATGCATAGCCTACACCTTCTACATAGGTGAATTAGCTATGCATAGCCTACACCTTCTACATAGGTGAATTAGCTATGCATAGCCTACACCTTCTACATAGGTGAATTAGCTATGCATAGCCTACATCTTCTACATAGGTGAATTAGCTATGCATAGCCTACACCTTCTACATAGGTGAATTAGCTATGCATAGCCTACATCTTCTACATAGGTGAATTAGCTATGCATAGCCTACATCTTCTACATAGGTGAATTAGCTATGCATAGCCTACACCTTCTACATAGGTGAATTAGCTATGCATAGCCTACACCTTCTACATAGGTGAATTAGCTATGCATAGCCTACACCTTCTACATAGGTGAATTAGCTATGCATAGCCTACACCTTCTACATAGGTGAATTAGCTATGCATAGCCTACATCTTCTACATAGGTGAATTAGCTATGCATAGCCTACACCTTCTACATAGGTGAATTAGCTATGCATAGCCTACACCTTCTACATAGGTGAGTTAGCTATGCATAGCCTACATCTTCTACATAGGTGAATTAGCTATGCACCTTCTACATAGGTGAATTAGCTATGCATAGCCTACATCTTCTACATAGGTGAATTAGCTATGCATAGCCTACACCTTCTACATAGGTGAATTAGCTATGCATAGCCTACACCTTCTACATAGGTGAATTAGCTATGCATAGCCTACACCTTCTACATAGGTGAATTAGCTATGCATAGCCTACACCTTCTACATAGGTGAATTAGCTATGCATAGCCTACACCTTCTACATAGGTGAATTAGCTATGCATAGCCTACACCTTCTACATAGGTGAATTAGCTATGCATAGCCTACACCTTCTACATAGGTGAATTAGCTATGCATAGCCTACACCTTCTACATAGGTGAATTAGCTATGCATAGCCTACACCTTCTTAGCCTACACCTTCTACATAGGTGAATTAGCTATGCATAGCCTACACCTTCTACATAGGTGAATTAGCTATGCATAGCCTACATCTTCTACATAGGTGAATTAGCTATGCATAGCCTACATCTTCTACATAGGTGAATTAGCTATGCATAACCTACACCTTCTACATAGGTGAATTAGCTATGCATAGCCTACATCTTCTACATAGGTGAATTAGCTATGCATAGCCTACACCTTCTACATAGGTGAATTAGCTATGCATAGCCTACATCTTCTACATAGGTGAATTAGCTATGCATAGCCTACACCTTCTACATAGGTGAATTAGCTATGCATAGCCTACACCTTCTACATAGGTGAATTAGCTATGCATAGCCTACACCTTCTACATAGGTGAATTAGCTATGCATAGCCTACACCTTCTACATAGGTGAATTAGCTATGCATAGCCTACACCTTCTACATAGGTGAATTAGCTATGCATAGCCTACACCTTCTACATAGGTGAATTAGCTATGCATAGCCTACATCTTCTACATAGGTGAATTAGCTATGCATAGCCTACACCTTCTACATAGGTGAATTAGCTATGCATAGCCTACACCTTCTACATAGGTGAATTAGCTATGCATAGCCTACACCTTCTCAGCTTAGGTTATGCATAGCTAACAATGGTGCTCATTTTGAACATTTTATGTAAAAAAAATTTTTTTTTTTTAAATCACGGATTTGTTTTGATTAGCTATCTTTTTCAACGTCAACCAACCCGCTGCTACCTGATAACTCTGATAAGTAGCGCAGTTACATTAAAACACATATTTTCACCCTTTAAAGTAGTCTTTGACTTGAAGAAAAAATATCGATTTTTAGGACTTGTACCATTTAAGTTTGGATAAAATCGGGTTTTTATTCAAATTTCACAAAAATCCAAATTACTTGAGAACCACTGAATATCGCTGAACATACATGGGGGTTAAATCGATAGGTATTGAGGTCCCTCATCACCCTGCTTCCGTTAATCGTCACCTCATGTTACACCCTGAATAAATATGTTTTATATCGTACCACAACTCAGCGGGCTTATACCAATGTCAAGATTTTTGACTAATTATTATGTTAGTATCACAAAATGTGATCTGCGGATTGCTCAATGTGGCCACAAAATTTATAACTGGGCGATGAACATAAAACAGATATTTTATTTCAGTTGCGACTTCATGAAAATCCCTACATTGAGTCTTGTGGCAGGGTGTAACAAATGCCCCTTGCGGGTTCCGAGTTGCCACCCTCTGGTTTAGAGTGTTGTTTTGTCAGTTGAAGTGTTGTGATCTCAATAAAATGTATAATTTGAACTTGTTTCAAATAAATTTTAATAACTAAGTTTAATTAGTGAATTTGTTTGATTTTTATACAGTTTATTTATTCAATGATCCAAAATAATTTAAAAAGTGTAAAAATATATTAAGTAAGAAAGAAATATCCTCCCTATTTTTTTTTTATTTACTCCCTATTTTTTTTTTATTTATCTTTTACTTATCTTTTAGTAAAAGTAAAAAGGTTTGTATGCTTTGTGTACTTTATTCCAATGCCTTTTAAGGATTCTTCCAATGCCTTTTAAAGATTCTTCCAATGCCTTTTAAATATTCTTCCAATTCCTTTTAAAGATTCTTCCAATGCCTTTTAAAGATTCTTCCAATGCCTTTTAAAGATTCTTCCAATGCCTTTGAAAGATTCTTCCAATGCCTTTTAAAGATTCTTCCAATGCCTTTTAAATATTCTTCCAATTCCTTTTAAAGATTCTTCCAATGCCTTTTAAAGATTCTTCCAATGCCTTTTAAAGATTCTTCCAATGCCTTTTAAAGATTCTTCCAATGCCTTTTAAAGATTCTTCCAATGCCTTTTAAAGATTCTTCCAATGCCTTTTAAAGATTCTTCCAATGCCTTTTAAATATTCTTCCAATTCCTTTTAAAGATTCTTCCAATGCCTTTTAAAGATTCTTCCAATGCCTTTTAAAGATTCTTCCAATTCCTTTTAAAGATTCTTCCAATGCCTTTTAAAGATTCTTCCAATGCCTTTTAAATATTCTTCCAATTCCTTTTAAAGATTCTTCCAATGCCTTTTAAAGATTCTTCCAATGCCTTTTAAAGATTCTTCCAATGCCTTTTAAAGATTCTTCCAATGCCTTTTAAAGATTCTTCCAATGCCTTTTAAAGATTCTTCCAATGCCTTTTAAAGATTCTTCCAATGCCTTTTAAATATTCTTCCAATTCCTTTTAAAGATTCTTCCAATGCCTTTTAAAGATTCTTCCAATGCCTTTTAAAGATTCTTCCAATTCCTTTTAAAGATTCTTCCAATGCCTTTTAAAGATTCTTCCAATGCCTTTTAAAGATTCTTCCAATGCCTTTTAAAGATTCTTCCAATGCCTTTTAAAGATTCTTCCAATGCCTTTTAAAGATTCTTCCAATGCCTTTTAAAGATTCTTCCAATGCCTTTTAAAGATTCTTCCAATGCCTTTTAAAGATTCTTCCAATGCCTTTTAAAGATTCTTCCAATGCCTTTTAAAGATTCTTCCAATGCCTTTTAAAGATTCTTCCAATGCCTTTTAAAGATTCTTCCAATGCCTTTTAAAGATTCTTCCAATGCCTTTTAAAGATTCTTCCAATGCCTTTTAAAGATTCTTCCAATGCCTTTTAAATATTCTTCCAATTCCTTTTAAAGATTCTTCCAATGCCTTTTAAAGATTCTTCCAATGCCTTTTAAAGATTCTTCCAATGCCTTTTAAAGATTCTTCCAATGCCTTTTAAAGATTCTTCCAATGCCTTTTAAAGATTCTTCCAATGCCTTTTAAATATTCTTCCAATGCCTTTTAAAGATTCTTCCAATGCCTTTTAAAGATTCTTCCAATGCCTTTTAAAGATTCTTCCAATGCCTTTTAAAGATTCTTCCAATGCCTTTTAAAGATTCTTCCAATTCCTTTTAAAGATTCTTCCAATGCCTTTTAAAGATTCTTCCAATGCCTTTTAAAGATTCTTCCAATGCCTTTTAAAGATTCTTCCAATGCCTTTTAAAGATTCTTCCAATGCCTTTTAAAGATTCTTCCAATGCCTTTTAAAGATTCTTCCAATGCCTTTTAAAGATTCTTCCAATGCCTTTTAAACATTCTTCCAATGCCTTTTAAATATTCTTCCAATGCCTTTTAAAGATTCTTCCAATGCCTTTTAAAGATTCTTCCAATGCCTTTTAAAGATTCTTCCAATGCCTTTTAAAGATTCTTCCAATGCCTTTTAAAGATTCTTCCAATGCCTTTTAAAGATTCTTCCAATGCCTTTTAAATATTCTTCCAATTCCTTTTAAAGATTCTTCCAATGCCTTTTAAAGATTCTTCCAATGCCTTTTAAAGATTCTTCCAATTCCTTTTAAAGATTCTTCCAATGCCTTTTAAAGATTCTTCCAATGCCTTTTAAAGATTCTTCCAATTCCTTTTAAAGATTCTTCCAATGCCTTTTAAAGATTCTTCCAATGCCTTTTTAAGATTCTTCCAATGCCTTTTAAAGATTCTTCCAATGCCTTTTAAAGATTCTTCCAATGCCTTTTAAAGATTCTTCCAATGCCTTTTAAAGATTCTTCCAATGCCTTTTAAAGATTCTTCCAATGCCTTTTAAAGATTCTTCCAATGCCTTTTAAATATTCTTCCAATGCCTTTTAAAGATTCTTCCAATGCCTTTTAAAGATTCTTCCAATGCCTTTTAAAGATTCTTCCAATGCCTTTTAAAGATTCTTCCAATGCCTTTTAAAGATTCTTCCAATGCCTTTTAAAGATTCTTCCAATGCCTTTTAAAGATTCTTCCAATGCCTTTTAAATATTCTTCCAATTCCTTTTAAAGATTCTTCCAATGCCTTTTAAAGATTCTTCCAATGCCTTTTAAAGATTCTTCCAATGCCTTTTAAAGATTCTTCCAATGCCTTTTAAAGATTCTTCCAATGCCTTTTAAATATTCTTCCAATTCCTTTTAAAGATTCTTCCAATGCCTTTTAAAGATTCTTCCAATGCCTTTTAAAGATTCTTCCAATTCCTTTTAAAGATTCTTCCAATGCCTTTTAAAGATTCTTCCAATGCCTTTTAAAGATTCTTCCAATTCCTTTTAAAGATTCTTCCAATGCCTTTTAAAGATTCTTCCAATGCCTTTTAAAGATTCTTCCAATGCCTTTTAAAGATTCTTCCAATGCCTTTTAAAGATTCTTCCAATGCCTTTTAAAGATTCTTCCAATGCCTTTTAAAGATTCTTCCAATGCCTTTTAAATATTCTTCCAATGCCTTTTAAAGATTCTTCCAATGCCTTTTAAAGATTCTTCCAATGCCTTTTAAAGATTCTTCCAATGCCTTTTAAAGATTCTTCCAATGCCTTTTAAAGATTCTTTCAATTCCTTTTAAAGATTCTTCCAATGCCTTTTAAAGATTCTTCCAATGCCTTTTAAAGATTCTTCCAATGCCTTTTAAAGATTCTTCCAATGCCTTTTAAAGATTCTTCCAATGCCTTTTAAAGATTCTTCCAATGCCTTTTAAAGATTCTTCCAATGCCTTTTAAAGATTCTTCCAATGCCTTTTAAATATTCTTCCAATGCCTTTTAAAGATTCTTCCAATGCCTTTTAAAGATTCTTCCAATGCCTTTTAAAGATTCTTCCAATGCCTTTTAAAGATTCTTCCAATGCCTTTTAAAGATTCTTCCAATGCCTTTTAAAGATTCTTCCAATGCCTTTTAAATATTCTTCCAATTCCTTTTAAAGATTCTTCCAATGCCTTTTAAAGATTCTTCCAATGCCTTTTAAAGATTCTTCCAATTCCTTTTAAAGGTTCTTCCAATGCCTTTTAAAGATTCTTCCAATGCCTTTTAAAGATTCTTCCAATTCCTTTTAAAGATTCTTCCAATGCCTTTTAAAGATTCTTCCAATGCCTTTTAAAGATTCTTCCAATGCCTTTTAAAGATTCTTCCAATGCCTTTTAAAGATTCTTCCAATGCCTTTTAAACATTCTTCCAATGCCTTTTAAAGATTCTTCCAATGCCTTTTAAAGATTCTTCCAATGCCTTTTAAAGATTCTTCCAATGCCTTTTAAATATTCTTCCAATGCCTTTTAAAGATTCTTCCAATGCCTTTTAAAGATTCTTCCAATGCCTTTTAAAGATTCTTCCAATGCCTTTTAAAGATTCTTCCAATGCCTTTTAAAGATTCTTCCAATGCCTTTTAAAGATTCTTCCAATGCCTTTTAAAGATTCTTCCAATGCCTTTTAAAGATTCTTCCAATGCCTTTTAAAGATTCTTCCAATGCCTTTTAAAGATTCTTCCAATGCCTTTTAAATATTCTTCCAATGCCTTTTAAAGATTCTTCCAATGCCTTTTAAAGATTCTTCCAATGCCTTTTAAAGATTCTTCCAATGCCTTTTAAAGATTCTTCCAATGCCTTTTAAAGATTCTTCCAATGCCTTTTAAAGATTCTTCCAATGCCTTTTAAAGATTCTTCCAATGCCTTTTAAATATTCTTCCAATGCCTTTTAAAGATTCTTCCAATGCCTTTTAAAGATTCTTCCAATGCCTTTTAAAGATTCTTCCAATGCCTTTTAAAGATTCTTCCAATGCCTTTTAAAGATTCTTCCAATGCCTTTTAAAGATTCTTCCAATTCCTTTTAAAGATTCTTCCAATGCCTTTTAAAGATTCTTCCAATGCCTTTTAAAGATTCTTCCAATTCCTTTTAAAGGTTCTTCCAATGCCTTTTAAAGATTCTTCCAATGCCTTTTAAAGATTCTTCCAATTCCTTTTAAAGATTCTTCCAATGCCTTTTAAAGATTCTTCCAATGCCTTTTAAAGATTCTTCCAATGCCTTTTAAAGATTCTTCCAATGCCTTTTAAAGATTCTTCCAATGCCTTTTAAACATTCTTCCAATGCCTTTTAAAGATTCTTCCAATGCCTTTTAAAGATTCTTCCAATGCCTTTTAAAGATTCTTCCAATGCCTTTTAAATATTCTTCCAATGCCTTTTAAAGATTCTTCCAATGCCTTTTAAAAATTCTTCCAATGCCTTTTAAAGATTCTTCCAATGCCTTTTAAAGATTCTTCCAATGCCTTTTAAAGATTCTTCCAATGCCTTTTAAAGATTCTTCCAATGCCTTTTAAAGATTCTTCCAATGCCTTTTAAATATTCTTCCAATTCCTTTTAAAGATTCTTCCAATGCCTTTTAAAGATTCTTCCAATGCCTTTTAAAGATTCTTCCAATTCCTTTTAAAGATTCTTCCAATGCCTTTTAAAGATTCTTCCAATGCCTTTTAAAGATTCTTCCAATGCCTTTTAAAGATTCTTCCAATGCCTTTTAAAGATTCTTCCAATGCCTTTTAAAGATTCTTCCAATGCCTTTTAAAGATTCTTCCAATGCCTTTTAAATATTCTTCCAATGCCTTTTAAAGATTCTTCCAATGCCTTTTAAAGATTCTTCCAATGCCTTTTAAAGATTCTTCCAATGCCTTTTAAAGATTCTTCCAATGCCTTTTAAAGATTCTTCCAATTCCTTTTAAAGATTCTTCCAATGCCTTTTAAAGATTCTTCCAATGCCTTTTAAAGATTCTTCCAATGCCTTTTAAAGATTCTTCCAATGCCTTTTAAAGATTCTTCCAATGCCTTTTAAAGATTCTTCCAATGCCTTTTAAAGATTCTTCCAATGCCTTTTAAAGATTCTTCCAATGCCTTTTAAATATTCTTCCAATGCCTTTTAAAGATTCTTCCAATGCCTTTTAAAGATTCTTCCAATGCCTTTTAAAGATTCTTCCAATGCCTTTTAAAGATTCTTCCAATGCCTTTTAAAGATTCTTCCAATGCCTTTTAAAGATTCTTCCAATGCCTTTTAAATATTCTTCCAATTCCTTTTAAAGATTCTTCCAATGCCTTTTAAAGATTCTTCCAATGCCTTTTAAAGATTCTTCCAATTCCTTTTAAAGGTTCTTCCAATGCCTTTTAAAGATTCTTCCAATGCCTTTTAAAGATTCTTCCAATTCCTTTAAAAGATTCTTCCAATGCCTTTTAAAGATTCTTCCAATGCCTTTTAAAGATTCTTCCAATGCCTTTTAAAGATTCTTCCAATGCCTTTTAAAGATTCTTCCAATGCCTTTTAAAGATTCTTCCAATGCCTTTTAAATATTCTTCCAATGCCTTTTAAAGATTCTTCCAATGCCTTTTAAAGATTCTTCCAATGCCTTTTAAAGATTCTTCCAATGCCTTTTAAAGATTCTTCCAATGCCTTTTAAAGATTCTTCCAATGCCTTTTAAAGATTCTTCCAATGCCTTTTAAATATTCTTCCAATTCCTTTTAAAGATTCTTCCAATGCCTTTTAAAGATTCTTCCAATGCCTTTTAAAGATTCTTCCAATTCCTTTTAAAGGTTCTTCCAATGCCTTTTAAAGATTCTTCCAATGCCTTTTAAAGATTCTTCCAATTCCTTTTAAAGATTCTTCCAATGCCTTTTAAAGATTCTTCCAATGCCTTTTAAAGATTCTTCCAATGCCTTTTAAAGATTCTTCCAATGCCTTTTAAAGATTCATCCAATGCCTTTTAAACATTCTTCCAATGCCTTTTAAAGATTCTTCCAATGCCTTTTAAAGATTCTTCCAATGCCTTTTAAAGATTCTTCCAATGCCTTTTAAATATTCTTCCAATGCCTTTTAAAGATTCTTCCAATGCCTTTTAAAGATTCTTCAATGCCTTTTAAAGATTCTTCCAATGCCTTTTAAAGATTCTTCCAATGCCTTTTAAAGATTCTTCCAATGCCTTTTAAAGATTCTTCCAATGCCTTTTAAAGATTCTTCCAATGCCTTTTAAAGATTCTTCCAATGCCTTTTAAAGATTCTTCCAATGCCTTTAAAATATTCTTCCAATGCCTTTTAAAGATTCTTCCAATGCCTTTTAAAGATTCTTCCAATGCCTTTTAAAGATTCTTCCAATGCCTTTTAAAGATTCTTCCAATGCCTTTTAAAGATTCTTCCAATGCCTTTTAAAGATTCTTCCAATGCCTTTTAAAGATTCTTCCAATGCCTTTTAAATATTCTTCCAATGCCTTTTAAAGATTCTTCCAATGCCTTTTAAAGATTCTTCCAATGCCTTTTAAAGATTCTTCCAATGCCTTTTAAAGATTCTTCCAATGCCTTTTAAAGATTCTTCCAATGCCTTTTAAAGATTCTTCCAATGCCTTTTAAATATTCTTCCAATTCCTTTTAAAGATTCTTCCAATGCCTTTTAAAGATTCTTCCAATGCCTTTTAAAGATTCTTCCAATTCCTTTTAAAGGTTCTTCCAATGCCTTTTAAAGATTCTTCCAATGCCTTTTAAAGATTCTTCCAATTCCTTTTAAAGATTCTTCCAATGCCTTTTAAAGATTCTTCCAATGCCTTTTAAAGATTCTTCCAATGCCTTTTAAAGATTCTTCCAATGCCTTTTAAAGATTCTTCCAATGCCTTTTAAACATTCTTCCAATGCCTTTTAAAGATTCTTCCAATGCCTTTTAAAGATTCTTCCAATGCCTTTTAAAGATTCTTCCAATGCCTTTTAAATATTCTTCCAATGCCTTTTAAAGATTCTTCCAATGCCTTTTAAAGATTCTTCCAATGCTTTTTAAAGATTCTTCCAATGCCTTTTAAAGATTCTTCCAATGCCTTTTAAAGATTCTTCCAATGCCTTTTAAAGATTCTTCCAATGCCTTTTAAAGATTCTTCCAATGCCTTTTAAAGATTCTTCCAATGCCTTTTAAAGATTCTTCCAATGCCTTTTAAAGATTCTTCCAATGCCTTTTAAAGATTCTTCCAATGCCTTTTAAATATTCTTCCAATGCCTTTTAAAGATTCTTCCAATGCCTTTTAAAGATTCTTCCAATGCCTTTTAAATATTCTTCCAATTCCTTTTAAAGATTCTTCCAATTCCTTTTAAAGATTCTTCCAATGCCTTTTAAAGATTCTTCCAATGCCTTTTAAAGATTCTTCCAATGCCTTTTAAAGATTCTTCCAATGCCTTTTAAACATTCTTCCAATGCCTTTTAAAGATTCTTCCAATGCCTTTTAAAGATTCTTCCAATGCCTTTTAAAGATTCTTCCAATGCCTTTTAAATATTCTTCCAATGCCTTTTAAAGATTCTTCCAATGCCTTTTAAAGATTCTTCCAATGCTTTTTAAAGATTCTTCCAATGCCTTTTAAAGATTCTTCCAATGCCTTTTAAAGATTCTTCCAATGCCTTTTAAAGATTCTTCCAATGCCTTTTAAAGATTCTTCCAATGCCTTTTAAAGATTCTTCCAATGCCTTTTAAAGATTCTTCCAATGCCTTTTAAAGATTCTTCCAATGCCTTTTAAAGATTCTTCCAATGCCTTTTAAATATTCTTCCAATGCCTTTTAAAGATTCTTCCAATGCCTTTTAAAGATTCTTCCAATGCCTTTTAAAGATTCTTCCAATGCCTTTTAAATATTCTTCCAATTCCTTTTAAAGATTCTTCCAATGCCTTTTAAAGATTCTTCCAATGCCTTTTAAAGATTCTTCCAATGCCTTTTAAAGATTCTTCCAATGCCTTTTAAAGATTCTTCCAATGCCTTTTAAAGATTCTTCCAATGCCTTTTAAAGATTCTTCCAATGCCTTTTAAAGATTCTTCCAATGCCTTTTAAAGATTCTTCCAATGCCTTTTAAAGATTCTTCCAATGCCTTTTAAATATTCTTCCAATGCCTTTTAAAGATTCTTCCAATGCCTTTTAAAGATTCTTCCAATGCCTTTTAAAGATTCTTCCAATGCCTTTTAAATATTCTTCCAATGCCTTTTAAAGATTCTTCCAATGCCTTTTAAAGATTCTTCCAATTCCTTTTAAAGATTCTTCCAATGCCTTTTAAAGATTCTTCCAATGCCTTTTAAAGATTCTTCCAATTCCTTTTAAAGATTCTTCCAATGCCTTTTAAAGATTCTTCCAATGCCTTTTAAAGATTCTTCCAATGCCTTTTAAAGATTCTTCCAATGCCTTTTAAAGATTCTTCCAATGCCTTTTAACATATTTCGAGGGCAATTCAGAGCAAGGTAGTAAATCCCAATGTTTGTTCCAGCGGTATAGTGTCTAAAGCATAGTTTCCCAAACATGTTCGCCCCGTAGACCACTTGCCTATTTTGTTATTTTTTTCTTCACATATGGAAAAAAATACACAATAGAAACAAAATAAAATAAAAAAAAAACAAAATTATTCGGAAAAATCATTTTTCCAATGGAAATCAATGAAGCAACCTTCATTATGTAGGGAGACCTCCTGTAGGCTCCTATCATAGCCTGCGTTCCCACACACACTCTGCGTTCAGGCCTTTGCTTTAGCCTTACATACTATACATTTTCTGGTAACATATTGTTTTCCACCAGCATTGCCACGGATTTTATAAGGAAAGTGGGAGTTTCTTCCTTGTAGCCTGAGAGGAGTGCCGGAGGTCCCTGCCCTATTCCCCAGCTGCCGAGTGTGGGATCCTGGAGAGTGACTACTTCTCCATTACTCGGCCCGCTGGTTGAACTGTTCCCTTCACCCGATTCATCTTCCCAATCTGAAGCATCCTCGTCTGGAACTGGTTCTTCTTCATCCTCACTATATAAGAGTCTTTCCTCTTCAGGTTCACCACAATCTGACTCGCCTAATACATTATATAACTCGTTTTCACTTCATTTTTCCAGTTCAAGAAATGTGTACGAGTGCCATTTATCGGCCATTTTGAATATTGAGTAAATAAATGGATCTTAGTATTACAGATTTCTTTATATTTTTGTTTGAATCCTTGCTAAACTAAAAATTTACCATTAAACTTTAGTGTTTTTTCAGTAGATGTCAAAGTAAGTTTCAAAAAGATCAATTCACCTCACGACTGTGCACAGTTAAAACAGGACCTAGACTCCCTTCCGTAGTCTCCTGGACTGAGCTAAATCATCTTCTGTTCAACATTAATACATGTGTCTGTGTATCTTATAGTCGATCGTTTTCACCAATCCACCATCAGTATACTATACAGGGAGTGGCACTAAACAGAGTTTCTAAATTCAAAGATTTGGGCGTAACCTTCGATGTCGGACTCACGTTCATTAACCATGTCTCACGTTTGATATCGGACTGTTACAAACTACTCGGTTTTATAATGAGAATATCAAGAGAATTTAACAGCACCGATATCCTCCGAAACTTATATAATTATCTAATTAGAACCAAATTAGAATATGCATCTACAGTTTGGGCTCCTCATCAGCTCAAATATAAAAACAATATAGAACAAATACAAAAAAAATTCCTCAGATATCTATGGTACAGAACAAAGGGCAAATACCCAAAATATGGTCACCATGGCGAACTTCTCACGGTGTGTAACTATGGAAGCCTCTAAACAAGAAGGCAAGAATCCATTGTGATATTCCTAATAAAGGTTTTCCAAGGTTCCTTTAACTGTCCCGCGATTCTAGAAGCACTAAGTTTATATGTATCCAATAAATATAGCCGTGCAAGGAATCACCCTCTGTTCTACATACCAACTTACAGGACGAATATCATGGCTAAACACTCAGTCACGCGTGGTATAGAGATATTGAACCAACTGAATGAATCTGTGGATATATTCTCGGTACCGCCTAGCAGTATGAGAAGAATCCTGGCTGATATTATTCCTAACGAATAAGCTAACGCTAGAATCATACCCTCTTTGTGTAACAGGAGAAATCCGTGCAAAGTGTATAAAAAAAAAAGTAATAAAAAAATATACATTATGACATTGTCATAGACTGAGTCGGGCACAGTAAGGATTGCATGATTATTTTGCCCGAGAAATTCTCAGGCTTGGTTGTCAAAGGGTTAACAAACCCTATTGGTACCGTAAGGCCACTCTGGATTAACTTGTTTAGTAATCCACTTAAAGAAATTGGGAATAGAAGGGCGATACTTATTTTGAGCATCCAGTAAAAGCTGATATGAGCGCCTGTAGATGTTTTCAGCACTAAATGTATTAAAGTCACGATGCAGAAGAAGAATGATCACCTCTACGTGGTCTAACTGGTGTAATATCTGTTTAGCGTACTACTCAGGGATTGTACTACTCGGGGATTGTACAACTCAGGGATTGTACAACTCAGGGATTGTACTACTCAGGGATTGTAGGTTCCAACTCTATTGGTACTATTTTTTTGTCTAGATTTTACTTCAGTTCTTTAAAACATCTCTCGAATCAAGAATGTTACTATACTCAAGAAAATGTAGCATGGTCCCTGTGACATTTGAAATATCATGTCTCAAAAAGATGGGGTAAAATTGTTTTTTTTACAAATCGAATAGTTATTCTATAAATAGAAAAATTGTTTTTCTCTAAACTGACGTTTTAATTCCTAATTTTCATTATACTGACTTTCTAATGTATTGTATGATTTGTATCTATCTTTAAATACGCCAAGATCCACTATGGATTAATACTTATTACGAACATTTAATTTTATGTATAAAAAAAATCGAAAATCCAATAATCGTATACCCCATCCCTAGCCAATGCAGACTAACGTAGTGACTTTTGACAAACGTCGCCAAATATTATTTGATTTTAACAAACTGCCACATGTTTGCTAATTTGTAACAAGATGTATTAATTTGTCATTATTGTTAGTTTTGTGTAATGTATTTACCTAAATGACTTGCTATTTATTAGAATCGAGGCTTATATTAAAGTTGATAAAATAATTAAAATTACTGAACGTCGTTACAAGGTTGTATTAGGGCCAATTTGTGAAACATCACAGGGACCATGCTACATTTTTCTTTAGTATAATTCCATGGACAGCAAGGTGAACTAACGCCTCCATTCTCGAAGAACTGAAGATCACCGACACATTGTCAACAATATGTCTACGAAGAGTCCTCCGATTCTTAGGACACATTACTCATGGCTGAGGAGACAGTTTGAAGAGGTTTGTGGTTACTGGAGGCGTGGAAGGACGAGGCTTGAGAGAAAGAATCCCAATGCGTTCGACTGACCAAGTCAGAGACGCAACTGGACTACCCTTAACAACTGTCCTTTGAGCTGCGGAGTGCAGTTGTCACCACAGGCTATCATGGGAGTCACAATTCTCGATAATGAAAGGATGCTGGTGAAACATATCTCTGGTAGGTTGAAAAAGATTTACACATAACTGGAAACCATCTTTGTTATACTGTACACAATGGAATTATAAACATAAATTCTAAGGGAGGTGTAACATATTGAGATTGTTGTATTTTATTACTTCTGTTTTATACAGCGATTTTTTTTATTTATGGTCTTAAATCCTTATTTATACTTTATTAGATGTTTAAATCGCTTTCAAATAAATAAATTTTGAAATATTGTACATAAGAGATTTTTTTCTCCGCTCCGGGCGCTAAAACACCTAATTACTTCTCTGATTGTCTATCGTCTAAACATAAATAAATCGTTCAAAAATGCTACGGCAGGAATAATTCAGAAGTCAAATACTATAACCAAATGACAAAGTATTTTATGTTCCTTGGCACAAATTAAAATGTCGTCCGTGGACGAGGACTTTATCTATGGTGAAGAAAATAATCTATGGAATTGCGTATTGCTCCCGTCAATTGAGTACTGTTGAGAAATGTGAAAAATATTTCAATTTTTGTTTTTTTCAACCTCTGTGTAAGTTTCAGCATATTTTAATCATATCAAATCCATTCTGAATTCTTTAATTATTGACGTCCTCTGTGCTCTAGGTGCCACATTCTTTATAAAGATAACGCTACTTATACCACCCATATATCTACCACTTAAAGAGAGACTTTTTCGTGTTTTATACTCCTTCATATATAGTTCACGGCCATTATTCAAAGAGAGAGATTAACCCGCCCTATTGGATCAATTTGGGCCGCACAAAGACAAACTACAAAGAAACCTTTTAGATCTGCCGCTATGTGATTATAACACATTCGGTCTTAGGTGTAGTACATATGTAGTGTTCATATTGTATGCTATTATCATAAAGTGTGAAGTAATAGTTTACATTCCGGGAATTCCAGATACACATTTCCATTTATTCCAACTCTGTTGTATGTGAACTGGTTGAATGTTAGAAATAGACGCCAAATTCACATACTGTCTCTATTGTATAATATCTTTAACTGTCCCGCCGCTCCCTCTTGTCTCGCCGAAAATTTTCAGCGTCTTTCCAATCATGGATTAGCGCTACGCTCAAACACTCCCCTTTCTTTACGTTGTCCTTTACTATTCATGCAGTGAGACTCTGGAATCAGTTACAAACCAATAAAAGACTCGCTCCGTCCTTGGCACGCTTTAAGAAGCGACTGGAAAAATTCTTAATTTCTAGTCAGTAAAATAACGTGTTTCATTCCTGATTTTTCTTTTCCTTTCCTCTCCACCATCCCTTCCTTTCCTTTTGATTGATGATATCTCACTTTATATGAAAAGTAATGTTCGGGTGATTGTCCGTCTTTGTGGGGTTCGTGGGCATGTGCTCACGTATATATGTTTATGGATTTCGTGGGGATGGATAGTCATTTGAATGATTTATGTGACCATGTAACTTGCTTCATTTACTTTTGTCTGGTTGGTTTTCAATTTAGATTACCGCCTGGCAATAAGCCGGCCAGATTGTATTTGCAATAAAAGTGTTAAATAAATCTGGAAAATGAGCTGAATAAATGCTGTAAAATACATACTTGGAGACGAATACACGAAGTGACAACAAATGAAATGATCAGGGGTAAATGTGAACTTAAGGCTGATGTGTTGAGTAAGGTGGAGGAGGTCACGCTGAGATTATTTGAGTATATGAAAACGAATGAATGAAAAAAGACCAACAAAACACATATATATATATATATATATATATATATATATATATATATATATATATATATATATATATATATATATATATATATATATATATATATATATATATATATGTATATGTATATGTATATGTATATGTATATGTATATGTATATGTATATGTATATGTATATGTATATGTATATGTATATGTATATGTATATGTATATGTATATGTATATGTATATGTATATGTATATGTATATGTATATGTATATGTATATGTATATGTATATGTATATGTATATGTATATGTATATGTATATGTATATGTATATGTATATGTATATGTATATGTATATGTATATGTATATGTATATGTATATGTATATGTATATGTATATGTATATGTATATGTATATGTATATGTATATGTATATGTATATGTATATGTATATGT
Organism: Odontocerum albicorne; assembly: GCA_949825065.1. Taxonomy (NCBI): domain Eukaryota; kingdom Metazoa; phylum Arthropoda; class Insecta; order Trichoptera; family Odontoceridae; genus Odontocerum; species Odontocerum albicorne. The sequence goes on along the minus strand of OX463863.1, from coordinate 22,576,798 downwards.
ATATGTATATGTATATGTATATGTATATGTATATGTATATGTATATGTATATGTATATGTATATGTATATGTATATGTATATGTATATGTATATGTATATGTATATGTATATGTATATGTATATGTATATGTATATGTATATGTATATGTATATGTATATGTATATGTATATGTATATGTATATGTATATGTATATGTATATGTATATGTATATGTATATGTATATGTATATGTATATGTATATGTATATGTATATGTATATGTATATGTATATGTATATGTATATATATATATATATATATATATATATATATATATATATATATATATATATATATATATATATGATTTTTTGTTTGGTTTAAGCGAAGGGTTATATATGTTTATTTTAGGTTTTCAGTTACTTCGCGAACTGTAAATATTGGATTCTGACATCAGATCTACCTGGAGATCCATCAGCAGCTTCCTTACAGCATTTTTTGGCCTGGATGACTCTTTAGTAACATAGTTCTCTGTTTTGGATATACAGGAGACGGTATCTATTTCAATTGGTATATGTTACTAAAGAGTCATCCAGGCCAAAAAATGCTGTAAGGAAGCTGCTGATGGATCTCCAGGTAGATCTGATGTCAGAATCCAATATTTACAGTTCGCGAAGTAACTGAAAACCTAAAATAAACATATATAACCCTTCGCTTAAACCAAACAAAAAATCACATATTACCCTCTACAGAAGTGTAATGGGCTTTGTCAAAAGCCAAAATATATCCGGCTTGTGTAACAAACAATGATGAGGTATTGACAGAATAAAGAGGTTTCCTCAACATCTGTTAGTAAAAAATCTTACCATTGTTCGTCAACAAATGGCATAAAGACTAAAAACCATCTTGTCTGCACTAAGAATAAAAACATTTAAATGATGTATAGAGATGAATCTATGGTATAATGAGGAATGTTGCCTAGGCATAAAGTGAGCACTTTAACCCAGCCTTCAAAGGTGGTCATAAGCCCACAAAATACCAATTGAAATAGATACCGTCTCCTGTATATCCAAAACAGAGAACTATGTTACTAAAGAGTCATCCAGGCCAAAAAATGCTGTAAGGAAGCTGCTGATGGATCTCCAGGTAGATCTGATGTCAGAATCCAATATTTACAGTTCGCGAAGTAACTGAAAACCTAAAATAAACATATATATATATATATATATATATATATATATATATATATATATATATATATATATATATATATATATATATATATATATATATATATATATATATAGTGCAAATGTGAGTAGAAGACGTCGTAGAGGAAGAGTCATGTAACTATTTTTGGATCAAATTAATGAAAACAGCCGACATAGTACTGCTATACAAAATCATTCACTCAGTAATTGATGCACCTCACTTACTCGCAAGTATTTCATTTCGTATTCCCACTGCGGGTAGATCCACAACACAGCTGAATCCCTTTTATACCCAAAATTGCTATACTAATTATAAAATAAACTCCTCTATAATTCGTTTGCAAAGACTTGAAATGAGTTTTGCGACAATTTAGATATTTTTAATATAAGTATATATATAGTATTCGCCAGAATATCACAATAATATTTAGAAATAACTACTAACTTTGTGCTCTCCTTTATTCATATAAATAACGTAATATAAACAAAACATTAAGGACAATACTTTGCCTCTGGAGTTGAGTAACCCTGCATCAACATGTGGAAGGTTTCCATTCTGCAAAGCAACTTGCATCTCATTCTACAAGTGAGCCCGTGTGTTTTCTATATCTCAAGATCTATCCATAAAATTCCCAAGTATTTGTATAACCTGTCACATGTTCATTTGTATATAAAATACACTGTCGTGTCGTTATTTAAATAAATAAATAGATATATTGATAGAAAGAACCGTAGTAGGACAGAGAAGTCATAGTTGTACTATATATAGAAATAATGAAGTGACAAATTTATAGAGGTAAAGAACTTAGATTTGTTTTTAGTGTAACAACGCTTACATAGAACAAGAAGATTTGGATTTTTCGAGAATTTTATGGATAGATTTTGAGATATAGAAAACACACGGGCTCAATTGTAGAATGAGAAGCAAGTTGCTTTGCAGAATGGAAACCTTCCACATGTTGATGCAGGGTTACTCAACTCCAGAGGCAAAGTATTGTCCTTAATGTTTTGTTTATACTAGGTTATTTATATTAATAAAGGAGAGCACAAAGCTAGTAGCTATTTCTAAATATTGTGATATTCTGGCGAATACTATATATACTTTATTAAAAATATCTAAATTGTCGCAAAATTCATTTTCAAGTCTTTGCATACGAATTATAGAGGAGTTAATTTTTATATATGTATGTACGCATTACATGAATATTTTCAAAAATTGATTCTATTTGAATTGCAGATGTTTTTTTTTTAATTCTCACTAAGCGATATCTACGCCATGAACTCTCAAATTAGTTATTAAAAATCTCTCACCATGAATTATGATGTTACCGTGAAGACAGAGATTGTGGAGGAGGAAGGTGATCTGGAGGATGTGTACCCTGATGGTGAAATAGAGACGCAGGATATTGATATAAAAAAAGAGATCGAACGAGACATTCGAGCTGACCAAGGCCGTGAGGACAGTACAGTTCCAGTATTAAGTTAGTATAAATACGTTATAATCTATTTTAAGAGCATTACGTAGAAGGTTTGGACAAAAATATGTATAACGGAATCCTTTATTCATTTCCGTGTCTCGGCCATTGATTATACGACGTGTTTCCAGTACGAGGCAAGAGAGGGAACATTCCCAACGATCATCTCTCGTCTAGAGCATGTATTTGCAATGTTCGGACAGACTAGTCTGTGTTGTGAGTCCTGTCTATTTGCAATGTTCGGACAGACTAGTCTGTGTTGTGAGTCCTGTCTATTTGCAATGTTCGGACAGACTAGTCTGTGTTGTGAGTCCTGTCTATTTGCAATGTTCGGACAGACTAGTCTGTGTTGTGAGTCCAGTCTATTTCCACAATCACATTCAGTGCAACTTTCGTTCGTGAAATTCTCTAGTCACTATTTCTACTCAGAGTCTATTCATTGCTCCCATTGAATGGAAAAGTTAATACGATACAGTCAAACCTCGGGTCACGAACGCCTCTAGTCACGAACAAATCGACTTACGAACACAATTTCCGAACAAATGTTGACTCAGCCTGCGTACAATGCATCGGCTCACGAATTAGTTGTAATGGCGCATTACGCATTAGTTGTTCTCGGGTGCGCACGTTGTGAACATTGTTTGTCCTTGCGTTCGTTGTTCTTGATACAATTTTTTTTGTTTTTTATATATATGATATACAGTATATATAAAATATATTTTGCATTAAATTAACACTCATTATGGCTCCCAAGAAAATGAATTTCGGTTTGCAAACATTTCCGCTCGCTAAGACTTTACGAAGTGTTACGAGGGACACTGAACAGTATTTTCTCAGATGATGGAAGAGTTACGAGGGACACTGAACAGTATTTTCTCAGATGATGGAAGAGTTACGAGGGACACTGAACAGTATTTTCTCAGATGATGGAAGAGTTACGAGGGACACTGAACAGTATTTTCTCAGATGATGGAAGAGCTACGAGGGATACTGAACAGTATTTTCTCAGATGATGGAATAGTTACGAGGGATACTGAACAGTATTTTCTCAGATGATGGAAGAGTTACGAGGGACACTGAACAGTATTTTCTCAGATGATGGAAGAGTTACGAGGGACACTGAACAGTATTTTCTCAGATGATGGAAGAGTTACGAGGGATATTGAACAGTATTTTCTCAGATGATGGAAGAGTTACGAGGGATATTGAATGGTGTGTAGTTATAAGAAAGTCAATGAGGCTCTAAAACATGTACGAGTATACTCGAACCGGACAGTTTCAAACTCTGCCAAGATCCACAGTAGTATTTTTGTAGCAGCTTTATTGTACGGGAGTGAAACGTGGATCTGGAAAAAGACTGAAAGAAGACAGAATTAATAAATTATGTAAAAATGGGTGCTTTGAGATGAAAACATGAAGTGGCAATGTATGACAGAATTCGGAATGAAGTGATTAGATATGAAAGAATTATATAAAATAAAAAATTATGTATATGCATACATATATACACACAAACATACACATATATTCACAGTCACTTAAGTACGTTGATGAGTGCTTTCTAACGCGCCCAATCTTAGAAGATAATGTTATATGGAATATGTCAATATCCGAAGCAGTCCCGTTCAGAAGAGTTAAGGCCCTTCCAACAGGCATAGCGGCTGGAAGACCCGTTCTTGCGTATGTTATTGAAAACAGTTCTTGCCAGTGCAGTCTAGTGTAATTGTTAGGAACATTTAACGCTAATCTTTGTTGTAATGCTGGACAGCTCATCACAACTCCTCAAACGAGTCTGACAACGTATACCAGGAGACGCAGATCTCTCCTTACGCTCAAGGAGGTATACCATAGCATGCCCAGCAGAAACTGAGTAGGATAAAGCCACAGATAGACACCAAACTCACTCATATAGAGATATTGTAGATATTTTTTTGTACTTTCTCCACCATGAGTGAGTTCTGCGCCCCCCCACCGGGCTCCAAATGCAAGCGTTGCTTTCTAGTTTGCTACGGATCAATGAATTAAACAACGTTTTGAGCACCATTTGGTTGTGAATTAAGAAAGACTAACACAACAGATATATAGTGAACATGTGAGTAGTGGGCGTGGTAAAGGAAGACCAAGGAAAGTATGTTTGGATCAAGTGAATGATATTATGAAAAGAAACGTGGAAAGTCAGAGAAATCGTAGGTGTTGTATGGATGTAGAAGAGGTTAAGGATGTGTGTCGAGTTAGGAAAGTCCGCTGCTCTCTCCTTTCTGTCTTCTCCAATAGAGAATCACTGTGCCATCATGTCGTCTTCATTGTTGTTGGGCTTCGTAGTGGAGGATCCCCTCGCCATTCCTCTCGAAAATTCAGTTGGAATATGGAGCTGTGTAGTTGAGTTGTGAGTGAACCATATAGTACAACAGCAAAGTTACCAGCAACACCGTTGTACTAGATTCGATGGCACGTTTGAAATGAGGGGATCGGAGAACACCTACCCTTTTTTTTTCTTCTTTTTTTAAAGAAGATATATGACCTAAGTTAAAGGTATCCTTATGTCTTCGAATACTAGGACGGAAAAAATGCCTATGTCATTCGAGGGGAGTAATACAGTGTGGGGTTTGAACCGGCGACCTTCCGCACGTAAGTCCTGTGTTTTACCGCGTGGCTATGCGCCTCATGTATGTATGTATATAATCAACGGATTTTTGAGTGGAACCTAAAAATAAATTTGATTGTTTAACACGTTCCGCGCCGCGTAGGTCACCGGTGACCTACCATGTTTTTGACCAGGGCGCCACATAGGTCACCGGTGACCTACGTGTTTTTTTTTTTATAAACAGTCCCAGTGCGCCAGCGGTCACATTTACTAGGAATTTTAACATTGAATGTGACCTATACGGCGCCCCTGAATATAATGCACATAAAAACTTCCAAAATTTTGTTTGAAAATGCAATTATTTTTAATAAACCTCCAGGTGTACATGAGCAAGCTATTACGGTTTATTTTTTTCAAGGATAAACTAGCCTCTACAATTAGGCTAGGGGGTATAGAAGAGATTCCAGGGATAACATCATGAATGGGACCATCCATTTGTCACACTCTGGAAATTTATGAGGGTGCATTGTCTATGCAACATTGTGACCCTTTCTTTTGGAGCTATTGTCTCACTAATCATAAGAGATTATTATGTTATGGCGTAACACTATAGCATATTACATAAATAAATAAAAAATATAATAAGTAATAAATTAGGCATGCTACAATTTGTTTGGACTACAAAAGTTTATGTTGTATATACATGTATTACCGTACGACGCTGCGTAGGTCACCGGTGACCTACGCTCACAATATCACCTAAAATCAGTTTATTTTTAAAAATAAATCATTATTTATGAAGCCTATATATGTATACATAATATAAACTATAATTTATTTAGTGGCGCAGGTACATATTTTCTCAAAACGTACTGCGGCACGGAACGTGTTAAATTAATTGCAAGAGGAATGACTTGTAGCAAAGGTTTGTGTGAGCTCTTGAGTGTGGTGTTTTTTTTATTTATTGTGATGATTATGTGTGGTATATTGTGGGATGAATGTTTTGGTCTGTCTGGAGGGATGAAGTGTGAGGAGTTTGATTTCGCGTGATGTATACATGCGTAATTGAGTGTCACTGTTTGTCAGGTTGATGAGAATGTGCAACGGGGTTTTGTATAATAAAAAATCGGAAAGAAATGTCGATTTATATTTTCATGCTATATGTCCTCAGTGAGATACAGGCAAGAGCCTAGTTTACAGGGGACACGACAAATGAAAGGCAACAAACCCAGATGCATTCAAATTGTGTGTCCAAATTAAATAACCTGTTGTGTTTTCACAAATATGTATATTTCTTGTCATGTGTAAAATAAATAAATAAAATGCTTTCCATGATCTCCCTCTACCACCTCTTTTTATTATTCTTTCTTCAATCATTTGTTCCACGTGCCCAAACCAACGTGTGCAATGGGGTTTTATATAATCAAAAATCGGAAAGAAGTATCGATATATTTTTTCATGCTATGTTATATGTCCTCAGTGAGATACAGGCAAAAGCCTAGTTTACTGTGGACACGACAAATGAAAGGCAACAAACCCAGATCCATTAAAATTGTGTATTCATGTTGTTTATAGTTAAGGCATTAACGTTGTGGAGGTTTAAAGACATTGTAATTTATTTTTATCAAACACTGTTATTTAATGGGAAAGGCAAAAATGGAATACTTAGCAACAGTGGTGTGTATAAACTTTTATGTGCTGACTGTGATAATTTCTATACAGGAAAGACAGGAAGATCCTTTGAAAAGAGATTTCGTGAACACAAATCCGCCTTAACAAATCCTCTAATTTATTTTGAAATGGCTAATCATTGTCACCGTGAGAATCATACATTTTCTATCGATGATGCCAAATTCTTACATATTAGTGGCAACGGAAATAAATTGGACAGATTAGAGGCCCTAGAAATTTCTAAGTCAGTACACCGATCGGAACATCTGTTGAACAGTTATTTCCCAAAAATCTCTCCGTTCTTGGCCGAAGTTGTCCCGTGCCTCCCTCACCCCTCAGCCCCCAACCGTTGAAGCGTGTATATCGGTACCAGTTCGAACAGCATTTAGTCTTGTTTGCGCTCCCCTGAAGATGAGGTGTGCACCTTTAAACCGGTAGGGTTATACCGTCACAAAAAAGTGGAATAAACAGTGTTAGATAAAAATAAATTACAAAATTGTGTATTCAAATTAAATACCTGTTGTTTTTTTTTCGCGATTTGTGTATTTTATAGATTTTTTGTTAAATTAAAATTGTGCATACCAATTTGTAAAAATAATTTACATTCTGAATTTTTTTCCAGACAACGAAGAGTGCACACAGCCTCGTGGTCTAGTGGAAAATTCTAGTTTACACAGAAATACCCACGAGCATCGAGATGGGGGAAAATCCACCAAGTTGAGGCGGCGGCGCAGAAAAAAAATATTCACTGATAAAAATTCGCTTTCGTCTGGTTCTATCCCAGAAAAACGCTTCAGTTGCAAAGAGTGTGGCAAGGCGTTCCCGCGAAACAGTAACTTAACTAAACATATAAAGACTCACAGTGGGGTGAAGCCGTATATTTGCAAAGAATGTGGCAACGCGTTCACGAGGAACAGTTCATTATTGAGACATTTAACAATTCACACTAACAAGAAGCCGTTCAGTTGCAAGGAGTGTGGTAAATCGTTTGCAGAAAAAAGTAATATGTTAAACCACACGTGGATTCATAGCGGAGAGAAACCGTTCAGTTGCGAGGAATGTGGCAAAGCGTTCCCGCGAAAGGATTCTTTACTGACGCATTTCAGGGTTCACAGTGGAGAAAAGCCGTTCAGTTGCAACGAGTGTGGCAAGGCGTTCGCCGTTAAGAGTCACGTAATGAAACATTTGATGATTCACAGTGGAGAGAAGCCGTTCAGCTGCGAAGAGTGCGGGAAGTTGTTCAGTCATAAGCATCAGTTGACAAATCATTTGGTCGTTCACACTGGGGAAATGCCGTTCAGCTGTGATAAGTGTGGCAAAGTTTTCAACAGAAAGTATAACTTTCATACGCATTTGAAGGTTCATGCTGGAGGAAAGCTCTTTATTGGATAAGCATGTGTTGGATGAAACTCGGTTTTAGTTTACAACAGCATTTTAATACCAACTTTGATGTATTGAAGTAAAACGTGGACGTGGAACAAGATTGAAAAGAGCAGAATTAATGCTGTAAAATGACAATGAAAAGTGACAATGTATCACAGAATATGGAACAAAGTGATTAGGGATGAATGTGAACTTAAAGGCGATGTGTTGAGTAAGGTGGAGAAGAACACTCTGAGATGGTTTGGCCACATGTAATAAATGTGTTGAGTAAGGTGGAGAAGAACACTCTGAGATGGTTTGGCCACATGTAATAAATGTGTTGAGTAAGGTGGAGAAGAACACTGAGATGGTTTGGCCACGTATAATAAATGTGTTGAGTAAGGTGGAGAAGAACACTCTGAGATGGTTTGGCCACGTGTAATAAATGTGTTGAGTAAGGTGGAGAAGAACACTCTGAGATGGTTTGGCCACGTGTAATAAATGTGTTGAGTAAGGTGGAGAAGAACACTCTGAGATGGTTTGGCCACGTGTAATAAATGTGTTGAGTAAGGTGGAGAAGAACACTCTGAGATGGTTTGGCCACATGTAATAAATGTGTTGAGTAAGGTGGAGAAGAACACTCTGAGATGGTTTGGCCACGTGTAATAAATGTGTTGAGTAAGGTGGAGAAGAACACTCTGAGATGGTTTGGCCACGTGTAATAAATGTGTTGAGTAAGGTGGAGAAGAACACTCTGAGATGGTTTGGCCACGTGTAATAAATGTGTTGAGTAAGGTGGAGAAGAACACTCTGAGATGGTTTGGCCACGTGTAATAAATGTGTTGAGTAAGGTGGAGAAGAACACTCTGAGATGGTTTGGCCACGTGTAATAAATGTGTTGAGTAAGGTGGAGAAGAACACTCTGAGATGGTTTGGCCACATGTAATAAATGTGTTGAGTAAGGTGGAGAAGAACACTCTGAGATGGTTTGGCCACGTGTAATAAATGTGTTGAGTAAGGTGGAGAAGAACACTCTGAGATGGTTTGGCCACATGTAATAAATGTGTTGAGTAAGGTGGAGAAGAACACTCTGAGATGGTTTGGCCACATGTAATGAATGAATAAAGAAAAACTAGTAATACAAATATAAAATGCACCACCACAGATTCGAAGAGTAAAAAAGCTTGAAAAAAACTGTATGCTATACAAATTAAGCAATTCCCTAAATTATTGGACAGTATGGTTTAATATACGACCTTTTTCTTCTTTGAAATGAACAATGGATACACTTAATTATGAAATATACTGTAAACAATAAAATAACGGGAAAGGCAAAAATGTAATACTTGTACTTGGGATAATGTAGGATGATTTCTGTGACGAACACAAATCCGCCTTAACAAATCCTCTAATTTATTCTGAAATGGCTAATCATTGTCACCGTGAGAATCATACATTTTCTATCGATGATGCCAAATTCTTACATATCAGTAGTAACGGAAATAAATTGGATAGATTAGAGGCCCTAGAAATTTCTAAGTCAGTGCATCGAGGTGAACATCTGGAAAACACATATATCCCGAGAATCTCCATGTTGATGGACCTTTTCGATTCTTTTCTTTGTGTTATTTATAGCTGTGGAGGTTTCAAGACATTGTGATTTGTTTAGTCAAACACTGTGGAGGTTTAAAGACATTGTGATTTGTTTGGTCAAACACTGTGGAGGTTTAGAGACATTGTAATTTGTTTAGTCAAACACTGTGGAGGTTTAAAGACATTGTAATTTGTTTAGTCAAACACTGTGGAGGTTTAAAGACATTGTAATTTGTTTAGTCAAACACTGTGGAGGTTTAAAGACATTGTAATTTGTTTAGTCAAACACTATAATTTCTTTAGTCTAACACTTTATAAAGTGGAATAAACAGTGTTGGACGAAACAAATTACAATTTTCTTTATGTATTTCATATATAGGATTGAATTTTTTTGACATTTCGGGACTTTTTGTTATAATAAGTCTCGCCTGATATATAATGTTTACATAGATATATTTCATAAGTCTATCTACTATATTGGCGAATTTTGTGTTCATACGTGAAATTTCTAATGTTTAAACCACTCAGAGCTTTAGTTCTTGTTTAAATTGCTATTTTTGGTATTTTAGGTTTGTAATGAACTAAGTAATAAATAATGTCGTACATAACTCATTGTCTTTCATTGTTAACACCCACATTACATAGTTATACAGTACTCGGCGGTAAGTAATACACATCGGGCTTAAGAAAGAGACTGTCGGCAATAATCGACTAACTTCGGCTTTGTAGAGCGCCATCTCTGTCATTCATACACGTGTTCCATCATGATTAATCAGTTTTTTCAAGCGTTCTAGGGACAAAGACGACGCTCTACAAAGCCGTAGTTAGCCGATTATGGCCGACAGTCTCTTTCTTAAGCCAGATGTGTATTACTTACCTCCGGGTACTGTACCTTCCTATCCTTACACTCAACTAATATAATCCAATAGGTTCAAATCCTAAGTTGGAGCGCCCTTTAGGAGAGTTTGCTCTTTAAACGGTGCTATATGAATTGTTATTTTATTGTACTCGTATATCATAAATGTGCACGGCTGCGCGGTAACGCACTGGACTTCCGTACAGAAGGTTGTCGGTTCAAACCCCGTGCTGTGCTACTCCCCTCGAATGACACAGGCACTTTTATTGTACAAGTATATCATAAATGTGCACGGCTGCGCGGTAACGCACTGGACTTCCGTACAGAAGGTTGTCGGTTCGAACCCCGCGCTGTGCTACTCCCCTCGAATGACACAGGCACTTTTTCCGCCTAGTATTCAGGGGTATAAGAATATCTATGACTTAGTCATATCTATTATTTTGAAAACAATAAATAGTTATATTCTGTTTACAGAAAATAAAAGTAATTGTTTATCTATGATATCCGTATATCCATTTAGATTAAAATATCTTCTTCTTCATCTTATTTTAGGCCTGTTATGGTCCTGCGTCATTGCTTCCCTCTTGCGACGTCGACTGCCAGCTGTCTTTCCATCTTTTGGGAGGTCGTCCTGGAGGTCTGCTCGCTCGGGGGATACTGTCCCTGGCCATTCTTACGACTCTCGGTTCCGCCATTCTGGATACGTGTTCATTCCAAAACCTTCTTTGTCGTCCCCATCTGACAATATCTTCACCTTCCTCCGGATTTCTGTGTTTCGTACTCTATCACGAAGGGTTTTGCCAGCGGTACTCCCGAGTACCTTCATTTCGCTGGTTCGAAAGATTAAAATATAAGTTCACTTAAAAAGTTCGTACTTATTTTTAGAATAAAAATTTAACACGTGCAAAATTTTTCACATAAAGAACCTCGGGTAGGAACCGCAATGCTGTTTGTAGAGATATCTTTAAAAAAATACTTTTGGACTTTCTCCACCATTTGAGAGTAACACATCTCCCACGGGCTACACACCATTGCTCATCGCATTCTAACTTACTGCGCACTGTAGAGGGATCTGAGAATGAGATGCCTACCTTCTCCCCTCCCTTTATTAACCAATAAACCCCCTCCCCTCTATACCTATTACACTTTGAGAGTAACACATCTCTTTCTCCACCATTTGAGAGTAACACATCTCCCACGGGCTACACACCATTGCTCATCGCATTCTAACTTACTGCGCACTGTAGAGGGATCTGAGAATGAGATGCCTACCTTATCCCTTCCCTTTATTAACCACTAAACCCCCTCCCCTCTTCTGTACTTATTACACTTTGAGAGTAACGTCTCTTTCTCCACCATTTGAGAGTAACACATCTCCCACGGGCTACACACCATTGCTCATCGCATTCTAACTGCGCACTGTAGAGGGATCTGAGAATGAGATGCCTACCTTCTCCCCTCCCTTTATTAACCACTAAACCCCTCCCCTCTTCTGTATTTATTACACTTTGAGAGTAGCATATCTCTTTCTCCACCATTTGAGAGTAACACATCTCCCACGGGCTACACACCATTGCTCATCGCATTCTAACTGCGCACTGTAGAGGGATCTGAGAATGAGATGCCTACCTTCTCCCCTCCCTTCATTAACCAATAAACCCCCTCCCCTCTATACCTATTACACTTTGAGAGTAACACATCTCTTTCTCCACCATTTGAGAGTAACACATCTCCCACGGGCTACACACCATTGCTCATCGCATTCTAACTTACTGCGCACTGTAGAGGGATCTGAGAATGAGATGCCTACCTTATTCCTTCCCTTTATTAACCACTAAACCCCCTCCCCTCTTCTGTACTTATTACACTTTGAGAGTAACGTCTCTTTCTCCACCATTTGAGAGTAACACATCTCCCACGGGCTACACACCATTGCTCATCGCATTCTAACTGCGCACTGTAGAGGGATCTGAGAATGAGATGCCTACCTTCTCCCCTCCCTTTATTAACCACTAAACCCCTCCCCTCTTCTGTATTTATTACACTTTGAGAGTAGCATATCTCTTTCTCCACCATTTGAGAGTAACACATCTCCCACGGGCTACACACCATTGCTCATCGCATTCTAACTGCGCACTGTAGAGGGATCTGAGAATGAGATGCCTACCTTCTCCCCTCCCTTTATTAACCACTAAACCCCTCCCCTCTTCTGTATTTATTACACTTTGAGAGTAGCATATCTCTTTCTCCACCATTTGAGAGTAACACATCTCCCACGGGCTACACACCATTGCTCATCGCATTGTAACTTACTGCGCACTGTAGAGGGATGTGACTTACTGCATTCTAACTTACTGTACACTAGAGAATGAGATCCTATCTACTCCCCTCTTCTTTACCTATTACAATTAGAAAAAATATATTTTAGATATAATTTAGTTCATCTTCACCTGACGAGGAAGACGGAGGTCTTTGAAACTGGTAGTGAACACAAATAAAACAGTAGTGAATACAAAACAAGGGTTTTATTAATTTCATTAAAAAATTAGATACAGTAAAAATGAGTTAATTACAAATTCAGATCACATTTCATAAAAAAAATTCATTAAAAAATCACAAATAAAAAAAATTATTTATGCCGAATTTCCTAATGGCAGGGAACATTGCGGCCATTTTTTCTTACTTAAAAAGTAACTTAAGTCTAGCAAAATTTTGTCGACATATTTCTGTAATATTGAGACGTAAAAACATATTTAATTGTAAAATAAATAAAAAAAAATTACATATTTTTCGTGGACAGCCAATACGTACAAATTAACAAAAAAAAAAACACTCACTTATTTGACCTCGACACGGTCACTTGTTTTATTAATGTTTGCACGCATAATATACCGTATTAGCCCGCCTATAAGGCGAGGTTTTTATTTAAAAAAGGCGACACGTAAATAGGGCGGGTCGCCTTATATTCGAGTCACAAACATTGTGGGTAACAATAAATTCACTACTCACGATTAGCGAAATGGCAACATTGTTATGAGGGAGTTCAAAAGGCGTCATTGTTTATAATGCTATAGCCGGTGCATACTCATTTTTGACAGTTTTTGAGCTGTTTTTTTTTTGTACTGCGCTTCGTCTTGCATCTTTGCTACCTAAAAATATATTATGACTGACTATTGAAAGACGAGGATCTGGAAAAGATGAAGTGAATCGAGGAATACACAGAAGCTATGATTCCAATTTTAAGGTTATGGTGGTGCGTGCTGCAGATACAACCGACAACTGTGCGGCTACCAGACAATTTGGTATCACGGAAAATAATGTTAGACGTTGGCGTTTACAAAAACATGACTTGATGAATGCACATTCCTCAAGAAAAGCATTCCGGTGGCCTAAGATAGGACGACTTAAATCGATTGGCACAAAAGAAGCAGACTATGTCATGGAAATACGCGGAAAGGGGTTCCCCGTAACAAGAGAAGCATCGAAATTATAAGAAACGAAAATATACCACAAGATAATTTTAAAGTCAGCATGAGTTGGTGCAGGCGAATGATAATTCGATATGTGTTGAGTTTGCGGCGACGTATAACTTAAGCGCACAAATTATAATGGTGAGGGAAATGTCTTTTTCTCTAAAAAGCAGATTAAAAAAATAGGGCTCGCCTTAGTCAGGCCAATACGGTATGTCCTATTTGAATAGAGGTCGCCTTATAATCAGGGTCGCCCTATAGTCGGGCCAATACGGTATGTCCTGCTTGAATAGAGGTCGCCTTATAATCAGGGTCACCTTATAGTTGGGCCAATATGGTATGTCCTGTTTGAATAGAGGTCGCCTTATAATCAGGGTCACCATATAATCGGGCCAATACAGTATGTCCTGTTTGAATAGGGGTCGCTTTATAATCAGGGTCGCCTTATAGTCGGGCCAATACGGTAAATATAATTATGTCACTGCCATTTATTTGGTCATCTACTAGATAACAATATTTAAATCTATAATTGAAAATTTTTGAGAAATAAATGTTCACTAGTGTGAAATTATTAAAGGTAAAATAAATAAAAAAATTATAAAAAGAACATTCAAAACTCTATACTTATGATAATAATGTTGAGATATTTCGTCTTTGGATATAGCGGGAGGTCTGTATAATACACCGGTCATCCCGCAGTCATAACCAGTAGTACGTGGATCCATGATTTTAACCCTTCCCTCCCTGTGATGTGTAACTAGTACACATTGCTTCTAAACACTTTAATATCTCTATAAATATAATAAATACTGGCTTCAGATTTTAGGTATTCCTCCGTAATGCATTTACCCATTGAATGAAAATATAATATTAATAATAATTAGCACTTATCGGCCACATCAGAGATATTTTGTGAAAATCGGGAATAAATTCACCGATACAATCAAACGTGTGCCAGTGTGTGATGTAGGTATATTCATTCTAAAAAACTACTATGGGTGAGGAAAATACGCTATTCACATCTCACTCTACTTCGGTATATGCTATTCACGTCTCACTCTACTTTGGAACGCAAGAAATAGAATCTCAGTTAGCTCGCTTCAGTAGCTCGCGGGCTTTCGTTTGAGGTGGTCTCTTCGCCCATTTTGTGAACGTCGGCCGGTGTTTTTTTCATGTTTTCAGCAATTAAATTTCAATTATGACTTTTGACTTCGAATTTAATTAATTTAAGCGATTGGCTATGAATATTCTTATTTTTCCGATTTTAAATCGCTCATTTTTACACGTGTATTGAATACATAACACCGGAACGCGCGGATTTTTTTAGCACAGGAAGGGAAAGGCTAATGAAAATTTTTAAATCACCAGTATTCATAAATACTTTTTGGCGGAATACATTGTGATATACTCCAGTTTTGGAATTTCAGTAGAATTTTTTGTAAAAAGTCGATTTCGTGATCTAGAAAATGGTAAAAAATACGAATTATTGTCCAAATGAATGAACTTTTGTAGGGAATCCTACAGGCTTTCAATAGCGCTGTTTCGTAATACAAGTTTACTATCTCTTCAAGAGAGCTTTATTTGTCGAATTTATATAGACAGCTCATAAGAGCCACTAAATAAATTCACGTGAAATGATAGATGGAATAGTTAGGACGCATATTGAATGACGTGTAACGATAGAAAACAAAGTCAATGGGGCATGTAAATACATATACTCGTACTGAAGAGTAAGATGGTAGTCAACAACAGTATTTTAGTACTAACTTTGATGTGTGCTAATGAAACATGAATGTAGGAGTCTATTGTCACTATTGTATATCTTTAACTGTTCCACCACCCCTCTTATCCGCTGCAAATATTCAGCTTCTTTTCGATCATGGAGTTGCACTACGCTCTAACAGAGGTTGTTTATTGGTTTTCTCAGTTCACTGCTTTTATTTTTTTACATCGTCCTTTACTGTATATGCAGTGAGACTCTGGAACCAGTTACAAACCAATGTTAGACTCGCTCCGTAATTGGCAAGTTTTAAAAAATGTCTGAAAAAACTCTTAATTTCTAGTCAGTAATATAACGTGTTTCATTCCTGATTTATCTTTTCCTTTCCTCTCCACCATCCCTTCCTTTTCCTTTCCTCTCCGCCACCCCTTCCTTTTCCTTTCCTCTCCATCATCCCTTCCTTTTCCTTTCCTCTCCGACACCCCTTCCTTTTCCTTTCCTCTCCATCATCCCTTCCTTTTTCTTTCCTCTCCGCCACCCCTTCCTTTTCCTTTCCTCTCCGCCATTCCTTCCTTTTCCTTTCCTCTCCGCCACCCCTTCTTTTTCCTTTCCTCTCCACCATCCCTTCCTTTTCCTTTGATTAATGATATCTCACTTTAATTTTTACTTTGTATATTGTTCATATATTTTATAAAGGTGAATAATCATAAGATTATTTTTGTGACCATATCACTTCTGTTATTTACTTGTATCTGGTTGGTTGGAAGATGTTGTCACGTGGCAATAAGCCCGATAGATTGTTTTTCAATTAAGTGTTAAATAAGTTGATGCTGTAGAAATGTGTGCTTAGAAGAATACGTGGGGTGACAATGTACGACAGAATACGGAATGGAGTGATTAGGGATGAATGTGAACTTAAGGCTGATGTGTTGAGTAAGGTGGAGGAGGTCACGGCGATATGGTTTGAAAACAGCGGTAAGAATAAAAGAAGAAAGACTAACAAAATAAAGAATAATAAGTGAGAATGTGAGAAGGCGTAGATTCGTGGGAATTTATGCACGTCGAAATATAACTCTTGATTGTTGCAAGAAATAAAAACATTATTTAAAAAAAATTCTGTCAGTTTTATTTAAAATTAACTTTTCCCGAAACCAATTAGTAAAGGTGAACAAACAATCACAATAGTAAAAATTGATTTATTAGTTTCGAATGAATGATTCAATGATTAATTTAATGAAGAAGATGAACATTCACTAGAAACAGTTTACATCCACTGTACAATCTAGATTATCTGTAACGTATACAATAATCTGAAGTAAATAGATCTACGAGGGTCATCTAGAAAGTAAGGTTACAAGAGCTCCTGAGGCCGGGGGATTTTTTTTCGTTTCGAAGTTGGCGCATGTGGCGTGTAGGGGGAATCCTAACGGTCAATTTGTTTGGTCCCCGTTTTTTGACTTTGCAGAACAATACCGCCGCAAATATCCATCGGAAGCTTGTGGAAGTTTATGGTAGTGATTTGATGAGTCGACAACATATCACAAAGTGGATTACGTTATTTAGAGAAGGCCATACTGATAAGACGAGGCAAGGCAGTGATTTCTGACGAACTTGTGCAAAAAATTGAAGAACAAGTGCGAAACGACCGCCGTAAGACGCTTGACGACCATCACGAAGAATTTCTCGAAGTCTCCTCGGTGATATTGTGTCGGAAAAACTTGGTTACAAGAAGTTGTGTGTGAGATGGTTGCCCAGAATGCTTACACGTTTTGCACAGGAGGGAGAAACTTTTCTGGACTCTATCATGACGGGAGATGAGACATGGGTGTGTCACTACACCCCAACAATTTTCCAACGATCAGGAGGTCGAGGAAGCTGTGAAGAAGTGGCTGAAAGAGCTGGCGGCGGAGGTCTATGACACTGGCATACAAAAGCTGGTGCCCCGACTACAGAAATGTCTCGATCTCGACGGCGATTACGTTGAAAAATAGTTTAATATATTTGTGAAGTATCCTGTGAATTTCAATTAAATACAAGCATTTTTCGATCCTACATAAATGTTGTAACCTTACTTTCTGGATATTAACATAAAACTCGTATATTAACATAAAACAACTGTTTCTGTTTCATGCATCAGAAGATGTTTCTTGAAGCTGCGTTTTTCGGCATATCCTTTCCCGCAAACAGAACAATGATAGGCCTTGACTCCCGTGTGAATCAATTTATGCCCGTTCAAGTGTGACTTTTGCGTGAAAGTCCTGCCGCACTGCGAACAACTGTGAGGTCTTATCCCACTGTGAATAAGTTCGTGACCTTTCAAATGTCCCCGTTGAGTGAACGTCTTCCCGCACTGCTGGCAACAGTACGGTTTCTCTTTTGTGTGCGTCATTTCGTGTATTTGAAAATGAATCTTACGAACGAAAGTTTTATCACAATAAGAGCAATTGTAAGGCTTAACGTCGGAATGGAGCATTTCGTGCCTTTTCAAATAACGACTTAACGTAAAAGTCTTATCGCACTGCGAACAATTGAACTCTCTCGGTGCATCTGGCGGTGGATTATATAATCTTTTTGATGTGAAATTCCCTTTCTTTGCCACGTATTTTTCTCCCGTGTGCGTCATCTCGTGCATTTTCCAATGTCCCCTTTGTATGAAAGTTTTACTGCACCACGAACAACCGAAAGGCCTCTCTCGGGAATGGAATGTTTGATGTTTTTTCACGTCTCCTTTGCAAGCGAATGTCTTATCGCATAGCGGGCAATTGAACGGCCTCTGTCCTGTGTGTCTTTTATTATGCTCTACCAGATGACCTTTTTGTATGAAGGTCTTCCCACATTCAACACAACTGAACGGTCTCTCTCCGCTATGTATCATCTCGTGTTTCCTTAAGTTTCCTCTCTCCTTGAAAGTCTTTCCGCATTGCGAACAGAAGAAAGGATTCTCTCCTGTATGGATCAACATATGGTTTGTTAAGTGTTCGTTACGTTTGAATGCTTTCCCACACTCGAAGCACTTGTACTTCTTGACGCCTTTGTCATTAGATTTTTTTCTACTTTTGGCCAGTTCTTCTCTGTAAGCCTTCATTTTACACTCTGCAGGATTGTATGGGCGCTCGGCTTTGATTGTGCTCATCCCGTTGGAGTTTCCTGTAAAAAACGTACAAATGAGAATAAAAAAAAGTAATAAATTAAATTTTCTTCTTCAGCTTGGCTGAAATGGCGTGAAGACGCGGGTGTGACTTGTGATAAAAATATCCCCGTCAAACTCAAGGGGCTAATTTACAAGAGTGTCATTCGGCCTGTGCTCACATATGGCTCAGAAACCTGGAATACCTCCCTAAGGCACGTCCGTGCCATACAGACAGCTGAGATGGATGTGTGGTGTCAAAAGGCTTGACAGGATCCGAAACCCCTATATCGTGTACGCGACATCTCTGACAAGATTCAAGAGAGCAGGCTGCGATGGTATGGACACGTCAGCAGAAAACCGCCAGAGTATATAGGAAACAGGGCGCAGAAACTTAATGTCCCTGGTAAGAGGTCCCGAGGAAAACCCAAGTCATTGCATCGAGGGGAACATCAGGCAAACATATATATTCCAAGAATCTCTCCGCTGCTTGCCGAGATTGTCTCATCCCTCCCTCCACCCCCAGTCCTCAACCCAAATGTTTACCGTTAGAAGAGTGTATCTCGGTACCAGATCGAATAAAATTCAATCTTGTTTGTGCTCGCCTGATGATTAGATGAAAACCTTGAAACCGGTAGGGTTATACCGTTACAAAAAGAGTAGAATAAACAATGTTTGATAAAAACAAATTACACAGTCTTGAAACCTCCACAATGTTAATGCCTTAACTATAAATAATACATTTTTCACATAAGACATATTCAAAAACTTTCTTATTGAAGCCAACTGCTTTCTTTTTTATTTATTTACATGAGAAGTTATTCTATGAATACATAATTCATAAAAAATAAGTCTAACAACAAAATAAAACCAGGTCACTTAAAGTGGACAACAATTTCTATGGATCTAAGTTTGTTGATTTTTAAAAAAAATATAAGTTCACGCTGTTTACAGATTCTTGATTAACCATTTAATACCTCCGTCGTAAACTCTCATCAACTTAACCCTTTACTTTGTAAACTAAACTCAACAAATTATCTGTATGATGTATAATAAAGCGAAAAAGGTAAATAAACTATAAAATAAAACCGTAAAAAGTCTATATAAACGTCGTATTATGCCGCAAAACTACCGCCAATAACCAAAGAATACATGAAAACACACTTTGTAAATAAATACTTTGAAAAATTAACAAAAATAACGCACAAAAGTTAAAATCAACCATTGAAGAAAACTACAAACGAAGTCATAAATCATCGCAAAAAACTGTAGTCAGTAACCCTGTATCAGAGACACGTATTGACTGTCAGTGAAAACTTTTAGAAAGATGACTGTAAATTTGATAATATCGGTAAATTGTAATATTTAAATATTTCTTGACCATCCCAATAGATGTCACTATGTGTTACAATTTATAAATTATTACAATTGGATTTGATATTAGCTTGCGACAAGCTCAAAGGAGAGCACGTTCATTTTGTATGGCCGGCCTGGCGAGCACTGAATCGGAGAGCGCATCAACGCGCTCGTGGCAGTGAACCGATTAATAAGTTGTGAGACTTCATCTTCATCGACTTGGTCGACATAAAATCTCAAGTTCTATCCAACCGATTGCCTTCAAATTTGGTATGAAGCTTTGATAGATGTTTCTCTATCGTTCCTACCTTGGAAAATTCAAAAGAATTTTTTTTGTTTTAAAAAATTTGAAACTAAAATGAAAATAGTCACCATTTTACGTTTTTTTTTCCTTTTTGGTACCAACTATAACGACATTATTTATTATCAAGAAACTGTGTATGATTTTTGTTTCAGATTTACGGAAGGGATCCAATCATGTCGACCAGCTTACCCCTTTTTTTTTATGGCAATATATAACAGTCCACCACTTCCCCGTACAAGACGCGTTTTGGGAGTCTATGATCGCCCATGCGTATCAAATGCCCAGTCCACCGCAATTTCGCCTTTACAACAATATTCTCTATAGGTTTACAGTAGGAGCGTTGCAGGACCAAAACATTTGTGACACGATCACTCCAGTGGATTCGAAGAATTCAGCGAAGGAAACGCTGGTGGAACATTTTGAGGCTTTGCCTGGTGGAACATTTTGAGGCCCAAGTCTCAGACCCGTAGAGAAGCGTGGGGAGGAAAACAACCTTGTAGACTTATATCTTTGTAGAATTATAGAATAGAATACCCCCTTAAGAATCCACACAATTTTTTACTATCGTATTAACACAATTAATGGGATACGTTTTAAAAAATACTTATGTTTAAAGACATAATAATATTGAACAAAAGCTGCGTTGAAACAGATAAAATTAAAATAAGAAAAAGGAATAAAGGCTGACCTAAGTAAGGCATAGTCTTTTCTGATTTTTCAGGAGGAATCTTCGAACACTCTTCTTTGACATCTGTTTCTTCAATATCTATGGAATCATTCTCATTGCTATTGCTTCTTTTTAAATCATATTCTTTGAATTGGTCCTTATTATCGTTTGTATCTGTACAAAATTCCTCCTTAAAATAATTTCCGCTACTCTCATCCGTAACACCTTGTACATCCGATTCTTTCTTAATATCATCACTCTGTATATCTGAGTTATATTCTTCCTTAATGTACATTTCTGGAATACTTGTTTTGTATCCATATTCTTCATCGTCATCGATCTCCTCTTTCTCCACCTTTATGACTGTGTCTTCCATGCTTCCAGAAGCCCCACTTTCCATCCAAGACATGGCGATAATATTTTGCTCCAAGTTGACAGTCTTTCTTTTTTCTTCTACGCTGTGACTTCAATGTAGAGGAACGTGACCCATACTGAGTCTTCAATGATGAAATACAATCCTGTAATGTAAAAATTAATATCAATTATATTCATTGAAAATTTTCTTGAACATTTTCAAAAAGATCAATTCACCTACCGACTGTGCGCAGTTACAACAGGACCTAGACTCCATAGTCTCCTGTAGTGAGCAAAATCATCTTCTGTTCAACATTAATACATGTGTCTGTGTATCTTATAGTCGATCATTTTCACCAATCCACCATCAGTATACTATACAGGGAATGGCACAAAACAGAGTTTCTGAATTCAAAGATTTTGGTGTAACCTTTGATTTCGGACTCACGTTCGTTAACTATGTCTCACGTTTGATATCGGACTGTTACAAACTACTCAGTTTTATAATGAGAATATCAAGAGAATTTAACAGCACCGATATCCTTCGAAACTTATATAATTATCTAATTAGAACCAAATTAGAATATGCATCTACGGTTTGGGCTCCTCATCAGCTCAAATAATATACTCACCATGTCGAACTTCTCACGGTGTGTAACTATAGAAGCCTCGAAACAAGAAGGCAAGAATCCATTGCGATATTCCTACTGAAGGTTTTCCATGGTTGCTTTAACTGTTCCGTGATTCTAGAAGCACTAAGTTTAAATGTACCCAATAAATATAGCCGTGCAAGGAGTCACCCTCTGTTCTACATACCAACTTACAGGACGAATATCATGGCTAAACACTCAGTCACGCGTGGTATAGAGATATTGAACCAACTGAGTGACACTGTGGATATAGTCTCGGCACCGCCTAGCAGTATGAGAAGAATCCTGGCTGATATTCTTCCTAACTAATAAGCTAACGTTAGAAGCAGACGCTCTTTGTGTAACAGGAGAAATCCGTGCAAAGTGAATAAAAAAATAATACAAGGATAATCTATTATTTAAAAATAATTCCTACACACAAACCTAGAACTATTAGTAGAGGCACAAGCTTTACAGTGACCACAACCACCTCAGTCCGATCCTACCACCAGTCACAGTATTGTGGGGGACAAAATAAGTCATTATCCAGTGCCATCAACACTATACTAAAGAAAACGTAGCATGGTACCTGTGACGTTTCACAAATTTGCCCCGATACAACCTTGTAACGACGTTCAGTAATTTTAATTATTTTATCAACATTAATATAAGCCTCGATTCTAATAAATAGCAAGTTATTTAGGTAAATACATTACATAAAACTAACAATAATGACAAATTAATACATCTTGTTACAAATTAGCAAAAAACATGGTAGTTTGTTAAAATCAAATAATCACTATGTCAAAAGTCACTACGTTAGTCCGCATTGGCCAGGGGATGGGGTATACGATAATTGGATTTTCAGTTTTTTTAAACATAAAATTAAATGTTTGTAATTAGTATTAATTCATAGTGGATCTTGGCC
Organism: Odontocerum albicorne; assembly: GCA_949825065.1. NCBI lineage: Eukaryota > Metazoa > Arthropoda > Insecta > Trichoptera > Odontoceridae > Odontocerum > Odontocerum albicorne. The sequence continues at coordinate 22,553,510 of OX463863.1, read as the reverse complement.
TATTTAAAGATAGATACAAATCATACAATACATTAGAAAGTCAGTATAATGAAAATTAGGAATTAAAACATCAGTTTAGAGAAAAACTCTTTTCATGACACTCACTTTCCTTTTTTGTTCAATTTAGTTCATTTGATCCAGACATGTTTTTCTCGGCCTACCTCTTCCACCCATACCTTGCACTTCTTTTTTGTATATTCCTTTAGTAATTTATTCGCTTTACATATTCTTCTTCTTCTTGTCGTGCCCCATCAGGTCCCCCCGACATTAGCAATCACTCCGACAAAGGCTTATCTATCTTGCGCAACCCGGAACAGGTCCTCAACATGCCCCATCCCCGTCCAGTCTTTTATATTGCGCAGCCAAGATGTTTGCCTTCTACCAAGACCACGCTGCCCCTCGATCTTGCCCATCAGTATCAACCGGAGGATTTCGTACTTCTCTCCACATAAAATGTGACCCAGATAGGATATCTTGCGGACCTTAATATCTGTCAGCAGCTGTCTACGGCAATTAGCTCTCCTCAAGACCTCCGAATTGGTGATCATATCAGTCCACGGTATACGAAGCATTCTCCTGTGCAACCACATCTCAAACGCTTCCAACCGATTCATAGTATGAACCTTCAGCGTCCATGTTTCCGAGCCATACAACAGAACAGACCAAACGTAGCACTTCAACATTCTCTGCCTTAGTTTCAGATTCATCATCCATTTTATCCAAGCATTCATTTCTAATATCTTCATTCCGCCTTCTTTCATACATTGATACTCCATAAGTTTTCCTCAGTGTGCACATCTCCACAGCATTGATCTTATTTTTATATTTCTGCCAAGTTCAAATTTCACTTACTTCCATACATCAAGATGGGCACCAACACATTATAATGTATTGTCATTTTTATAATTGTTGATATTGCATGGTTGTTGCATATAACAATAAGTGCTCCGTTTACTTTGTTTCCTGTCGCTACCCTTCTTTCAACGCCCCTTTTGAACTCGCCCATCCCACATCAACACACTGTCCAGATAACAGAACCAGGGCTGTGGAGTCGGAGTCGGAGTTGGAGTCGGAGTCGCGGAGTCGCGGTGTTTGGGCCGGAGTCGGAGTCGGAGTAGGAGTCGTAAAAAACGAGCGACTCCGACTACTTTTTCGTTAAAATTTAAAATACATTTTTTTTTAAATTATTATAATGAATGTGTATTGTGCACGAATATTAAACTTGCAGGCGCAAGTCGCGCCGATATGGTGAATCACCGAGATCCATTTAATGCATAAAGTCTACGAAAATGTGTTTGTCTCCTTCTTTCTCACGTCGAAAGAAAATTCTGTTGGCTGGGATCTATGTTAACCCCATGGTTCGATCCATATTGACGGAAGAACAAATAAATAGAGCGAAAAACGTTCTGTTTGAATTAACCGTTCGTATGAAAGGCCTTCGACTAGAAAAAGAGACGACAGCAGGCAGCGTACACCAAGTATCATCATCTTCATCCGACACCGCTGAATCTGAAGACGATTTTGAAAAATATCTCAATGAACAAGATAAACTAAAACGTCCTCGTTTGAATCACAGTCCCAATATAGATGAAGGAGACTCTATTTCAAAATTTAAAATTGAATTTTATGATGCATTGAAAATAATGGAAAAAATTGACCGAATTTATAAGTTAAATGTTGAAATGGCAATACAGCGGTATCTAGAAATTGTAAAAGATTCAGCATTGATCGTTACAGCATTACCGCCAACCCAAGTATCCGTAGAGCGGTTATTTTCCGCTCTTAAAATTCTCAATTCCGATTTGAGAGCCTCTACGAATACAGATTTAATAGAAGCAATGTTGTTTTTAAGAATAAATTCTAATAAATAATTATTAAAGTTTGATGTTGTTTTATTTTTATCCGTATAACATGAAAAAAATGGCTATATGCAAAGGTAGGAAACAACCTGATAAAATTGAGCTTTTTTGAGTCGGAGTTGTGGAGTCGGAGTTGTGGAGTCGGAGTTGTGGAGTCGGAGTCGTGGAGTCGGAGTTCTGGAGTCTGAGTCGTGTTGTTGGTAAATATAGGAATCGGAGTCGGAGTCGTGTTTTTTTCTTCCGACTCCACAGCCCTGAACAGAACACATCAACCTGCTCCAGTTTCTCTGAGTTAACCCATACTTCACACACACTTTACCACACTCCTTTCTATAACCGTAACCTTTGATTTCGCTACATTCATTCCCAACCCTTTCACTAGACATCTCTCATATAGCTCACTTATCATATCCCTTAAATCACCTCCATTTTCAGGCGCCCCACCTTGATGTATGGCAGTGAAACTAGGACTTGGCAGAAGAAGGAGAAGAGTATGATTAATGCTGTGAAAATGCATGCACTAAGGAAAATGTATGGAGTGTCAATGTATGAAAGAAGGCGGAATGAAGACATCAGAAATGAGTGCATAGATAAAAAGGATGTTTTAAGTTAGATGTAGCTTTAACCCTTGCCGATCTGTGAACGGACAAGAGTGACCAAGACGTATATTTTATTTAATTTCTCGAAATATACTGCTTGCAGGGTCTTCATACTTTATGTATTCCTCATTGAAACCTCTATGATTTGAATGATGTCATTACGAAATAAAATCATTAATAAATATCAACAGAAATGAATGATATTAAATCGAGAATTGACGAAATGTCAAAACACTCCGTATGACTCATTCTTTTTTGACAGTTAATATTTTACGAGTACATTCGTTCCAGGGATTGGTTACCAGTTTTATCAAACACCTGTGCGTTTAGTACATAGAATAGAAACAAAAGTTATTTCGTGCCCCAATTGCGATAGACTTTCTCCACAGGATTAAATTTTGATTTTATGATATGTTTGTCCTATTTTCAAATTTTGACCTATTTTCAAAGTGTTTATATTTTCCAAATGGCATATTTTATTGATTTGAATTTCGTGTTTGTTTTTATATTATTATTTTTGAATTTATATATTCATTTTATATTTTGTTAATATGTTAATTATTGTCTTAATTCGAATTATATTTTTATTGCCAAAAAATACACGCTACATTTTATTGTATAATTTTATGATTTTTTTTTAAAAGTTGGAGACCTCTTTTCAGTCATGCGCATTCTGAACGTTGCGCAGACCGAACGACGCAGTGGGAAAATTATATTCTTATAGAAATGTCAATATCTTAAAAAGGAAAAATAGTAACATCAAATATCACAAGCAACAACAAGATGCCTTTAATACAGTTTTAACATATTGTGGCGAGTCAATACCCAAAACATTAGTAAATAATACCTTGTTGGCACCGCGTGAGGTCCTCAAAAGAAAAAAGTTGTGGGTTTTATTAAAAACATTCGAGAGAAAAAACCAGGCTATTCTGTAATATTTGTCAAACACCTGCGTGTTTAGTACGTAGAATAGAAAAAAAGTTGATTCGTGCCCCAATTGCGATAACTTTCTCCACAGGATTAAACTTTGATTATATGATATGTTTGTCCTATTTTCAAATTTTCTGTAGTGTTTATATTTCCCAAATTGCATATATTTTATTGATTTGAATTTCGTGTTTGTTTATATATAATTTTGAATTTCGTGTTTCTTTATATAAATTTCTCGCCCTAAAACCTTGATATTTGAATTTTCATATATTCATTTTATATTTTGTTTACATGTTATTTATTGTCTTTATTCGAATTATGGTTTTATTGCCAAAAAAATACACGATACATTTTATTGTACAACTTTATGAAAAAAAATTAAAAGGTTGGAAATCTCTTATCACGCATGCGCATTCTGAACGTTGCGCAGACCGAACGACGCAGCGTAAAAATAATATTCATATAGAAATGTCGCCTCTCTGTTTCAGCTCTTATTTTATCATTTCTTACACTTATTTTATATTATTCGACATTTTATTACATAATAAAATGATGTTTATAGCTAATTACAAAAAAAAAACTAATAGATTTTGCATAATTTTAATTTAAAACATACATGTTTACTGTACCCTCAGTGTCCAACACCGTTATTTTTTAGCACAGTAAGGGAAGTGTTAAGATAGTTTGGACATGTTGAGAGAAAGAATGACTTAACGAATATACGTGTACAAGTCAGAAACTCAAGGTGTGCGTGGAAAAGGTGGACCTATTAAAGCGTGGCTGGATCAAATAGGCCAGATTTAGAAAGAAGGTAAAATGAGAAGTGTGAATAATAGAAGAACGTGCATGTACGATATGAATGTGGAGGAGGGAAAAGTTGTGTGATTTGATATAAATCTTTAGAGATCTGTTCTCTCTGACTACCCCACAAGGGACACAGCGTGATGTTATGTATGTAAAAATATATTATAGCATATTACCAACAACACAACAATGATATCCTTTAAATCCCCGCCATTCCCAGCAGACTGCATACACACATTTACTTGAACATAATACATATTTACTATACAGTGGAACCTCTCATAACGAGTAATTCGCATAACGAGCTAAACAGATTGTGAAAAAAATGCTCCTTTAACGAGCGACATTTCGCATAACGAAAGGGGAAGTCCCATCTTCACGTCACTCACTTGTGAGCCGGGACTTTCGCGCCAGTGCGTCAGTCTCTGATCAGCACTCGTTCCGCTAGCACGTTAGTGTCACATGTGATCACACATTTTTCCAAACTTGTGTTCAGACATTATTTTTTTTTTTTGTGCAAAGTTTAATAACCCTTGCAAAAATGTCCCTGAAGAAAAAGCCACAAGAAGACAGCCATAAGAGAATAAAAGTAACTGTAGAAATGAAACGTAAAATCATTGAAAAGCGTGAACGAGGTGTGAGCGTGGCTGATCTAGCGTGCACATACAATTGGTCTACATCAACGATTTGCTCTATCCTCAAGAACAAGGACAAAATTAAGAAGATAGATGCTTCAAAGGGAGTGTCAAGAATGTCTACGAAACGGTTACCTATTCTTGATGATGTTGAAAGGTTGCTTCTCACATGGATAAACGAAAAGTAATTGCAAGGCGATACTATTAACGAGAAGGCGAAAGTTATTTTCGCCAACCTCGTTAAGAAGACGCCAGGATCATCAACTGCCGAAAAAGAAGTACAATTTAAGGGAAGTCATGGATGGTTCGAGAAATTTAAGAGAAGAACCGGCATCCACAGCGTTGTGAGGCACGGTGAAGTAGCAAGCTCTGACACAAAGGCAGCAGAGAACTTCATCAGCGACTATAAGAAGCTCGTAGATTCTGAGGGCTGCCGGATTTTACTTCTAGTAAAAAAGAATTAATTATTTGTCATAAATAAAAAACTAGTTATTTCGATTTTTTTATTGTTTTTTGCAAATCGAAATCGCATTCCGGGTTTTTACGCTCCTTAACAATTTATAAGTATGTAATTTTATTTGAATAAACGTTAAAAATAAAAAAATTGAGTATTTTATTCGGCATGGAACGCATTATCGTATTTTACATTGATTTATATGGGAAAAATTGTTTCGCTTAACGAGTGTTTCACATAACGAGTAAGATTCTGGAACGAATTATTCTCGTTATGAGAGGTTCCACTGTAATTCTTTTAGGGAGATCTTATCAAAGTCTATGAATATATATGAACTCTACACACATACTTCACACTACACCTAAAGCCAAATGTGTTACTATCACATATCAGAAGATCTACAAAGGTTTCTTTGTAGTTTTTCTTCCCTAGATAAGTTTTTTGAAGTTTTCTTACCAAATATGTTTTGCTGAACATATACAGATGCGGAGAAGTATCTAATCTAATGTCCGCAGCCACTAACTTCCTATCTTTACACTCAACTTAAGAATATTTATTCAGTAATACTTTAAAGTTGTCAATAAAAGTCGGTTCACGTCCTGAGTTAGAGCGCCCTTGAGTAGAGTCTGCTCTCTGAACGGCGCTGTATAAATTGTATTTTTATTATTATTACTAAGCAGAAATAATTGCATTATCAAACAAAAAAAATGGAAACGAAAACGATTTGACATGGTGGTTTGTCAATATATTCGCGTGTAACTATTCGCTACTTATACAATTGTTATTACATGTTCAATATACTGTTAATAAACTTACCTCGAGAGAAACTTTGAATGGAGAAATAAAGAAATTAATAATAAATCAGCATATTTGATTTTTCAACAAATCGACACGAAGAGGAATCTATCTCGAGTGGTCCGACAGGTATTTCAGGTTTGGCGAGTTAAACAGTATACGTCACAATACGTCAATTACATGTTTCTCTATGGATAAAAAAAACTTAGGCTTGATGCACACTTTTTCTTCTTCCTCTCTTGGAATAATACGCCTGATGTCGATTGAAATGAATACATAAAAACATTTAAATACAACATCATGTTCTCAATAAAATTTTCATACTTAATAGCATCATTCATTTTACTAACCTTAATATGATTAACTTATAAAATTTATGCATATTAATTGTCGCCATTTAAACTAAAATCATTCGCTCGATTACAACATATTTAATTCTCATTTTATTGTAAACATTAATTTAGCTGTAATTGTTGTAGTTTAGTTATATCTCACTGAATAAAAATAGTTCCGAACCGAGTTGTTTTATTAAAATTAACCTTTCTCTTCCTGTGCTAAAAAGATCCGCGCATTCCGGTGCTGTGTATTCAATACACATGTAAAAATGAGCGATTTAAAATCGCAAAAATAATATTCATAACCGATCGCTTAAATTAATAAAATTTGAAGTCAAAAGTGATAATAATTGAAATTTTATTGCTGAAAACATGAAAAAAACCATCAGCTGACGTTCACAAACGGGCGAAGAGACCACCTCAAACGAAAGCCCGCGAGCTACTGAGGCGAGCGAACTGAGATTATATTTCTTGCGTTCCCATATACCGAAGTAGAGTGAGAAGTGAATAGTGTCGCTTCCTCACTCATAGCGGTTTTTAAGAATGAATATATCTACGTCACACACTGGCACACGTTTGATTGTATCGGTGAATTTATTCCCGATTTTCACAAAATATATCTGATGTGGCCGATTAGTGCTAATTATTATTAATATTATATTTTCATTCAATGCGTAAATGTATTACGGAGGAATACCTAAAATCTGAAGCAAGTATTTATTATATTTATAGAGATATTAAAGTTTTTGGAAGGAAGGGTTGAAATACAAATTACGGACGCGGTAACTCAAGTGCATCGATATTGCCCCAATTAATATAATTAAAGAGGTCATATGAAGTGGACATCACTTGACATAGGTGTATACTCCATCTTATATAGGAATTTACGGTCATTATTCAAGAATACAAATGTAATGCTCTATTATATAATAAATAGTAGGCAGAGAGAACAAACAGCGTTGGATTAACGTACTAAGAACATCAAATGAGCACGTACTAAGGACAACATCGTAAGAGGAACACCATAGATATTTTTCATTGCCGGATTTACTATAGACCATTGTAAATTTTATAATGTAATCAAAATAAACTATGACGGGCCGAATGCCGGGCAACACGGATTGGTGGTGCTCGCGGGCCCCTGCTATAGACTGTATCGTCATTGTTCTGTGAAAAACCCTGCCGACCAGCACAAGAGTTCGTGACTTAATAAACCACGACACGTCAAGTCATTCGGAATAAATAATCAAATAATACAGAAAAACCAATATTTTAGAAGCGTTTCAGTCACCTTTTTACAGTTGTTCTCACCAAGAAAGGATTATGTCCAAAACGGGTGTCCGGATTTTTAATTTTAAGGTAATATGTTTTTAAATTACTCATTTTTTTGTATACTTCGGAAATTCTAGGATGAGTCCTGTGACAGCTTACAAATTTGCCCCAATACAACTATAGCGGATTGCTGATGTTTATACGTCGTGATGATCTTGATTTGTATTCAAATAAATATAGACTCAGGAATGCGGATAAAAAGCGAAAGTGAACAGCAGGCAAATAAATAACAAGTCTTGACAGTTGAATGAATGACAATAATAATATCTTTATTTCTCGGCGTGCGGGTAATTTATACAAATGAGTGAACCAGTTCGCGATACATATTCTGCCTTGCTCTAGCGCATGAATTGGCGGTAGATTATTTATTTGTATTTGGAGATGGCTAGCCAAGTCGCAGATACTATAAATAGTAAACATTGTTGTTGTTCATAGCGTGTGACAATCCATGAATACTTCATCGGTCATTGACCCTGTATGTTTATTATTTTAACAATAATTAATTTAATTTAATTGTGTTTAACAATTCACTTATTCATTTTGACAATTATTTATTTATTCAGGTAGGTATCCTACACAACCTTATGTAATGTATTTACCTAAATAACTTGCTATTTATTAGAATTGAGGCTTATATTAAAGTTGATAAAATAATTAAAATGACTGAACATCGTTACAAGGTTGGATTGGGGCAAATTTGTGAACTGTCACAGGACTCATCTTAGAATTTCTAAACTATAGTTATTCTCATAAGCATTTAAACTGTCTTTAAATAACAACTGTATGTATTTTACTTTATTAAAAACTTGATTTGCCACCGCCTTCCCAAATTTAAATTGCATTTATCTCAAAACTCAATATTTGAACTTAAATGCTTTTCGCAGAACAACGACGATATGTTACATAATTGCAAATGGTGTAGTTGAACCAAGTTCTATAAAAAACGACTTCCATAATGAATAAAAAAAATATATACATATATATATATACAAAAATAAAATAGAAATAACTGTAGTCGTGTTGCTGGGCCTCGTATTCGATGTTATATTCAATTGGAAAGCGAAAGTGTGCCGTGAAGTTTTTAGTTTTTTTTTCTTTTGTCTTCTTTAAGTGAATGAACCGTTGCACACCAGCAAACTCACCGGCCACACCCTTCTACTAGATGTGATGGCACATCTGAAGTGAGAAGATTAAAGCACACGCGCATATTTGGTTTTGTTACAGAATATAACATAGAGGGTATGACCGAGGGGACAAACTCTAGGGGACGCCCACGCCGAGAGTACCTGGAGGACCTGTTGGTGAACGTGCGCTGCTCAACATATACAGACTTAAAAAGAGCCGCACAGGACAGGGGGGAATGGAGGAGAAGAGTTCAAATTGCTGCAAACCAGTCTTAGGACTGCAACCACGGAAGGAAGATATGATAGAAGTCATAGATATATCTCTCTCTCTCTCTTTGAATAATGGCCGTGAACTGAAATGAAGGAGTATACGCCAGTGTCCGTCATAGATATCATTACGCTCCCGAACACTAGACGGAAACAATGCTTTTGTCATTTGAGGGGTTTGAACTCCGCATTGTGCCACTACAGTGTTGGGTTAGCGTAATACAACAAAATTAGAATCTTTGAAATTGTAAATTACCACACGGTCTACCGAGAATCATGTGATAGTTTTTATTTTGGTCATGTTAGTTGTCTCGTTCCGTAGGGACCCCAAAAACTTTTAATTGTTTAGAGCCTTTTCAATTCTTAATATGACCCTAAGAATAAATGATGTTCTTCGTGGCCTTACTGATAAAACGCCAGTCTCTCCGGAGGTTGTGGATCGATTCCCGTTTGTTCTCAATGAAAAAAATGATTTCGCTTTGTTAATTCCTGGTTAATACATTTTCAGAGAGCAAATTTACATCTCAAATCCATTTTCTGGCACTACCATCGAGAGGAAGGGAAGATGCAGACTCAGCAGACACACATGACACGCATGGCAACTAATGAAATGTTCACCATACCTAGAGTTAAAACCTCTTTTGCCCAAAGGCAATATGCTTATTTGGCTCCCATTACATACAATGGCGTGCCGACTTCAATAAAGGTGAAGGTAGGAAAACCATTTAGACAGTCGATCGGAGCATGGTTGTTATTGCGACAGGATTTTGAGTACTTGGGCTTTCAGGATGAATAACGAGTGGAAGGGATTTATGTAAGCTCGTGAGAGTGGGTTTCTTCTTGTTGTTTTAATTTTGGTTGTTTTTGTATTTGTGTTTCTGTGTATTTTTTTTTTGTTTTAATTTTGTTTTGATTTTAATTTTTATTCTTATGATTGTGTGCGGTATATTATGGGATGAATATTTTTGGTCTTTCTGGAGTGATGATGTGTGAGGAGTTGAATTTCGCAAGATGTTTCCAGTTGTAGTTGAGTGTCACTGTTTGTCAGGTTGATGAGAGCGTGCAACGGGGTTTTGTTTTCGTGTAATCAAAAATCGGAAAGAAGTATCGATTTATTTTTCTCATGCTAAATATCCTCAGTGAGATACAGGCAAAAGCCAAGTTTACTGGGGATACGACAAATGAAAGGCAACAAACCCAGATTCATTAAAATTGTATGTCCAAATCAAATTATCTGTTATTTTTCTCAAATTGTGTATATTTCTTGTCATGTGTAATAATAAATAAATAAATAAATAAACATTATTCAAGGGTGCTCTTACCCAAATAGCAATAAATTATCTAATATAATCAGAAAAAAAGTACGAACCTAGTAAGAACGATTATATTTTCTTGCCATGAATTGTTAGTTAATAAAAAAATGTTATATAGCAAGCCTTATTGGGGATATATTATACATATATAGGAGTTCACGGTCATCATTCCATGATAAGAAAAGAAGCAATCTGATTTCGTCTTTGAATAAATAGTGACATATCCGATGTAATCTATGGTCACGGCTATTATTTGAAAGTGAGAGTGGTCAATGGTGGCTATTTATCATATACAATAACGAATACGGATATCGACTAATTAAGAAAACGTTGATTTTAATTCAAACATAGATTTTGTAAATCTTCCAAACAATATATTGACAGTAAATAGTTGTGGAATTAATCTATATACAGTGGAAGCAAATGAATACTCGAATAACCAGCTGAGAACGTTAATGCGCAGTGTTCAATTGATTGGACGGATCGTGGATTAAAACATATTGAAATGAAGTCTCAATATAATAAATGTTTTAACTGAAGATAAGACAAGGAATGATATTGATCACAATAAGAAAATTCTTGTGCAAATATGTGTATGTGCTTCGGGTTTATCAGTTAAGTGATTTATATTGATATTTGCAAAATAATCGAAAGGCAACTGGTCATCAAAGTCACTTCAAGGTTATTTTAGTCCACTCAGACTCTCAGCACTCTCAAGTATAGAGATGTTGAACCAGAAATTATGATGAATTTCTTAATAATCTCAGTACTACATATATGAGAGTGTGCCCGACGAGTAAATTTCGACAGAATATCATTATTTCATCAATCTAAGTCCAAGAAAACGAGTCAACATGGATCTTCAGTCTAGGAGCAGTTTAATGTATTGTTTTAATCTTCATCAGACAATTTTATCTGTGAACACAACTTTACATCGTACAAATACTTTAGTTTGTTAAAGATGTATTGTTACCGATAGAGATTTGCGGTGAGGAGTTCACGCGCCACTTGCTGCAGTATTCGTCGAGAATCCTGTAGTGTCTTTCACTGAAGAGGACTTGATTGGTGGCATGGACAGTGCTGTGCTCTCTTCGGTGGCAGAAATAATCCTGTAGTGTCTTTCACTGAAGAGGACTTGATTGGTGGCATGGACAGTGCTGTGCTCTCTTCGGTGGCAGAAATAATCCTGTAGTGTCTTTCACTGAAGAGGACTTGATTGGTGGCATGGACAGTGCTGTGCTCTCTCAAGTGGCAGAAATAATCCTGTAGTGTCTTTCACTGAAGAGGACTTGATTCGTGGCATGGACAGTGCTGTGCTCTCTCAAGTGGCAGAAATAATCCTGTAGTGTCTTTCACTGAAGAGGACTTGATTCGTGGCATGGACAGTGCTGTGCTCTCTCAAGTGGCAGAAATAATCCTGTAGTGTCTTTCACTTTAGAGGACTTGATTCGTGGCATGGACAGTGCTGTGCTCTCTCAAGTGGCAGAAATAATCCTGTAGTGTCTTTCACTTAAGAGGACTTGATTCGTGGCATGGACAGTGCTGTGCTCTCTCAAGTGGCAGAAATAATTTAGTACAATTATCACGATAAGAAGAACACAGCCATATTTTGTTTGTTTGCAGTTTTACTTAAGGTGTTGCAGACTGCAGGGAACAGGAGAAGGATTGCCGTGATGGTGGCCAACCTCCGATAGGAGACGATACTTCGAGATGAAGATATGTTATTAGTCGACACATTCAGTACCGAGGATACACCTCACATCTTCGTACAAACGTATGCCCAGTGTCCAAGACACGTTCTGTTGATAGTATGTTTGTCTTTATGCCAGGCGTGTTCTGTTGATAGCATGTTTGTGTTATTGCCAGGTGTGTTCTGTTGATAGTATGCTTGTGTTATTGCCAGGCGTGTTCTGTTGATAGTATGCTTGTGTTATTGCCAGGCGTGTTCTGTTGATAGTATGCTTGTGTTATTGCCAGGCGTGTTCTGTTGATAGTATATTTGTGTTATTGCCAGGCGTGTTCTGTTGATACTATGTTTGTGTTTTTGCCAGGCGTGTTCTGTTGATAGTATATTTGTGTTATTGCCAGGCTTGTTCTGTTGATAGCATGCTTGTGTTTTTGCAAAATTTCTCATCACAGCATGTATTGATGTAATGTGTTAAGAAATAATTAAGGTCAACGTGTAATTTTTTAAAAGCCACGTTAAATTAAATTAACGAAGATGAAAAGAGATGATTTTGTTGAAGAATTTGGTAGAATCGATATACAAGATGTCGATAAGAAAAAGTGTTTTACTTCGAAGAGGAAGATTGATTGGAGAAATATTGAGACGTGTGCCAAAGTTACGAGAACTGACTTAGGAATAGGGGATGATTTATTATTGGAAGGTAAAATAAATATTCAGGAAGATGTTGTGTTGAGAACAGGACTTGATATGAGAGATTCGAAAATTTGCGAGGATACGAATATCAATTTAATTACTGATGATAAAGATGTGATATTGGATGTGTCGTGTGAAAATGAACTTAAAAATGAAGACGGAAAAGATCTTTTAGTTGTGAATTTAAAGAGAAAAGCGGAGATACAATCACAATCAGCTTTTAAAGTGATGAAAGTGAACGAAGCTGATAACGATTGTGATGTAACTAATGTCGATAGAGTCGTTAACATCAAGATGGTTGGCGTGAAAGAAAACGAGCTTGGTACAGATTTAAACGAAGCTACGAATTCTCGTACAGTCGTAAAAGACGAGGGGCAAGATGCCGAAGAACGGGGAGAATATAATATGGAGAGTAAGATATGGAAAGCTGTTACGTTAGACAATGTCGATGAAATAAATTTAGGTGATTATTTCTCAGACAGCAGTTCGGATTCTCGTAATTCGGTCGAGACTATCAATTTGAAAAATGCGTTGAAAGAAAAACTTATAAAACATTTGCCGAGGGCCGTTCCTTCGACCAAGAAATGCAAAAAGCCTTTCCGTCGATGTAAAGTTTGCAGCGAATCGAACAGAAGGAAAATGACAAGAGTCATGTGTCTCGAGTGTAATATGGCTCTGTGTAAAAAACAATGTTATTTTATACGTCATGAAAATCTAGACTATAACTGTTTGTCTATTGATTAAATATAAAGGCTAACCCTTTAACATTTATTATACTTACATTTATTATGTAGCACGGTACCTGTGACGTTTGAAATGTCAGGTCTCAAACGGATGGGGTAAAATCAGTTTTTTTTTGCAAATCGAATAGTTTTTTTTTATAAATCAAAGAATTGTTTTTCTCTAAACTGACGTTTTAATTCCTAATTTTCATTATACTGAATTTCTAATGTATTGTATGATTTGTATCTATCTGTATCTTAAAATAGGCCAAGATCCATGATTGTATCTTAAAATAGGCCAAGATCCATGATGTATCTTAAAATAGGCCAAGATCCATTATCTTAAAATAGGCCAAGATCCATGATCCATGATATGATTTGTATCTATCTGTATCTTTAAATAGGCCAAGATCCACTATGAATTAATACTATAGTTAAGAAAATGTAGGACGAGTCCTGCGACAGCTCACAAATTTGCCCCAATACAACCTTGTAACGATGTTCAGTAATTTTAATTATTTTATCAATTTTAATATAAGCCTCGATTCTAATAAATAGCAAGTTAGTTAGGTAAATACATTACATAAGGTTGTATTGGGGGAAATTTGTGAGCTGTCACAGGACTCATCCTACATTTTCCTAACTATAATTACAAACATTTAATTTTATGTATAAAAAAATCAAAAATCCAATTATCGTATACCCCATCCCTAGCCAATGCGGACTAACGTAGCGACTTTTGATGAAAGTCGCCAAATATTGTTTGATTTTAACAAACTGCCATATTTTTGCTAATTTGTAACAAGATGTATTAATTTGTAATTATTGTTAGTTTTATGTAATGTATTTACCTAAATAACTCGCTATTTATTAGAATCGAGGCTTATATTAAAGTTGATAAAATAATTAAAATTACTGAACGTCGTTACAAGGTTGTATTGGAGCAAACTTATGAAACGTCCATGCTACATTTTCTTTAGTATAGACCAATGTCAGAATTACAAAACCATTATACACAATGTCTCTCTTGCACTCAAACTGTATCTAGAAATTAATTAAGTCCTCTTACCTTGTGATTATTTATTTATATAGTATAATACCTTACCAGAGCTGTGTTTGTTAATAGGCAAACCTTGGCATTGGCCTATAGCTAAACAACATAACACCGGACACTATCGTCTAGTTGGAGAAGACACACTGCCTGTGAAGACCAAATGCTGAAGAAGAAATATAAAATAAAGTCCTATAGTACTACCTTGATCAAAAAGTTTTAGGACTTTATTCATAAAATCGAAAATACAAGTTTATTCATCAAAATCGATATGGTACCCTTCAAAGTACTCCCCATCGACTGCAACGCACTTACGCCGGCGCTTGATCCAACCCTCGAAACACCGCTGGTACTCAATTTTCGGTATGTCCATCAGAGCCGTCTTCGATTTTTTCATGATATCCTCTCGGGTGCTGTAACGCGTTCCGCGAAGCGGTTTTTTAAGTCGGTTGAACAGGAAAAAGTCGCAGGGAGCCAGATCAGGTGAATTCGAAGGCTGCTTGATAGTAGTCGTGTTGTTTTTGCTCAAAAACTCATGGAAATCATGTCTTTTGCGATTTCAACACGGTCCTTTTTTTGCGTGAAATTGAGGTCTTTCGGAACCAGTTTTGCAGCGACACGTCTGAGGTCCAAATCACTAACCAAAATGTCTTAAGCGGATCCATAAGCGATGTTCAAGTCCTCTGCCAGCTCTCTGATGGTCAATTGCGGTTTTCGGCCAACATTTCTTTGATTTTATCGATGTTTTCATCGGTTTTCGACTGCCACTGCGTTTGTCATCCTCGACCGACTCACAATCACTTCTGAAGCGTTCGTGCCACCAAAAAACACTTCTCCAACATTTCCAAGGTCTGCGGACCGTTAAATCCATTTTTCACACAAAATTTAATGCAAACTCGTTGATGCCATTTTCAAACTTGTAAAAAATCGAAAACACGCACAAAGGTAGATGTACTCAGTACAGCGTAACTTTTACAAATGTCAAGCTATGACGCTGAAATTTGGAGGGAAGTGTCAATGATAGATGTGGTCACCTAACAAAAAGAAAAAGAATTCCAATCGGGTGACTGACAGCGCCACACGGTGGCCGGTCCTAAAACTTTTTGATCAAGGTAGTATTTATTTATTTAACACTTCATTGTATAACAATCTGGTAGGCTTAATGTCAGGCAGTAAAATGCTCCATCCAAACAAACACATACAAGAATAGCCCATAACATCGAATAACTTGAATACATGTCAAGAACACAGAGCAATGAAGATAGCATATCACTTATAGTGGGTGTCAAATCTCTGTGTCACAAAAAGAAGAGCAAAGCCGCATTTTTTAATAGGCAAACCTAGGCAATTGCCTAGGGGGGACCGAGCCAAAGGGGGTGCTCAGAGATTCATAAATTGGTTATAATAATGTACAAGAAAGGTTTAGATCAAGAGTTCACAAGCTTTTTTCGGGCGCAGACCCCTTTATCAAAAAAACATTTAAAACCGTCGACCACCTAGTCATTTACTTTACTTACTCTAATTAATAAGTTTGTACAGTACTCGATATTAAATATTTCACTAGATAACAATCTTTTCATTTTAGTCACTCGTAATTAAGGATTGAAAAAGATAAAAGGACTACGGATTATGCATTGCATTATCTTGCGCAACATTTAATATTCAAATATGCGCTGATGAAAATTTAAATAAAAATATACAGGCACAAGGTTTTTTTTATTTTTGACATTTATGAATTAAATATTTAAATTCAAAATAAGTACAAATATTAACAAATATTCTTAATTAGTTACCTGTTGGAATCGTAGATATTTTGAAGTAACAAACAAATAGCAGTAATAAGGGGGTCTATTTTTGCTGTTGTCGACCCCCATTTTTTTTTAATTTAAACTATCGACCCTTAGAAAAATCAAATGGTCCCCAGGGGGTTGATATTGACCACTTTGGGAACTCTTGGTTAAGATCATAGTTTCCGAAACTTTTTCACCCCGTAGACTACTTGGCAGTTTTTTTGTTTTCCGTAGACCCCCTGCCTGCCTAATATTGAATTTTCCTAAACTTATTAACTTCAAATGTGTTTTTGACAGCTGACACAGTGCTGTGCTGTTCACCTTGATAAGGTTTTTGTGTAGAGTGGACAATTGTAAAGAAACGAAAACATGTACAATTTTTATTCATACCTTTATTGAAAAGACACAAAACGCAAGTAAATATTTAGCTTTGGAACGAAACAAATCAAAACTCAGTAAAATGAATACACAAATAATACTGTTAATGAGAGGGATGAACCTGAACCTGCTCTGATAGCAATGGTTCAATATTTGGCTTCAAATTAGTGAGGTGAACTCCACGTTCAGTGAGTTTCATTCGATTTCTTTATTATAAGTATTTTCTATGTCTACTATAAGTATTATGTACACACAATCGGTATTAGGTGTAATAAGACATTTACGGAACGCCTAAATATTGATGATGATCTGCCTAAATGGGATCCGCTAACGTGGACCCCCATTAACATCTCGTGCACCCCCATTTTCTTTTCTCGCTGACATAGACCCCCTGCAAGTCGGAATCGACCCTCGGGGGTCCATATAGACCACTTTGGGAATTTTGGTTTAGATGAATGCTTTTTGGAGAAATGCGTTTACTTTAGTTCATATTTAAAATCTAATGATAACCAGGACTGTTCAATGTTACAGCTTAGCTAACTGGTAATTAACTTAACAGTAGGAACTGTTTTTTTTTTTTATGCACACCATTAACCTGTACACCGCGTTAAAAATCAAATTCCACGAATCCTGTGAGCGGCACAATTTCTGCGTTTTTTAATTTCTAAGTTTAAACGCGTATTTTGTTTAGAACCACTGATATTTGATTACACCACCAAGTAAACATGACATTCAAGTAATTTTCTGATAATAAATAATAGTCGTTACTCTTAAGGAGACTCATTAAATAAAGGAGATAAACTAAACATTACGTAAAATACACAAAGGAATGCTACAGATCAGATCACAGGCGTTTGTGCTTCCCGCGAGGAACACGTTAACTAACGGTTCAAAACAGCACAACCATAACTAACGGCACACTAAAACAAAACAGTCTAAAACCATTAGTCATATTACAAATGAATCAGACATAACAATGAATATGGACATTAATGATATCGTAGATGCATTTTCAGGAGAAAGCTAATCGTCAACTTTAGTGGTGTGTTGTGTGGCACGAAATACATTATCGTACGAAGACATCAGAAACGGAAAGAGTGAACATTCTTTCAATTACGTATTGGCGGGTAAAAGTTGCAAATTGCCTAGGGATACCGTCTTTACAAATGCGGCACTGCTTATAATAATTTAAAAAAACAGTAGTGTGTGCTTCATAGATTATAAAAATACTAAAAATATCTTCTTCTCAGTGTCATGTCAGGTCCCCCCAACGTTGACTATCACCTGAGAGTAAGCATCTTTGTCCCCGGCAGCCCGAAAAAGATCTCCAACACCCCTTATGTCAGTCCAATCACGTATATTGCGGAGTCAGGAGATTTGCCTCCTGCCAACACCTCTTCGACCCTCTATTTCGCCTTGGTTGATCAGGTGCAGTAATTTCTATTTTGCTCCTCTAAGTACATGACCCAAATAGGACACCTTTCGGATTTTAATATTAGTCAGCAACTCTATCAACTTTGGCTCTTTGAAGAACCCTCATGTTGCTGACCATATCCATTCAGGGTATCCGTAGCATTCTCCGGTGCATCCACATTTCGAATGCTTCCAGTTAGTTCAAACTATCAACTTTGAGGGTCCATGATTCCACGGTCCATGCAATAACACTGACCAAACGTAGCATTTGATTAACCGTTGTCCAAGTTTCAAGTTTAGATTATCATCGCAGAATACGCTTCTCATTTTATTAAAAGCCGCACGAGACGATTCAATTCTGCACTTGACTTAGGTTTCTGGGTCGAGGTCTTCCACTAGGGTACTTCCGAGGTATTTAATTTTTTTCACTCTATAGTATATCAGCACCGCTCAATGTAAGACTAAAAAATAAATGAAAACGAAACAAGTATATAAAACTATATGAATCACCAATACAATGCGGGGCCATCCAAAGGCGGACAGTCCGCAATGCACCAAACCTTCCGTCACTTGACATCAGTGTGAAAGGGGAATACAGATTCGTGTAGACAAAAATGAACATGTGCATACTACAAGCATAAGTCAAATACGTTCCCACAACACTCAATGTCTCAAGACGCCAATATACAACCGTCAAGGCTAAGGCCACACCAAAGTGCTTCGCTAGGTGCTATGTGACTAATCGACTAGGTGACTTCATGCCTGACCACACCAAAGTGCTTCGCACAAAGTCATTTGACATTTGGGAGCGGTTAAGTCAACAAACGATGCCACTCTCAAAACTTACCAATTCCATTACAACTTACCTTATCTTTATTTACTTTCTGTGCAAGTTTATTCTAAAGTGATTTTATTACAGGTATATTTTTGTATAATTTGCTCGATGGGTTCCACAACAAAGGCTCCCTTTTATACGCAGCTGTTATTAAAACTTCCGTCATCTTGTAAAATCACTCGGTGACACAATAAAATTAACTAACATGTCTGTTCGTTAGAAGATTCACTCGGTGGCTTATCGTCATGTAGTGTGGCGTGAACCGTGCAGTGTGGCCATTGTGATAGTATGCGGTGCGTTGGTTCACTGGGATTTGTCGCCTAGCTCGCAGCGTAGCTCTAAGCACCAAGCGAGGCTCTTACCTGTGTGGCCGAGGTTTAAATCAAATTGTAAAAAATCCAGACAAAAGACATCACCATAAAAAAAATTAAAACAAAATATGAAGGACGGAAACAGACAGCTACAAACTAACAAACCAAATCCAGCATGGAAAAATATACAGGAATAGATGAAGAATACAATCAATAGATTGTATATTACTCGAAAGATAATTGGATTCAATCATACTTGGATAAGAGTTGACCTTAGGAGGAACCTCTCCTCTGCTGGCTTTACACTGGAATGTGGTACCATGGAGAGATGAAATTTTAATTTAATGGGAATATAACCCTGGAAGACACAACATGTTCACCGTTGTGACAACAAGGAAGACAGGAGTGTGTGCCTGGTAATGGAGCTGGCCCCAACATGAAATCCTCCAGTC
The DNA here is from genome assembly GCA_949825065.1 of Odontocerum albicorne. Taxonomy (NCBI): domain Eukaryota; kingdom Metazoa; phylum Arthropoda; class Insecta; order Trichoptera; family Odontoceridae; genus Odontocerum; species Odontocerum albicorne. Next base: position 22,533,731 of record OX463863.1, on the reverse strand, counting down.
TGCTGCGCCTCTAGAACTGAGGGCATATTCACCGATCGTTCCACTACAACTGATAATTAATAACATGCAATATGCTGATGGTAATGTCATCCTGGCAGATAATATGGAAATCCTGCGAAGACTCGTGAATAAAATCAGTGTGGCAAGCAGCAATAAAGGACTCTCAATGAATATTCATCTTCTTCTTCTTAGTGTCTTCTTAGTGTCTTCTTAGTGTCTTCTTAGTGTCAAGTCCCCCCAACGTTGACTATCACCTGAGAGTTTTCTCTCCATATTGATTTCCTGGGGAGGGATTTCCTGGGGAGGGAGTGGTTTCCCCTTGCCTTCTCTAGAAGATTTTCTGTTGGGGTTACCTTCCTTTAGCTGGGTGCATCCAGTTTTATGACGCTGGAAACTCGCCATTCGTCCACTCTCTATCTGCTATGACACTGGTGGAAATGTCAGTGGTCACATTGGCTGGGGTTCGCGGGGCCTGAGAGACAACTCGTGGACACTAGAGAGTTGGACTTGGTAGTAGTGTTACTGGTGACATTGCAACGTGGCGCATTACGACATTTTGTAGAAGTATACTTTCCAGCAAAGCATACTCCATCGTAGCCCTACTACCTATTAGAACCCATAAATAATATTAATAATAATTAGCACTTATCGGCCACATCAGAGATATTTTGTGAAAATCGGGAATAAATTCACCGATACAATCAAACGTGTGCCAGTGTGTGACGTAGGTATATTCATTCTTAAAAACCGCTATGGGTGAGGAAGTGACGCTATTCACGTCTCACTCTCACTCTACTTCGATATATGGGAACGCAAGAAATAGAATCTCAGTTTGCAGTTGTGTTTCTTCATTCGAGGTATAACATACACAGTGTTAGTCCATCTCAGGTCTCAGTAGCTCTCGGGCATCCATTTGAGGTGGTCGCTTCGCCCGTTTTGTGAACGTCGGCCGATGTTTTTTTCATGTTTTCAGCAATTAAATTTCAATTATTATCACTTTTGAATTAAAATTTTATTAATTTAAGCAATTGGCTATGAATATTCTTATTTTTCCGATTTTAAATCGCTCATTTTTACATGTGTATTGAATACACAGCACCGGAACGCGCGGTTTTATTTAGCACAGGAAGGGAAAGGTTAAACAAATTACAATGTCTTTGGTCGTCGTTGCCGGGTCTTGTGGTCGAGGATCCCCTCATCACTCCCAACGTCAGTCTTGAACTGCTCTTCCACGTCGAACATGTGATCTGTGAGAAAACAGTCCTATCCTAGATACACATTGCTTCCCACAGATGTCACATACTTGTAGACACAGCTGAGTCACCCGGCCATGCTGACGCATGTTCGCAGCGCACCGACTGTTTCTCATACATCTGGCCGCTGAGACGCCACCAGCGCGAGAGCATACAGCTCTCCACCTCTCACGGTCCCGAGCCACCCGCTCCCAGTCCTTTAAACGTCCACTGTATTACTGCTATACCTATAAATAAAATTTCGAAAACCCTTTTATTTCGCTTTGTACGTGTTCAGATCTCCGATTCATAAGTTAGCAGTGCTTCAAATCTAATTAAAAAATGAAACACTGTTGAATCTAATTGAAAATATATATTTATCCATTTGCACTCTAAAGCTTTTTGCTCTGTGCCTACCGCCAGTGCCAATTCGAAAAAAAATTTAAGAAATAAAAAACATTTACGTTGAAATATAATTAAATTTATAAAAATTAAAAAACTTTTTATGATGTCCATGTTGACCCCGTTATGATGTCCATGTTGACCCCGTTATAATGTCCATGTTGAAAAAATTTAAAACAGCAGTGGAGGTTTTTACGATTTGCAAACTTCAAACTGCAGATACCAATAACTGAGATGGACTGTTGGAGGTGATAAGTTGTACAACTTTGTCAACATTATCAGTCCTTATTTCAATAGTCCGGAACTAATTCAGCTTGTTATGTTACACGTTCCTTGTAGGCCCACTCGGCAAAATGTTTTGTTCCGTAGTGAAATGGTTGCAGTTAATTATTTGTAAAACTCTTACATAACAAGACTGCACAGTTGTGTAGCCAATATGTGTATTGTATGGATTTTCATGTAACGTTCCCAGCTGAGACACATCCACATTTAGGAGGGTGAGGATGGCCACAAGGGCATCAGACACTTTTCGGCCCACTTTCTTGAATGTATTAACTATTGGATGGTATGAAAATGATAATAAATAAGCTGTAATATATAAATGTTAAAAAAGAATGTGAACCCTCATCACATCATCTCATCCTCCTGGACATGTGAACCCTCATCGCATCATCTCATCCTCTTGGACATGTGAACCCTCATCGCATCATCTCATCCTCCTGGACATGTGAACCCTCATCGCATCATCTCATCCTCCTGGACATGTGAACCCTCATCGCATCATCTCATCCTCCTGGACATGTGAACCCTCATCGCATCATCTCATCCTCCTGGACATGTGAACCCTCATCGCATCATCTCATCCTCCTGGACATGTGAACCCTCATCGCATCATCTCATCCTCCTGGACATGTGAACCCTCATCGCATCATCTCACCCTCCTGGACATGTGAACCCTCATCGCATCATCTCACCCTCCTGGACATGTGAACCCTCATCGCATCATCTCATCCTCCTGGACATGTGAACCCTCATCGCATCATCTCATCCTCCTGGACATGTGAACCCTCATCGCATCATCTCATCCTCCTGGACATGTGAACCCTCATCGCATCATCTCACCCTCCTGGACATGTGAACCCTCATCGCATCATCTCATCCTCCTGGACATGTGAACCCTCATCGCATCATCTCATCCTCCTGGACATGTGACCCCTCATCGCATCATCTCACCCTCCTGGACATGTGAACCCTCATCGCATCATCTCACTGTCCTGGACATGTGAACCCTCATCGCATCGTCTCACTCTCCTCGATGTGTGAACCCTCATCGCATCATCTCACCCTCCTGGACATGTGAACCCTCATCGCATCGTCTCACCCTCCTCGATGTGTGAACCCTCATCGCATCATCTCACCCTCCTGGACATGTGAACCCTCATCGCATCATCTCACCATCCTGGACATGTGAACCCTCATCGCATCACCTCACCCTCCTGGACGTGTGAACCCTCTACTACTGGAGTCAAGTGAAGAAGTGCTTCTTGCCGGAATGAATGGATTGAATTGTATAGATTTACTTTATTGTATTCAACTAATATTGATTTTTTCCTATTGAATAAGAATGCTTACATTGCAATGTTACATTTTATTTGTTGTTTTTAATCTGTGTATTGAAAAGATCATTGAACTGTTGAAATAAAATAAATATATTTACTCAAGTGTTATAAATGTAATTTGTTTTATCAAAAACTGTTTATTCCACTTTTTGTAACTGTATAACCCTACCGGTTTCAAGGCTTTCATTTCATCTTCAGGGGAGCACAAACAAGACTGAATTATGTTCGAACAAGACTAAATTAGAGGATTTGTTAAGGCGGATCTGTGTTCACGATATCTCTTTTCAAAAGATCTTCCTGTCTGTCTTTCCTATATAGAAATTATCAGTCAGCACATAAGAGTTTATACACACCACTGTTGCTAAGTATTCCATTTTTGCCTTTCCCATTAAATAAGAGTTTCCGGAGATTAAAATTAGTGTAAAAAGCTGAAATAACCAAAAAAAATCCAAGTCACATAAAGCGAACTTTTTATAGATTCCTTCTTTTTCATCTTATTTTAGGCCTGTTATGGTCTTGCATCATTGTTTGCCGCTTGTGACGTCGACTGCCAGCTGTCTCCATCTTTTGGGAGGTAGTCCTGGAGGTCTGCTTGCTTGGGGGATACTGTCTCTGGCCATTCTTACGACTCTTGGTTCCGCCATTCTGGATATGTGTTCGTTCCAGAACCTTCTTCTCTGTCGTCCCCATCTGACAATATCTTCAACTTTGCACGTCCTTTGGATTTCTGTGTTTTGTACTCTATCACGAAGGGTTTTGCCAGCGATACTCCTGAGTACCTTCATTTCGCTGGTTCGAAGGAGATTTTTGGTTCTGACAGTGTCGGCTCTGGACTCAAAGCTGTATGCCATTATGGGGCGGACACATCTTGTATATCTTCACCTTGCTTTGGATGTTCATATGCTTGTTTTTCCAGATAGTGTTCTTTAAACATTCCGAAATAGCTGCGGCCTTTTTTGATAGATTCCGTGAACACAAATCCTCAAATTTATTCTGAAATGGCTTATCATTGTCACTGTGAAAACCATACATTTTCTATAGATGATGCCAAATTCTTACATATCAGTAGAAACGGAATTAAATTGGACAGATTAGAGGCCCTAGAAAGTTAGTGCATCGAGGTGAACATCTGGAAAACACATATATACCAAGAATCTCCGCTGCTCACCGAGGTCATCCCATGACTCCCCCAACCCGAATGTTTACCGTTAGAAATGTGTATCTTGGTACCAGTTCGAACAGAATTCAGTCTTGTTTGTGCTCCCTGAAGATGAGGTGTGCACCTTGAAACCGGTAGGGTTATACCGTTACAAAAAGTGGAATAAACAGTGTTTGATAAAACAAATTACAATTTCTTTAAACCTCCACAATGTTAATGCCCTTAACTATAAATAATGTTATAATTGTGTCTATTTATTATATTTATCTGTTTTTATAATCTATGGTTGAAATACAAACTGATCTTGAAAATTGAGCTGTTTTCTTTAATTCGGTCAGGAACATAAAACCATATCATTTCCTTTCCATTTTCATAGTCGGATTAGATGTTTGGTTCGAGTATATATATATATATATATATATATATATATATATATATATATATATATATATATATATATATATATATATATATATATATATATATATATATATACTAGGCGCGTCCAGAAAGTAAAGAACGATTGCGCACCACGCCCTGTGCCGATCCCCCACCACTGCGATCGTATGCGCGCCAGTTAGCTCCTTCCCTCGCTTCAGTGTGAGCCGAGTTTTGTTGCTGAACGGTCGTGGGTCTGTTCTGTAACCTTTCAAAATGGCTGCGCCCATCGAAAAGCCCGCCAAATGTGAAGTGCGTAGTGTCATTCGTTTTCTGAATGCACAAAATGTTCGGCCTATCGAAATTTATTGGCAACTTTAAGCGCAGTACATGAATCTTTCCCACAAATTCTCTCTCACGATCGCTCCTACATGAAATAGTCACAGAGCACCTTGACTACAAAAAAATGTGTGCTCGGAGAAGAAAAATCAAATCTCAACACCAGAAAAGCGATGGCAACAGTTTTTAGGGACCGAAATGGTTTGATCCACGTGGAGTGTATGCCAAGAGGACACACAATAAACTCGGAGGCCTATTGTGAAACTCTTCAACGACTTAGACGCGCCATCTGAAACAAGAGACGCAAACTCACTTTATTCCATATTCTAGTATACATTATCACTCCATGTATTATTCTAATAGGGTGCTTACAATATTCATTTGGCTTCTTTCAGTCTTATTAAATGTCCACATTTCCCAACCGTATAACAAAATTGCTTCACTATTGTGAACTGTCATTTTAGCCTGTCCTGTTAAAGTATATGTTTCAGTACACAATTGACTTTGTTTTCTTTCGTTACATGCCATTCGATATCCTTGTTAACTCTTCCAACATCCGAGAAAATACTATTAAAATAGCAAAATTCTTTAACTTTTTTTTTCCGTGGTTACAGTCCTAAGACTGGTTTGCAGCAATTTGAACTCTTCTCCTCCATTACCCCCTGTCCTGTGCGGCTCTTTTTAAGTCTGTGTATGTTGAGCAGCGCACGTCCACCAACAGGTCCTCCAGGTACTCTCGGCGTGGGCGTCCCCTAGAGTTTGTCCCCTCGGTCATGCCCTCCATTATGGCATGCAAGAGGCCCTCTTGTCGTATTATATGCCCGATCCATCTTGCACGCCTTTCGGACAGGATCCTGAGCAGGTGCCTTCCTCCTTCGATTCGTTGGAGAACCTCTTCATTTGTGATGCGGTCTCTCCAGGAAATTCCTAATAGTCTTCTATAGGACCACATCTCAAAAGCTTCTAGTCTTCGTCTATCTCTTTCGGATAGGCACCATGTCTCGCAGCCGTACATCAAGATACTCCATACATAGGTCTTGATGAGGAGTATTCTCAGTTTAAGGTCTATATTATTTGATTCTATTATTTTCGACCTTTTATTAAATGCAAGTCTAGCCTGATGTATACGGCTGTCGACCTCGCTCTTGGACCGACCGTCCCATGTTATTTTGCTCCCGAGGTAGACAAACTCCTTGGTGTTCTTTAGTGGTTTACCCGACATCACTATTCTCATCTGGTGCTGCGCCACCTTTAACTTGCCCAATTCAATTTTTCATTACTCACCAATACATCGCGCATATAGACCATTTATAAAAATAAAAAAATTAATAAAAACTAAATATAAGATCATCTACGTGAGTCAACTATTAATATAAATAAATAATCAAATTCTATAAAAAGGTAACTTTTTAAACAAACGATTAAAATATGAAATATTTTTTTATATATAATTTAAATGATCTATGGTTTTTTGTCACATTTTTCCATAGATCGAATTCATCTCTTGAAAAGTTTATCCATGCATTATATTTACATTTCTGTGCCTGTGTCACATAACCTGTTCAAAGTAATTGTTAATTTCGTTTTAACGCCTTAAATAAATAAATTTCTCGATAATAGAATCTAAACATTAATATTTTTTTAACTACGATATGCTAATATAATTTATGATATTAAATTCTCGTTAATGATAATCCAGCGAGACCGATACACCGTTATTACGAAATTTAGGGATCAATGAACTTTGCTTTTTTTAATCTGATTGGAACGTGAGAACTAAGTGTTAACTTAAATCGAATGTAAGTCGCGCCTTACATTTTAAATTTGCTTAATATTTACATAGATTCGTGTGTGAAGGAACTACAATGGGTGGTATACACATTTTTTCTTCTATTTATTCTTTAATCTAGATATGCGGGGGTGTGGGATGGAATCCCCCTGATGCCCTTGCGGTCGGGCTCGCCCTACATTGGTGGGGTGTATCTCGGCCGGGGGAATGTTTGTGGGATGAGCCCGGACCTTTTAGTGTCTTCTCTCTTGAATGTATTTTTTTTTGTCATCTATTTATTTTGTGTTTTTTTTTTATATTCTTGTTCTACGTGTTCAAGGGTGTGGGCTGAAAAACATCTGGTGTCCCCGTGGCTGGGTTCGCCCTATATTGGTGGGGTGTATCTTGGCCGAGGGGATGTTATTAGATGAGCCCAGACCTTTTGATAGCTTCTGTATTTAATATACGAGGGTAGTCCCAAAAGTACCTGACCTAACAAAGAACACAAAAAATTTGGGAAAAAATATTTTTTTTTCTCAACATAGTCTCCTTTCAGCTCGACACACTTTTCCCAGCGATGTTCAATAGTTTCGATACCCTGTTTATAGTGAGAACCGTCGAGCGCCTCAAAATAGCCATCAACCGCAGATTCCACCTCTTCATTGTTGACAAATCTTTTACCACCGAGCCATTTTTTCAAGTTTGGAAAAAGAAAATAATTCAAGGGGGCTAAATCTGGCGAATAGGGTACGTGAGGAAGCAATTCGAACTTTAATTCATTGATTTTGCCCACCGCGATAACAAAGCCGAAGTTAGCCGATTATGGCCGACAGTCTCTTTCTTAAGCCTGATGTGTAATACTTACCGCCAGGTTCTGTACTTAAATTGTACAGAATCGAAATCAGCATGATAGTCCACAGTGGTATTTTAGTAAGAACGTTGATGAATGGAAGTGAAATATGGACTTGGAACAAGACTGAAAGGAGCCAAATAAATGCTATAGAAATGCGTGAAGTCTAATAAAACAGATATATATATTGCAAATGTGAGTGGAAGGCGTGTAAAAAGAAGAACGAGGAAAGTGTGGTTGGATCAAGTGATTGATATTCTGAATGAAGGAAATGTAGAAAGTTAGAAAAATCGTAGAAGTTGTACAAGAAGATGACTGAATGTAGAAGTGACTAAGAATGTGTATCAAAATAGGAAAGTCTTGCGCTCTGCCTACCCTGACAGTGCGATGGTATGTATGTATGTTTGAAATCTCTCACAAACAACCAGAAATATGTTGACCAGGACAAATGCGTCAATTCTATGTATTGATCATCCATGTTGCTGAACAGTACGAGAATAAAGAAAGTATTAAGAATTTTATGAGATGCATCCATTGGCATTGCCGTGTGCCATTCAAATTTGTATCCGTTTCAATACCGAGAGTAGAATTATCCGCATAATAAATTCATTCCACACCGGCCAAGTGCCTTATAAAGTTTATTTTACCGATTTCACATATGCTTACGCTATATTTCCTAATTAGTACAGATACTGCCATCTCTGTACAAGATTATTAATATTTTTGTCACTTGTTAAGATCATTACTGATCGAGATATCATCATTTTTTCTAAAGTGATCCATTTGACTGCCGTCATGTATCGCATGAGTTGGCGCGTTCCTAATTTTTTAGGTTTATTCAGCAATTTTAATCGTATTCCACATAATTTATCAGTTATTTGTGTCGTAATGTTTATTGGCATCATTCATCTCATTTGTTGTAAAAGTTTATTTAAAATCTTTGTTTATACACATTAGTGATAATCTTTCAGTTATATATCTCAAATCCATTCTCTGGCACTACCATCGAGAGGAAGGGAAGATGCAGACTCAGCAGGGACACATGACACGCATGGCAGGCAACTGATCAAATGTTCACCATCCCTAGAGTTAGAACATCTTTTTTACCCAAAGGCAATATGCTTATTTAGCTCCCATGACATACAATGGTGTGCCTAATTCAATAAAGGTAAAGGGAAGAAAATAGTTTAGGCAGTGGATCGGAGCGTGGTTGTTATTGCGACAGGAGTTTGAGTACTCGGCCTCGCAAGAGGAATGACTTGTGGAAGAGGTTTGTGTGAGCTCTTGAGTGTGGGGTTTTTTATTGTTTTATACTTATATTAGGTAAAGCGAAAAGAAATGTCAATTTTCATTTTGCGTCACGTTGAAACCAGTTTGCCACCAGTTTCCGTTGGGTTAACACGTTGTGGTTGGTATCGTTTTGAAGCTCTATTAACCGTTTGAGTGCCGAGGCGCGCGCTTGCGCGTACTATCCAAAATTGCCAGGAGCGCGACAGCGCGCCCAAAATCAGTTGCCGTTTAGCACGCGACAGGGGAGGTCGCTCGCACGCATAAGTATTTTTTTATCTTTCTATGTGTTACATAAAGTGCATATTATAATATTATTAGTAATTACAATATAAAAAGGATTTGGGAAAAGAATTTTTTTAACCCAAAATGTCGGAATACGAAAACAGTTCGAGTGAAAATTATCGTTCTTCAAGTTGTGAAGCGAGTGATAGCGGGAGTGACATTGTGGTGCGCTGACATTGTGGTGCGCAGCAGCAAGGATCGCAGCGCTGTGAAGAGGAGCAACTTGATTTGTGCCCACTGTAAGAAAGGGCTCCATGGAGTCTGTGCGGGAAAGAACACATGTTAACTTTTTTACTTTTAGATTCCAGTTTTTGTTATAGTTTTTGTTTACAATATATATTTCCATATTTTTTTTGTATTTTATTACCCTTGTAAATGTTTTTATAAAGAAAACACCGAAAAAATTATTAGAATTGGACAATTTTTGGAAGAGATACAATTTTTTTTTTCAAGACAAGGGTAAATGACATAAAAAACAAAGATTTCCTTGGCATTTTTAAGTATATATGAGTAAAAAACAATGGCACTCAAACGGTTAATATCCTTTCTGTTTTGATATTCTCTTTTGGTTGACCAAAAGGTCCACAGTACAAAAATGCAAAAGCTAGAGATTGAACAGACAAATTTGCGGTATTTTATGCTGTTTTTATTCGATAAAGGATTGAAGTCAAAAGAAGCTACCCAGACCATCTGCGATATTTATGGAGACATCTTGAATCCTCGAAAGTGCCATAGATGGTTTCAAAAGTTTGAAAGTGGTGAAATGGAATTAAAGGACATACCAAAATCAGGAAGACCTTTTAAAATCGATGATGACACTTTAAACTCATTAGTGGGGTTCGATCCGCGTAAAACCATCAAGGAATTGTCACAAGATATCGGTTGTCCATGGTCAACAGTGAAGAACTATTCGAAAAGGCTCGGAAAACAAAATAGACAAGGAATTTGGGAGCCGCACGAACTTTCTCCAACGGCCATGGAACAACGAATAACAATCTGTTCATCTTTACTCTCCAGATATGAAACTGATCCGTTTCTTAGAAGAATTGTTACTGGGGATGAGAAGTGGGTCCTCTACACCAATCTGAGGAGAAAAAAACAATGCCTTTCGACGAATCAGGTACCTGTGTCTACCCCTCGGCTGACATTGACTCTGAAAAAGGTTCTCCTTTGTGTTTGGTGGGATATTTTGGGAGTAATTCATTATGAATTACTAAAACCTGGTCAGACTGTTACAGCAGATGTGTATTGTGCCCAATTAGAAAGTTGAAAGGCAGAACTGCTTAAAAAACGATCAGTTTTAGTAAACAATCAGAGACTAATTCTACAACTTGATAATGCAAGACCACACACAGCAAGGATTACGCAGGACAAAATAAGAGAGCTAGATTTAGAAGTTCTGCAACATCCACCATATTCACCTGATATTGCACTTTCGGATTACCATCTTTTTAAGTCGATGGAACATTCGCTTCGAGATAAAAAAATTACGAATGTTGAACAAGTCCGAAATCACTTGGAGTCATATTTTACCGAACCGCCAGAATTTTACGAAAAAGGTATTAAAAAACTGCCTATTCTATGGAGGAAGATCATCGGTAACAACGGAAATTATTCAACGAAATAATATTGTACAGTTTTTGTTTAAATAAATTTTTTGTCGCATTAAAAAAAATTGTCATTTCTTTCCGCTTTACCTTATATATATATATGTTTTTTTTTATGATTATGTGCGGTACATTGTGGGGTGAATGTTTTTGGTCTGTCTGGAGTGATGAAGTGTGAGGAGTTTGATTCTGCGTGATGTACACATGTGTAATTGAGTGTCACTGTTTGTCAGGTTGATGAGAATGTGCAACGGGGTTTTATAAATTCGAAAATCGGAAAGATGTATTGATTTATTTTTTCACGCTATATGTCCTCAGTGAGATACAGGCAAAAGCCTAGTTTACCGGGGACACGACAAATGAAAAGCAACAAACCCAGATCTATTAAAATTGTGTATCCAAATTAAATTACCTGTTGTTTTTCCATAAATTATGTATATTTCTTGTCATGTGTAAAATAATATGTTATATATAAAGAATTAAATTAAATTTGTGCATTTGCATTATATATGTCTTAGTGTTGTGACAATCATAAATTTAATATCGAGACTAATTGAATTTTATCGAAAAAAACTTTAAATATAACAGAATATCAATAAACTGTACATTATCAACTGTTAAGCCTACAGATATATACCACCTGCATCATACCTGGCAGGGAAAAGTCAGGCCAACAGATATATACCACCTGCTTCATACCTGGCAGGGAAAAGTTAGGCCAACATACTCGTATATATACCACCTGCTTCATATCTGGCAGGGAAAAGTTAAGCCAACATATATATACCACCTGCTTCATACCTGGCAGGGAAAAGTTAGGCCAACAGATATATACCACCTGTATCATACCTGGCAGGGAAAAGTTAGGCCAACAGATATATACCACCTGTATCATACCTGGCAGGGAAAAGTTAGGCCAACAGATATATACCACCTGTATCATACCTGGCAGGGAAAAGTTAGGCCAACAGATATATACCACCTGTATCATACCTGGCAGGGAAAAGTTAGGCCAACAGATATATACCACCTGTATCATACCTGGCAGGGAAAAGTTAGGCCAACAGATATATACCACCTGCTTCATACCTGGCAGGGAAAAGTTAGGCCAACAGATATATACCACCTGCTTCATACCTGGCAGGGAAAAGTTAGGCCAACAGATATATACCACCTGCTTCATACCTGGCAGGGAAAAGTTAGGCCAACAGATATATACCACCTGTATCATACCTGGCAGGGAAAAGTTAGGCCAACAGATATATACCACCTGTATCATACCTGGCAGGGAAAAGTTAGGCCAACAGATATATACCACCTGCTTCATACCTGGCAGGGAAAAGTTAGGCCAACAGATATATACCACCTGCTTCATACCTGGCAGGGAAAAGTTAGGCCAACATATATATACCACCTGCTTCATACCTGGCAGGGAAAAGTCAGGCCAACAGATATATACCACCTGCTTCATACCTGGCAGGGAAAAGTTAGGCCAACAGATATATACCACCTGCTTCATACCTGGCAGGGAAAAGTTAGGCCAACAGATATATACCACCTGCTTCATACCTGGCAGGGAAAAGTTAGGCCAACATATATATACCACCTGCTTCATACCTGGCAGGGAAAAGTCAGGCCAACAGATATATACCACCTGCTTCATACCTGGCAGGGAAAAGGTTAAATTTAAGTATTGTTTATAAAACCCATTTTATTTTTCTTTGCAGGTATCAATCACTGATGTAATCAAAATATTATAAAATAAAAATGGCTTCGTCAGAGCAGAATCGCATCAGTGATGAAAATAATATCTTAACTAATGAAATCTCTCTCAAGTTAGAATCTTACGGAGAAAAAAATCCTTTAAAATCAGCCTGCTTCGAAAACATTTCTTCTACAAAGAATAATTTGGAAGTAAGAAATAAATTTATGGAAGACGGATTCGATCATGATAAAATGGACAGTTCCCTCCGTTGTGGTACAGACGTGTCTGAAACAGTAATCAAAGAGGAGCATCCTCATGGTATCAAGGCACAAACTTCACGGACTGACGGAGTACTGATCGGTCATGCAGAGGTTGTGATCAAGGAAGAAAAGATTGACACGGAAGAAAATATTGAAGAGGAGGGCTATGAACACAATATAAAAGGGGCTGAAGTACTTATTAAAGAAGAATGCAAAGAAATTGAAATAGAATATGATGGAAGAACAGCCGCAGAATTGGCAGGTTTGTATCATTGTATATATGATATACCATATTCGATACACATGTAAAAATGAGCGATTTAAAATCGGAAAAATTAGAATATTCATAGCCAATCGCTTAAATTAATTTAATTTGAAATATGATTCTCCAACTTGCTCTAATACTACTCAAATAGTAGAATTCTCCAACTTGCTCTAATATTAATAAAATAGTATAATTCTCCAACTTGCTCTAATACTATTCAAATACTATAATTCTCCGACTTGCTCTAATACTACTCAAATAGTATAATTCTCCAACTTGCTCTAATATTAATAAAATAGTATAATTCTCCAACTTGCTCTAATACTATTCAAATACTATAATTCTCCGACTTGCTCTAATACTACTCAAATAGTAGAATTCTCCAACTTGCTCTAATACTATTCAAATACTATAATTCTCTGACTTGCTCTAATACTACTCAGATAGTATAATTCTCCAACTTGCTCTAATACTACTCAAATAGTATAATTCTCCAACTTGCTCTAATACTACTCAAATAGTAGAATTCTCCAACTTGCTCTAATACTACTCAAATAGTAGAATTCTCCGACTTGCTCTAATACTACTCAAATAGTATAATTCTCCAACTTGCTCTAATACTGCTCAAATAGTATAATTCTCCAACTTGCTCTAATACTGCTCAAATAGTATAATTCTCCAACTTGCTCTAATACTACTCAAATAGTAAAATTCTCCAACTTGCTCTAATACTAATAAAACAGTATAATTCTCCAACTTGCTCTAATACTATTTAAATAGTATAATTTTCCAACTTGTTCTAATACTATTCAAATAGTATAATTCTCCGACTTGCTCTAATACTACTCAAATAGTAGAATTCTCCAACTTGCTGTAATCTTTCATTACTCACCCATATATCTCATTTTATTTTCCTTTACCTATCACCACATAATAAAGTTACATCTAAATAAAGGGTCATTCAAATTGAGCGGTTTTTTTAATTCTTGAATAAAACACACAATTTGCTTTGATTTCAAAAAACTTTTTATCGGTCATTGAAATATAATGTATGACATTTAAACACAAAAAAACAATATCCGCCAAATGTCCACCTCTCGCAGCTCCGCAGATGTCCACTCTTTTGTCAAAATTTTCCATGACATTTTGGCATAATTGCGGTTCTAACTCGCCGATAACGCGAATAATTTCGTCCTTCAGCTCAGGAATTGATCGGGGGTCATTCTTATAGACCTAGTTTTTCACGTAACCCCGGAAAAAATAGTCCAACGGTGTCAGATCACATGATCTTGGTGGGCAATTAACACCACCGTTTCTGGAGATTACAATACATAAAATAATTTAACAATTTGGACGTGTTGTATTGTATACAACTCCATTTTTATAAATGTCATATATTACACTTCTCAAATGTCACAAGACCCAGGCATGATCGCGACGCCATCTCTGTTTTATCCAAGAATTAAAAAAACCGCTCAATTTGAAACTCTTTATAAATATATTGTGCTTAAATTTGACCTGACCTAAATATATCAAATAATTTTTGGTTCAAACCAATATTTCACATATTTTATTTTCTTTTTCAGGTGAGGATATCAATACACACACTCAAAACTATGAAACTAAGTATTTTTATCAAAAGGAGGAAAATGAGAATAATTTTTACAATGTATCAAATTTACAGCAAAATGCGAGTGTTTCTGATTCAAACTTTTTTATGCGTGAATTTGATTTAGAAGGAACGGAAGATGATTCCTTAATTAAAGACAAAAGGAAATATGTAAAGACAAAAGTCAAGAAGACATACAGCTGTGCGTTGTGTGGTAAAGGGTTTACGTTTTTAATCAATCTGAGACGTCACGAAAAATTGCACAACGGTCAGAAACCGTACAGCTGTAGTGTGTGCGGTAAAGAATTTGCTGTAAAATTCAATTTACTAGAACACGAAAAGGTCCACAGTGACGAGCGATCGTACAGTTGTCAATTGTGCGATAGGAAATTCAAAATGCAAGCGGCTTTAGCGAGACATAAGAAAAATCACAGCGGAGAGAAGCCACATGGATGCGCAGAGTGCGGGAAAAAGTTTGTTCATAAGAGTGATTTGACAACTCACTCGAAAATCCATTCGGGAAAAAAAGACTTTGGATGCAACAAGTGTAGTATGGCGTTTAGTAGAAAGAGTCATTTGGAAAGACACGAGAGAACGCACGAAGGAAATAAATTGTACAATTGCGAGTTGTGTAGTAAAGGATATACGGAGAAAGATAGCCTTAAAAAGCATATGAAAAGTCACAGTGATGTTAAGCCTTTTGTCTGTGGCGTTTGCGGTGCAAATTTCTCCGATAAGTACAGTTTGACGAGGCATTTTCTCGTTCATACCGGAGAGAAGTCGCACGCTTGCAGCGTGTGTTCGAAAACATTTACGAGGAAGACGCATTTAGATAGACATTTTAAGAATATTCACTGTCAGCCGCAATCTCAGTCTTGTGAATATTGCGGGAAGATCTTCGTTAAGAAGAAGTTTTTGATAAAACACTTGTTGTTACATAAAGAAAGTGTTAAAGGCTCGGATAATAAGTGATGGTGATATAGAACTATAATACGAGGCATATCCAGAAAGTAAGTGTACTGAATTTTTGTAGGTTACAATTTTTTTTATTTAAACAAAAAAATTACGTGGTTACCGTAGTACATATGTAAGCTATTTTTCGACATATTCGCCATTCCTCTCAATGCAGGTGGTGAAGCGGGGTATCAACTTTTTGATGCCTTCCTCGAAGTAGTTTCCCGCCAACCCCTCCGTCCACTTCTCCACCTCCTCCTTTACCTCCTCGTCGGTTGAAAACCTTTTTCCACCCATGTGCAGCTTCAGGGAGGTAAAGAGATAGTAATCTGAAGGTGCTAGGTCAGGGGAATGCGCGGGATGGTTCAGGACATCCCATTTAAAAGAGGCGAGCAGTTCCTTTGTGGCAGTGGCCGTGTGTGGTCTGGCATTGTCGTGCAGCAGGCAGACTCCCTTTGTCAGAATGCCTCTCCTCTTGTTCTGAATCGCCCTCCGCAATTTTTTTAGGGTCTCACAGTATCTTGCAGAGTTGATGGTCTCCCCTTGAGGCATATATTCAATTAAAATTATGCCTTGACAGTCCCAAAACACGGATGCCATGATTTTCTTGGCTGAAATTGTGGTTTTGAACTTTTTGGCGGAGGGTGAAGAGGTGTGACGCCACTGCTGAGACTGCCTTTTTGTTTCAGGCGTGTAGTGTGCAACCCAAGTTTCATCTCCAGTAACGATGGAGCGGAGAAATTCATCTCCATGGAGTTTGCAGCGCCTCAAAAACTCTTGCCCGGCCTCCACTCGATTCAACTTGTGTTAGTCTGTCAGCTGTTTTGGGACCCACCTCGTGGACAGTTTCCGATATCCGAAGGTTTCTGTGATGGTTTCGTGTAGTAGAGATCTGGAGATTTGCGGAAACATCGCAGAAAGTTCATCCACAGTCAATCTGCGATCGTCACCGAGCGCATTTTCGATTTTTTCCACAATTTCGTCAGTCACAATTGAAGGTCTTCCGCTCCTCTGATCATCTTGCACAGACGTACGACCGTTTTTAAACACGCGACACCACTTGTACACACTCGTACGATTCATAGCTTTATCACCATATGCAGTTTTCACCTCATTATAAACCTCAACCGGAGGTTTTCCCTTCCAAACGAGATAACGGATGACGCCGCGTATTTCGCACTTGGCGGGAGATTGGATTGACATTTTTCACGAAACGTTTTGCTGCTTCGACACTTCTCAACGTACTGACCTCGAACCGGTCTCGTTGCGGAGGGGAAGGGTCAGGCTACACGGAAGTGTAGCCACAATGTCGAAAATAAAATCCATCCGGTCGTGAGAGCCTCAGTACACTTACTTTCTGGATACGCCTCGTATAAAAGAATATATTTACCTTTCCCTCCCTGTGCTAAAAAATCGGCGCGTTCCAGTGCTGTGTATTCAATACACATGTAAAAATAAGCAATTTAAAATCGAAAAAATAAGAATATTCATAGCCAATCGCTTAAATTAATTAAATTTGAAGTCAAAAGTGATAATAATTGAAATTTAATTGCTGAAAATATGAAAAAAAAACATTGGACGACGTTCGCATTAATATTATTTATAGTTAAGGTATTAACACTGTGGATGTTTAAAAACATTGTAATTTGTTTTATCGAACACTGTTTATTCCACTTTTTGTAATGGTATAACCCTACCGGTTTCAAGGTGCACCCCTCATCTTCAGGTGAGCATAAACAAGACTGAATTCTGTTCGAACTGACACCGACATACACACTTCTAACGGTAAACATTCGTGTTGGGAACTGGCGACTGGGGGAGGCATGGGACGACCTCGGCGAGCAGCGGAGAGAATATTGGTACATATATACCAAGAAAGTGAACATCTGGCAAACACATATATACTAAGAAAGTGAACATTTGGCAAACACATATATACCAAGAATCTCTCGTCTCGAAGTCGTCCCATGCCTCCCCCAGCCGCCAGTCCCCAACCCGAATGTTTACCGTTAGAAGTGTGTATGTCGGTACCAGTTCGAACAGAATTCAGTCTTGTGCTCTCCTGAAGATGAGGTGAAAGTCTTGAAACCGGTAGGATTATACCATTACAAAAAGTGAAATAAACAGTGTTTGATGAAACAAATTACAATGTTTTATGAACATCGATAAAAATTCTATTTTAATTTTGTTTATTGACATATTCTTATTGTACTCAATTTGAAAAATAAAAATTTATAAACATATAATGCATACCTTTGTCTTTTATATATTTAAGCCATTTGGTTTTCGCATGGAGTAACTGTTTGGGTCTTCTTCTAGAGTATTGGGATTTGTCATACAAGTATCTATGTCATCTATGGTGATAGAGGTTCTCAAATTGTTTTTAACCTGTTCACCGCGTTAAAAATCAAATTCCACGAATCCTGTGCGCGGCACAATTTCAGCGTTTTTTAATTTCTAAGTTTAAACACATATTTTGTTTCGAACCACTGATATTTGATTACAACACCAAGTAAACATGACACTTAAGTAATTTTCTGATAATAAATAATAGTCATTACTCTTAAGGAGACTTATTAAATAAAGGAGATAAACTTAACATTACGTAAAATAAACAAAGGAATGCTACGATCAAATCACTGCTTCATGACACTCACCCAATCAAATGCATATAGCACTAGTAATGTTTATTTACGTAAGAAAGACTCATTGCAGGACTCGATCCGCGCGACAGGTCGTTAATGCTGGAAATATTGAGAAACCAAAAAAATTCGGCGCTCTGTTTATTCAACAATATCTCATAAACTAATATATTATTTGACAAGGTTTTCAGAGATGTCGCTAGAATAAAGATTATTTTAAATTTTAGTTCAATTTTTATTCCGGTTTTGTGTCATTTGTGATTTAAAACTTGGATTGTCGTCAGATCACAGGCGTTTGTACTCCCCGCGGGGAACACGTTGTGCTGGTACGCAGCAAGTGAGAATATGGAGCATTGGAGAGAATATGGAATATCCTACACAGTTACTCCATGCGAACACCAAATTTAAGCCATTTGGTTTTCGCATGAAGTAACTGTTTGGGTCTTCTTGTAGAGTATTGGGATTTGTGATACAAGTATCTAAGGTGATAGAGGTTCTCAAATTGTTTTTAAGTGCGCTGGTACGCAGCAAGTAAGAATATGGAGCATTAGAGATTATATGGAATATCCTACACAGTTACTCCATGCGAACACCAAATTAAAGCCATTTGGTTTTCGCATGGAGTAACTGTGTAGGTCTTCTTGTAGAGTATTGGGATTTGTGATACAAGTATCTTAGTCATCTATGGAGGTAGAGGTTATCAAATTACTTTTAAGTGCGCTGGTACACAGCAAGTGAGAATATGGAGCATTGGAGAGAATATGGAATATTCTACACAGGTACTCCATGCAAACACCAAATTTAAGCCATTTGGTTTTCGCATGGAGTAACTGTGTAGGTCTTCTTGTAGAGTATTGGGATTTGTGATACAAGTATCTTAGTCATCTATGGAGGTAGAGGTTATCAAATTACTTTTAAGTGCGCTGGTACACAGCAAGTGAGAATGTGGAGCATTGGTGTGGAGTCTGCAGGAGATTCTTTACTCTTAAATGGTGGATAAAGTCCAAAAGAAATTTTTGATTCTTCCTACGTGAATGCAGTTTCTACCCGTGGTTCTATCCTACAAGATTTCTTTTAGGTTTGTTGGGATACTACTTTCTAAGCATGAGGACGGATGTGAGGGCTCCTTTTTATATCTTCAAGTTGCTGATGGGATCAACATCTAGTTGAAGAGTTCCCAAAGGGGTCAATTTGATTTTTCTAAGGGTCGATAGTTTCAATAAAAAAAATTGGGGGTCGACGACAGCAAAAATAGCCCCCCTTACTACTGCTATTTGTTGTTACTTCAAAATATCTATGATTCCAACAGGTACCTTATTAAGAATATTTGTCGATATTTGTACTTTTTTGAATTTACATATTTATTTCATAAATGTCAAAAATTAAAAAAACTACTAGTATTTTTTTACTTAGATTTTGGTCAGCGCAGATTTGAATATTAAATGTTGCGCAAGATAATGCAACGCATAATTCGTAGTCCTTTTATCTTTTTCAATCCTTAACCTGTTCCCCGCGGGGAGCACAAACGCCTGTGATCTGACGACAATCCAAGTTTCAAATCACAAATACTTAAAAAAAATGACACAAAACCGGAATAAAAATTGAACTAAAATTTAAAATAATTTTTATTCTAGCGACATCTCTGAAAACCTTGTCAAATAATATATTAGTTTATGAGATATTGTTGAATAAACAGAGCGCCGAATTTTTTTGGTTTCTCAATATTTCCAGCATTAACGACCTGTCTCGCGGATCGAGTCCTGCGATGAGTCTCTCTTACGTAAATAAAAATTACTAAGTCTCTCTTACGTAAATAAACATTACTAGTGCTATATACATTTGATTGGGTGAGTGTCATGAAGCATTGATTTGATCGTAGCATTCCTTTGTTTATTTTACGTAATGTTAAGTTTATCTCCTTTATTTAATGAGTCTCCTTAAGAGTAATGACTATTATTTATTATCAGTAAATTATTTAAGTGTCATGTTTACTTGGTGTTGTAATCAAATATCAGTGGTTCTAAACAAAATATGTGTTTACACTTAGAAATTAAAAAACGCTGAAATTGTGCCGCGCACAGGATTCGTGGAATTTGATTTTTAACGCGGTGAACAGGTTAATAACGAGTGATTAAAATGAAAAATTTGTTATCTAGTGAAATATTTAATATCGAGTACTGTACAAACTTATTAATTTGAGTAAGTAAAGTAAATGACTAGGGGTGGAGACGGTTTTTAAAGTTTTTGGTAAAGGGGTCTGCTAGCCATAACCTTGAACCTTAGACGGTAAAAGTGGCTGTGTCAAAATGGGCGAAACGACCACCTCGAAATAAAGCCCGCTGGCTACTAAGCGAGAGAAATGAGCAAACTGAAATTCTATTTCTTGCCTTCCCACATACCGAAGTATAGTGAGAGTGAGACGTGAATAGCGTCGCTTCCTCACCCATAGCGGTTTTTTAGAATGAATATACCTACGTCACACGTTTGATTGTATCGGTGAATTTATTCCCAATTTTCACAAAATATCTCTGATGTGGCCGATAAGTGCTAATTATTATTAATATTATGTTTTCATTCAATGCGTAAATGTATTACGGAGGAATACCTAAAATCTGAACCCAGTATTTATTATATTTATAGAGATATTAAAGTTTTTAGAAGCAATGTGTACTAGTTACACATCACAGGGAGGGAATGGTTAACATAAGTAAGTTATAAAGTAAACAAATATCGCCCCGCATGGTTCAATGTGTTGCAAAAACATACGAAGAGAAAGTAGTTTAAGAAATTTCTTGCGACATCTGTGATTTGTTTAACTTAACCCTTGAGCGGGCGCATCTAATCTGTGAGATGAGGTACCTAGTTTTTTTTGTGCCAATGGGCAAGGTTTACCGACGAAGAAGCGAGGCTTATAGTAGCTTCCTGACTCCCTACCCCTCACACAAGGGTATCTTTGTTATTTATCCAGTGCACAGTTGGTATCCGCCACGGACGTTTTAATCTGATGGATGAGTTGCGCCCGATTACGTAAGTATTTTTGATTTCCGAAATTTCAATTTTTTTCTCAATATTTATTTTTATATACCTGCAATAGTTCGTATATCTATGTTGTAGCCCCTAATTCAATGATATTGATCGTTATTTACTATATGGATACAAACATGCACGCATGGTATATGAAAATTGTTAAAAGAATGTTTTCGAAAATGTTCAGCGTGAGCCTGATCAGGAATAACTTTCTAATCACATTTTGATTACTCCCTTTTGTTTTTGTGAAGACATTTTATGATCACAAGGGAAATTGAATTTTACATTCTAAATAATGTTTGAAAAAGTGCTAGCATAGTGTTCTCTAATGTTAAGATATTGCTTTTATTTTCGTCAGATGAACACCTACATTATGAAGATGTCACAGTTAATTCCACATACTTTTTATTGTGCTAAATCTTTTTTACAAACCTATTGTAGGTATTAAATGACTGAAAAAAAATGCGATGTTACTGAATTGCATTATTTTTGTTGATAAGCTGCCAACAAAAGACTGAGAATGCTGTTAACTATTTTAAGAAAAAACGAATATGAGAAAATTTAAATATAAAAAAAAAAGTGCAAAGAAATGTACAAATGTCATGTAATCATGTTTGAGTGAAAAGTTCAGTTTGATAAGCTTCCCCTTAAGCCTAAGCAAAAATTTAATTTTTAATCTCACAGATGAGTTGCGCCCGAACATGTTAGGATTTGTATTGCGTCCAACGAAGGGTTAAGAGTCTAGAAATGTTTCATCAATACTTCCCTTACCTCATTCTGAATATTTCTTTAAATCTACTTAATTATCATTATATTGAATTCACAGCATTCTTATTGAAGAGTGATCGAGGAAGGACGAAGGCCATTTGATTCACATACAATGTACATACTATGTTTCTATCAATAAATTTGCCAAGTAGATATATTGGACACAGAAGTAACATTGAATACCTCTCACGCTTCTCAGACCTAACGCCAATGGACTTTATTTAAGGAGACTCATCAAAGACAAAGTTCATAGCACAAAACCGATAATAGTTTATAAATTGAGCGCAGCTATTGAAATAGAATGCGCCCAAACAACAAAACAAATTAATTATAAGTGATGTTTACGATTTCAAGTTATCAACAATGCATAGACCAGAAAGGCTATCAATTTGAATGCTTGATATTTAAAAGAATTTACGTCTGTCTTCTTTTATTTGAAGTTTTGATCTTAGATAAACCTTAATAAATATCGAATTTATAATCATACAAAGTGTGTATATATACATTTTTACGGGACAATTTGTATTTGAAAAACATCTTGAGTAAGGACCGTAAACTCGTATATGGAGTATACATACCACATTTTTAACAAATAAAAATGTGGAATTATTATTTCATCCATGGTCAGGAATTGATGCATTTAAAATTTGTCTTTGAAAAAGATCCGTGATAAATCCATAGAGAAATAGTTACGATGTCTTTCCATTATCAATTGGACTCAGTGTATACAATCACTTCCTGTCACTGTGACACCTTCAGTTGAATTTTCATTAAAATAAACCGAATTTTTTTAATTTATTTTTGTATTCAAAATGGAGGACCTCGCATTCATGTATTATGTTCATATATAAATGCTTTATCATTAAATAATAAATTTCCTTACTATAAAGGTTAGTTTTCGTGTGATATTTTATATTTATTTTCTAAAGTAAAAGTTTCGAAACATTTTCGGTTTAAGGTGCCCCGTGTGTGTAATGATTTTTCCACTGCGCCCAAAGTCTGAATAAAACTAACAGTCTTCTTTATGTCGGTGTGGTTAGGTTAAAAAATTAAAGAAACACGTATTTATTGTAAAATTCACAAAAAAGTGTTATACGTACATATTTCGAACAATCATAATTGAATAGATAAATTATAATTTTTGGGACAAGTGGGTCTGTTGTTCAGTGCATAATCTTGGGACAAGTGGGTCTGTTGTTCAGTGCATAATCTTGGGACAAGTGGGTTTGTTGTTCAGTGCATAATCTTGGGACAAGTGGGTCTGTTGTTCACTGCATAATCTTGGGACAAGTGGGTCTGTTGTTCAGTGCATAATATTGGGACAAGTGGGTCTGTTGTTCACTGCATAATCTTGGGACAAGTGCGTCTTTTGTTCACTGCATAATCTTGGGACAAGTGGGTCTGTTGTTCACTGCATAATCTTGGAATCAAACTGCACACAGCCACCCTCATCTCTTTGTTCACGTTGATATTCGTACAATACCCTCTTTTTATCACAGTATACATCTATATCATCACGCCATTTATCTGTCGGGGTAGGCGGAGAGGACAGAGCGCCACACTTTCTACATCCATACACCTTCTAATACAACTTTTACATTTTCCCTGTCTTTCTACGTTTCTTCCTTTCAGAATATCATTCACTTGATCTAACCATACTTTACTTTGTCTTCCTCATACACCATCCACTCACATTAGCTCTATATATCTATTTTATAAGTCTTTCTTCATTCATTCAATCTACATGCCCAAACCATCTTAGCGCGCCTTCTCCACCTTACTCAACACATTAGCCTTAAGTTCACATTCGCCTCTTATTATTTCATTTTGTCATACATTGTCGCTCCATGTTTTCTTCTCAATGCACGTATTTCTACAGCAATTCAGCTCCTCTCAATTATTTTCTATGTCCCCGTTCTCTCCCATACATCAAAGTTGACACTAAAATACTATTGTGGACTATCATCTAAGCATATTTTGATACTATCCGGTTTTTTCTAGCACGACTTCCACTCACATTTGCACTGTATATCTATTTTATAAGTCTTTCTTCATTCATTCGTTCCACATGGCCAAACCATCTCGTCGCGCTCTTCTCCAACTTATTTAACACATCAGCCTTAACTTCACAATTGTCTTCTATCACTTAATGATGACTTCCGTGGCCTAGTTAGTAATCCGTCTGTCTCCCAACCCGGAGGTTCCGGGTTCAAATCCCGCTGACACCCAGTTTTTTTTTTAATAATGTAACAATCATAAAAAAAGTATATATATAATACAACAAAAAACACCACACTCAAGGGCTCAAACAAACTTTTTTCACAAGTCATTCCTCTTGCAAGCCCAAGTACTCAAACTCCTGTCACAATAGCAACCACACTCCAATCCACTAAGAATCAGGGTGCAACGATAATGTAAAAGAACAATACAATAGACCCTGCGCGTCCCCCTCTACAGGGGATGCGTATCCGAAGAGGATGTGGCTTACATAATAGGGGAAGAGACCGGATGTGAAGGAAACGCTGGGTAACGCGACACCTGGATCGAACGGAGCACGTGTGCCCTGGGGTTACATTTCTCCACGCATTCAAGATAAATCGAGGGCAGGCAGAGAAAACAGATATCCACGTTCTACAATATAAAAATACACACAACTTTCAGCATTCATTCCTCTTGCAAGCCCGAGTACTCAAACTCCTGTCGCAATAACAACCACGCTCCGATCCACTGTCTAAATGGTTTTCCTACCTTTACCTTTATTGAAGTCGGCACGCCATTGTATGTAATGGGAGCCAAATAAGCATATTGCCTTTGGGCAAAAGATGTTTTAACTCTAGGGATGGTGAACATTTCATTAGTTGCCTGCCATGCGTGTCATGTGTCCCTGCTGAGTCTGCATTTTCCCTTCCTCTCAATGGTAGTGCCAGAGATGTAACATAAATTGGCTATGTCCAGGACCCGATACTCTCTGAAAAGCTCCGCCGTGGGAAACCGACCAGGAAGTTTATTAATTATTTTTATAATCAATTTTTGTCAAACCTGCAATATGTGTTTTTGTGTTAAGGTGCATCCGCCCCCAAACTTAATGAAGAATGATTATGATTATGTATATTTTTCTATTGAGTTTAACATGTTATAACACTAGAAAAAAAATGTTTTTTCCAGGTAAAGTATCTCTTCGCCGAGTCCAGATATTAAATTAATAAATGAAGTAAGTTCTTACAGTGGTTTCATTTTTAACGCAAAAGTCGAAGAGTTTGAGGAATTGAAAGATGATTGCGCTAAAGATAAAGGAGAAAACTCTATTGGTAAGATTCCAATTCTTTTTAAGAACAATTTATATAGTTGTAATTTGTTTTATCAAACACTGTTTATTTCACTTTTTTGCAACGGTATAACCCTACCGGTTTCAAGGTGCAAACCTCATCATCAGGGGAGCACAAACAAGACTGAATTCTGTTTTATTCTAACAGTTAACATTCGGGTTGAGGACTGCGGGTGAAGGGAGGGATGAGACAATCTCGGCCAGCAACGGAGAGATTTTTGGGATATATGTGTTTGCCAGATGTTCATCTCGATGCACTGACTTAAATTTCTAGGGCCTTTAATCTGTCCAATTTATTTCCGTTACTACTGATATCAGTAACAGAACAAAGTACGAGGCATATCCAGAAAGTAAGTGTACTGAATTTTTGTAGGTTACAATTTTTTTTATTTAAACAAAAAAATTACGTGGTTACCGTAGTACATATGTAAGCTATTTTTCGACATAGTCGCCATTCCTCTCAATGCAGGTGGTGAAGCGAGGTATCAACTTTGTGATGCCTCCCTCGAAGTAGTTTCCCGCCAACCCCTCCGTCCACTTCTCCACCTCCTCCTTTACCTCCTCATCGGTTGAAAACCTTTTTCCACCCATGTGCAGCTTCAGGGAGGTAAAGAGATAGCAATCTGAAGGTGCTATGGTCAGGGGAATGCGCGGGATGGTTCAGGACATCCCATTTAAATGAGGCAAGCAGTTCCTTCATGGCGTTGGCCGTGTGTGGTCTGGCATTGTCGTGCAGCAGGCAGACTCCCTTTGTCAGCATGCCTCTCCTCTTGTTCTGAATCGCCCTCCGCAATTTTTTTAGGGTCTCACAGTATCTTGCAGAGTTGATGGTCTCCCCTTGAGGCATATATTCAATTAAAATTATGCCTTGACAGTCCCAAAACACGGATGCCATGATTTTCTTGGCTGAAATTGTGGTTTTGAACTTTTTGGCGGAGGGTGAAGAGGTGTGACGTGACCGTTTTTAAACTCGCGACACCACTTGTACACACTCGTACAATTCATAGCTTTATCACCATATACACTTCTTACCTCATTATAAACGTCAACCGGAGGTTTTCCCTTCCAAACGAGATAACAGATGACGCCGCGTATTTCGCACTTGGCGGGAGATCGGATTGACATTTTTCACGAAACGTGTTGTTCGCTTCGACACTTCTCAACGTACTGACCTCGAACCGGTCTCGTTGCGGAGGGGAAGGGTCAGGCTACACGGAAGTGTAGCCAACATGTCGAAAATAAAATCCATCCGGTCGTGAGAGCCTCAGTACACTTACTTTCTGGATACACCTAGTACAAACTGATATCAGTAACAGAACAAAGTACAAAGGAAACTGGAGAGCATTAATGGATGTGGACAAGATGATAGCTATGTGCATGGAGATTTTCCTCGCTGCCTATCTCATAAAGGATGTGGCGTGATATTTTGTATGATTAATGCTGTCTTTTTATAAATTGCAGGTGTTATGAACCAATCGAATTGTGATGAAATCGAGAAATCCAGTGAAATGTACGAAGTGCCTGTATCATATTTCTCTGAAGATGTCATAAAAGATCCAGCGGCCATCATACTTAGTGGAGAGTCTTCAAGCTGTTCACAGACTGAAAGCAAAGGAGAATGGAACATGGAAGTAAGTGAAGACAATGCTAACCTGGATAATTTAAGTTACGCCATGGCTGATATCACGGAAGAACAGTTTGAAGAGAAATTCACTTTATCGCCATCTTTTAGCGAACAATTAGGTAATTTAGAACAAAGTCCTTATGACTGTGAGGTGTGTGGGAAGGAATTCAAATCACATACAGATTTGATGCGACATTGCAAGAAAAATCACAGTGAAAAATTTTTCTCTTGTGCGCAATGCGATAAGAAATTTACGTCTCTACCGTTGCTTACATATCATATAGAAGCGCATTCATTAGGCAAACATCACCATTGTGAGGATTGTGGAAAAGACTTCACGTCTAAAAGATATTTGGCGCAACACAAAAAGGTTCACAGTGGCTTTAAAATATTCACTTGCGCAGAATGCGATAAACAGTTTAATTCTTTGAAAATGTTAAAACGTCACTCGTCGGTTCACAGCGAAGAAAGGTCCCTCAAAAATATTCATCGCTGTAAAGAATGCAATCAAGTATTTCGTTCAAAGCGTGACTTAGTACATCACGGTATCATTCACAGTGGACGTAAACCGTTTTCGTGTCCGAGTTGCGATAGAAAGTTCATTTGTTCCACTTCGCTCAAAAGGCATAATATGACACATACGGGCGAAAGAGCTCATCCGTGTAAAGAGTGCGAAAAAGCCTTTTATTTAAAGAGGGACTTGGATCTTCATATGCGTACACATAGTGGAGAGAAGCCTTTCAGTTGTACACAGTGCGGCAGGTTATTCTCGCAATCTGGCAATTTGGCGATGCATTTGCAACTGCACACTGGAGAAAAGCCTCATAGATGCGAGATTTGCGGGATGACTTTCTCTCTGCCGACGAGTTTGAGACGACACAAGAAGACCCACAGTCTACTGAAGCCGTTCCATTGCACCGATTGTGAGAAAAGTTTTTCGGTCAAGAGCTATTTAAAGAAACACATGGTCGTCCATACCGGACTTAGACCGTATAGCTGTAAAGAGTGTGGGAGAACCTTTGCGCATGGATCCAATTTGCGAGTTCATATAAGGAAACAACACCTTAAAATATGACATCACTTTAAATTATTATAAATCCAGGATTTATTAAGGTATATCTAAGACTAAACTCCAAATTAAAGAAGACAGATGTAGAACGCATTTTGGTTATCGCAAGTGCTCAAATTGATGACCGTCCTGATCCATGCACTGCTGATAACGTGGAAATGCAAACATCACTTATAATTTGTTTTGGTATTTGGGCGCATTCTCTTTCCATAGCTGCTCTCAATTCACTATATGTTGCCGATTTTATGCCATAAACTTTATCATTGATGAGTCCCATAAAAAAAATCCATTGGCGGGAGGGTCTGGACTGACAATGCCAGACTTAGCCGGTTGACTTTCAGATATTCCTCGGTAGGCCAATGTGCAAATGGACACAAATTGTGTCCATTTGCACATAGACCTACCGAGGAATATTAAGTCTACGTTTCTTCTTTTCATAGATGATATTCTCGTATGATTAAATTAATTTTACTAGGGAAAAGTATCGAGATTTTAAGTTCTGATTACTTTTTATATGGAGTAATGACTATGTGGTCAAGTCTCTAGTATTCCCTTACATCACTGTATGGAATGGAAACGAGTGGAAGGTGAGAAAGAAACGAACAAACATGACGGATGCCTTCGAGATATGGTGCTGGAGGCGGATCCTCATATCCTACAGACCATAATGTGGATTGAGGGATTGGAGATTGCCAAAAGACATTCGACGATTTGTGTAAAAAAACAGGAATGCGGAAACTATTTGATATCAAAAAGGTACCGATCTCAACCAGTTTTCCAGATCTGTTATATTTATCAGAGCTCGGATGTTGTTGACGGCAATCTTCATTCACAAATATTATTATCACAAAAATATATTTTTACCAGGTCTGTAAATATGAAACCGGAATTTGCTCATAGATGGTTCTAGTTGTCATTGTAGTGACTGTCAAACCGCGTCATTGGCGCCGTTTTCTTGTGTTTACAATTTGTCAAAGACTTTTAACTCGCAACAATACAAGTTTAATACAACTACATATGTTTTCATAGCGTTGAACATGTCTGTTTTTGTGCCTGAAAACTACGATTCGCGGATAGCATTGATTTTCTGTTACCATTTGAAGAAAACTGCTGCAGAATCGCATCGAATGCTTGTCGAAGCTTACGGTGAGCATGCTCTTGGTAAATCACAGTGCTTTTTGAGTGGTTTAAAAAATTCAAAAGTGGCGATTTTGATGTCAGATACGAAAAACGTGGAAGACCACAGAGAAAGTTTGAAGATGCTGAATTGCGAGCATTGTCAGATGAGGATGACACTCAAACGCAACAAAAACTCGCGGATCAATTAAATGTGACATGAGAAGCCGTCTCCATACGTTTGAAAGCCATGGGAAAGATCCAGAAGGTGGAAAAATGGGTTCCATATGAACCGAATGAAAGACAGCGGGAAAACCGAAAAACCACTTGCGAAATGCTGCTCGCCACGTACAAAAGAAAATCGTTTCTCCATTGAATTGTGACTGGCGTTGAAAAATGGATATATTTCGAGAATCCTAAGCGTAAAAGATCATGGGTAACTCCAAGAAAATCAGCGACATCGACTGCAAGGCCAAATCGATATGGATATTATTTGCATCGATGGGACACGCACTTGCTGAGCAGCGATTCACTTCTTACGAAAATGGCTCGATGATTGGTTTGCCTCAAAAGAGCAACAGTTTTTTTGGCGTGGCATCCACAAATTGACAGAGACGGGAAAAATGTGTAGCTAGGGATGGGCAATATTTTGAATAAAATATTATTTACCATTTTCATACAATAAATGTGTATTTTCCATAAAAAAAAATCCTGTTTCATATTTAGAGACCTGATAAGTATTGTAAAATATATAAATCTAAGCAAATCTGCTCAATAATTGTAACCTAAGCTGTTATAATATTTTAAAGTTTAAAAAAATACGCACTTGTTAACAAAAGAATTGTAAATACTTTATCATTGTTTAAACTTTGAAGAACTGAATATTACTTTGTTAGTAGAGAAATCCCTTTTGAAATATTAAACTAGTATCGAAAGAACTACAAAGGTTTCTTTGTAGTTCATCTTACCTCGGTAAGTTCTCTGTGGTCTCTTACTAAATATATTTTTTCTGAACATATGTAGATGCAAGAAAGTTTCTTATTTCATGACCACAGCAACTACCTTCCTATCCTTACACTTAACTTATATATGTAAATTATTTTATAATATTTTTAATCTGTCCATAATAGTGAATTCAAGTACCGATTTGCAATGCCTTTGAAGAGAGTTTGTTCTCTAAATGGCGCTATATATATGTACGGCACCTGTACGTAAATATAGGTGGATGGCTGCTGCGCAATGCTCGGAGAATTCAAGTCAATTCAAAGGCGTAGATCGTTTAAAGAAGGTAGCGGAGGGAAGAGATTCCTCTTATGGCAGGTTGTAGCAGGTCTCAAGTAAAACACAGTAGGTCGAGTGTACTGAGAATAAGTAATTTATTTTGAAAGGAACCCTTCTTATGAATGGTCAATCGCTCATCGCAAGCGCTCACACCTCTATTTACAAAAACCAAGAATTTTACATATACAAGAATCTACACATATTTAACAATTAAGAAACTAATCCTAATACTATATGTTTTATGATGACGCATACGTCCGATACAATATATATTGTCCTTTTATTATTATTGAGATCAGTTCGCTTGAAGAGAACCTCGGTGTGGGAGGTAGAAACATGTGAGGTGGTGATTAGTCGAATAAAAAAGTAATATTTAGTTTTCTATTCAAATTGTAAATAGTTTCTTTGAAAAAGTTATTTGAAATGTGAATTGTAATAAATCTATTAAATTATATATTGTATTTATTATTTTATTTTAATAAACTGTCGAAAGACTTCCACTCTGGGTTTTAAGATTGATTTCCCGACGGTATCCGAAAAAAAAGAAAAAAAACAGATGCGTGAGACTCTCGCGCAGTAGAAGTGAAACTTTTTTTTTAACCTGGCGAGTTTATTGCCATGTGGCAATCTCTTCCAACCAACCAAAAAGCTGTTTTTATAGGTCCTAAGCGTTAACCAGACTGGAATCCTATTTAAAAAAATCTGGGTTCTAGCGAGGATCGAACCCACAACATCCGGATCGGCAGACAAGTGTCTTACCACCAGGCCACGGAGGTCGTCTAAGCTCTAGGAAAAGTTGATTTTATGCATTGCTTTTTTTTGCATTTGTTAACCCTTTCCGGTCCACAAAAAAAAATAAAAATGTTCCATCAGGTCCACAAAAGATTTACAGAATTACAGGGTAAAACAATACATCCAGGTTGTTTTTAATAAAACGTCGAATGACATTCGACATGTCGAATGACATTGAATGGCGTCGAATGACAATTGAAAAATGTCGAATGACATTCGACATAGGACTCACTGGAATAAAGTCGATGTCGAATGACATTCGACATAGGACCGGAAAGGGTTAACGTTTTTTTTTTAGGATTAGGAAATGGTTATTTTAATTAATTAATATAAATAAATTTAATGAAGTAATTAATAATTAATTATAAATTAATGAAAAATAATTGTCGATTATTAATTTATTAATATTAATTAATAATTATAATATTATTTTATTAATTAATATTATAATTAATAAATTAATATTAATTAATGAATTATTATTAATAATAATGAATATCAATAATAATATTAATTAATATTATTAACATAAATAATATTAATATTATTAATAAAATTATTATTATTAATTAAAATTAATTGTATTACATTTATTAAATATAATTTATTAATTATTGTTAATTAAATATATTATTTATTATTATAATATAATGTTTATTTTATATTTAATGAACAAATAAATTTATCAATTTATTTATCATTCATTTACCAAATTATTAAATTATTTATTTATATTATTAATAATTATAAATTAATATTTATTATTCATTAAATTTATTTATTTATTTATATTGATATCAATAAATATTAAAGATCATTTGAAATATTACCATTAAAGAGGGAGAAGGGGAAGCGTTTCACTTTTCGTGACGTTCAGGACAATTTACCCTACCGCATAGATACAAGTTTCACTTCAAAAAAAAAAGTTCCCAGTTTAGTGTAAAAGAGTTTGTCTGGTGACAATACTTACCCATGCTAGAAGTTTGCGAGTATTGTTATCTCTTTACGTGAAGTAGTACTGCTAACAAGTACGATTACGAACAAGTTACGTGTCTACTCCAGTGACTAAACCAGAGTCATCGGATGTCCCGCAATGCTTGGGACAGGACTGTCCTGCACAAAAGTGATTTCTCCCGCATCCCACATTAACTTTCAAATGTCCCGCAGGTAAATTATGAGCTGATTTTACACTATACTAAGAAAAGAATGCCATCGACACTATTGTAAAAGTCATTGACGCTATTGTAAAAGTCATTGACACTATTGTAAAAGTCATTGACGCTATTGTAGAAGTCATTGACGCTATTGTGAAATGTATTTCCATCCAATTCGTATGAATTTCAGCCATTGTCACGTCTCTAATTTCACCACATTTGTCTTTCACTGAGTTATCAGATCTGCATCATCCTTAATCACATTCACAGAGAGAGATTTGAAAAAATCTTATATTACCTTTTTATCCTTATTTCCCTTTCATTTCCTTTCTTATCCTTTAACAAATTCTTTTCATCTTGGTTTACAATCATTGATCCGAGATTTTTACTTGTATTTGAATAAATATTTTTACTTTTTTGTAAAATCTGTCATAGAATTAAACAACTTGACATATCCAAAATATGTTGGTTTGTTGAAAGAAATTGCTGTAAGGGCTGTCCTACCTTTTTATGTAAGTGAACAACTTTTTTTTGAAGGGCGATGTCGCAATCGACCAGTAGACAGAAAAAAATACAAAATTATTATCAGATCTAATCATTTAATATTTATTATAAAATTATACAGTATTAAATTTCTGAATGAATCATATTATGACTAGGAACACAATAAATGCTGGTGGAATTAAAATACTAGGAACACAATAAATGCTGGTGGAATTAAAATACTAGGAACACAATAAATGCTGGTGGAATTAAAAGACTAGGAACACAATAAATGCAGGTAGAAGTAAAAGACAAGGAACACAATAAATGCTGGTGGAAGTAAAAGACAAGGAACACAATAAATGCTGGTGGAATCAAAAGACTAGGAACACAATAAACGCTGGTGGAATTAAAAGACTACGAACACAATAAATGCTGGTGGAAGTTAAAGACAAGGAACACAATAAATGCTGGTGGAAGTAAAATAATATTAATGAGATCTTTGGCATCGTCCAGATTTGGCAAAGTTGGGATTATACGACGGAAGTGCTGAACTTGAACACAGACAGAGGTGTTCATCCTTTAAAGAATTTATTATTTCTGATTTTAAAATAAAGTAGATTTCCTATATATCCTTTTGGTGGACACAATGTCTTTAAACCTCGTTGTCGTGTTGAGGTAATGTGATATACGTTGTATGTATTTACTTACATTTTGTCACGAGTATAGACATGCTTTTTATTAGCGCATTATATAGTTTCTACTCTTGTGTTTACAATATATGAACACCTCTAGTGACTATATAGTTTCTACTCTTGTGTTGACAAAGCATGAACACCTCTAGTTGCTATATAGTTTCTACTCTTGTGTTGACAAAGCATGAACACCTCTAGTGACTATATAGTTTCTACTCTTATGTTTACTAAGCATGAACACCTCTAGTGACTATATAGTTTCTACTCTTGTGTTGACAAAGCATGAACACCTCTAGTTGCTATATAGTTTCTACTCTTGTGTTGACAAAGCATGAACACCTCTAGTGACTATATAGTTTCTACTCTTGTGTTTACAATATATGAACACCTCTAGTGACTATATAGTTTCTACTCTTGTGTTGACAAAGCATGAACACCTCTAGTGACTATATAGTTTCTACTCTTGTGTTTACAATGTATGAACACCTCTAGAGACTGTATAGTTTCTACTCTTGTGTTTACAAAGTATGAACACCTCTAGTGACTATATAGTTTCTACTCTTATGTTTACTAAGCATGAACACCTCTAGTGACTATATAGTTTCTACTCTTGTGTTGACAAAGCATGAACACCTCTAGTTGCTATATAGTTTCTACTCTTGTGTTGACAAAGCATGAACACCTCTAGTGACTATATAGTTTCTACTCTTATGTTTACTAAGCATGAACACCTCTAGTGACTATATAGTTTCTACTCTTGTGTTGACAAAGCATGAACACCTCTAGTTGCTATATAGTTTCTACTCTTGTGTTGACAAAGCATGAACACCTCTAGTGACTATATAGTTTCTACTCTTGTGTTGACAAAGCATGACCACCTCTAGTTGCTATATAGTTTCTACTCTTGTGTTGACAAAGCATGAACACCTCTAGTGACTATATAGTTTCTACTCTTGTGTTGACAAAGCATGAACACCTCTAGTTGCTATATAGTTTCTACTCTTGTGTTGACAAAGCATGAACACCTCTAGTTGCTATATAGTTTCTACTCTTGTGTTGACAAAGCATGAACACCTCTATTTGCTATATAGTTTCTACTCTTGTGTTGACAAAGCATGAACACCTCTAGTTGCTATATAGTTTCTACTCTTGTGTTGACAAAGCATGAACACCTCTATTTGCTATATAGTTTCTACTCTTGTGTTGACAAAGCATGAACACCTCTAGTTGCTATATAGTTTCTACTCTTGTGTTGACAAAGCATGAACACCTCTATTTGCTATATAGTTTCTACTCTTGTGTTGACAAAGCATGAACACCTCTAGTTGCTATATAGTTTCTACTCTTGTGTTGACAAAGCATGAACACCTCTAGTGACTATATAGTTTCTACTCTTGTGTTGACAAAGCATGAACACCTCTAGTTGCTATATAGTTTCTACTCTTGTGTTGACAAAGCATGAACACCTCTAGTTGCTATATAGTTTCTACTCTTGTGTTGACAAAGCATGAACACTTCTAGTTGCTATATAGTTTCTACTCTTGTGTTGACAAAGCATGAACACCTCTAGTTGCTATATAGTTTCTACTCTTGTGTTGACAAAGCATGAACACCTCTAGTTGCTATATAGTTTCTACTCTTGTGTTGACAAAGCATGAACACCTCTAGTTGCTATATAGTTTCTACTCTTGTGTTGACAAAGCATGAACACCTCTAGTTGCTATATAGTTTCTACTCTTGTGTTGACAAAGCATGAACACCTCTAGTTGCTATATAGTTTCTACTCTTGTGTTGACAAAGCATGAACACCTCTATTTGCTATATAGTTTCTACTCTTGTGTTGACAAAGCATGAACACCTCTATTTGCTATATAGTTTCTACTCTTGTGTTGACAAAGCATGAACACCTCTAGTGACCATAATGAAAGTAAACATTATTGTTATTTATTTAGTCCTTTTTCTTCCCAGTGTCATGTCAGGTCCCCCCAATGTTGACTATCACCTGAGAGTAGGCATCTTTGTCCCCGGCAGCCCGAAAAAGATCTCCAACGCCCCTTATGCCAATCCAAACACGTATATTGCGGAGCCAGGATATTTGCCTTCTGCCAACACCTCTTCGACCCTTTATTTTGCCTTGGATGATCAGGTGCAGTCATTTGTACTTTGCTCCTCTAAGTACATGGCCCAAGAAGAACACCGTTCGGATTTTAATATTAATCGGTAACTTTCTATTAACTTTGGCTCTTTGAAGAACCCTCGTGTTACTGACCATATCCGTCCAGGTTATCCGTGGCATTCTCCGGTGCATCCACATTTCGAATGCTTCCAGTCGGTTTATACTGCCAACTTTTAGGGTCCGTGATTCCACGGTCCATGCAATAACACTGACCAAACGTAGCATTTGACTAACCGTTGTCGAAGTTTCAAGTTTAGATTATCATCGCAGAATACGCTTCTCATTTTATTAAAAGCCCCACGAGGTTTCATTGTTTCAATTCTGCACTTGACTTCGGTTTCTGGGACTTATTTAGTTCAAGACTGTTTGTTCCACTTAAAATAACGTTATAACCCTACCGGTTTCAAGATTATTACCTCATCATCAGGGAATCACAAACAAGATTGAATTATTTTCGAACTGGTACCGACATACATACGCATTAGGGTGATGCTTAAAAGACCCAAAAATATTTTTTGTTTCTTTTCTCTTGGGTCACCCTCCCATTTTGTTCTACCTAATAAGAGAAACTTAAATTAATTTTTTGAGATTTTTTGAGAAAAATTTAAAGGTCGCTACTACAGATTTATAAAATCTAACATTTTCCCAAAAAGTGATTATTTAAAAAATTTTGTATTTATTATAAAATTATATTTTTTTACATAATAAAAACTAAAATGAGGTTTTTAGGTCCATATATGTTACCCAAAGCTAATTTTGTATCATATATGTGTTACAATTTACTTTCGGGATGTGAACAAACAAGAGGAAAATTAGACAAAAAACACAGATTTTTACAAAATTTCTTTAATTGTCACAATTTAAAAAAAACTTATTACAGAATTAATATAAGCTTATATTAGTTGATTAGAGTCCTCAAAAAGATTTTGAGGCACAATTAACACATTAAAATTTTTAACATTTTTTATGAAATTTATGAAAATTTTAACATTTTTTATGAAATTCAAAGCCTGGTAGCGACCCCTAAAACTTAATGAAATCCAACAAAATTTTAGTTAACTCCATTTTACATATGATAGATCAGAATGGGAGGGTGAACCGTTGAATTTTTTAACTTTAATTTTTAAGCATCACCCTAATACGCATCTAATGGTAAATATTTGGATTATGGATTGTGAGTGGAGGGAAGCACGAGAGAACTATAACAAGTAGCGATGCTATCTTGGCAATGTTTGTATTGTATTTGTCAGATGTTCGTCCCAAGGCACTGACTTGGATATTTTTAGGGCTTTCCTATTTATTTTTGTTACGTTACAGTTTCTGAATTTATTTAAAAAAAATCCCTAAATTAGTGTAATAACTGTGTTATAATGCCAATGCCATGATAAGGGTTAACTCGTTTTTCGAAATTTCTTTTGGTCTTGCCAATATGACCAATCATTACATTCTAATTTGTAAACTGCGGATTGGGTTAATTTATTTTTGGTGTCTCTATTGTTCATATTTAAATTTTTTATTTTATTGGCCGTATAAAATTATGGTTTAAATATCTTTGGGTATTATTTGGGACACCGTTTGGGATAAATCATTTTTAATATAAATTATTCAACGCTATTGTTTCTACTATATTTTATTAATTTGCGGATACAGATATTTTACGTTTAAAACAATTAATTTAACTTGTTCAGTTCGTCGTATTTCTTATTAGAATCAACTAAATTAATATTTTTTAGTATATCTAAGGGAAGAAAGTAAAGATTTACTTATAAGTACGGCGTGATCGATTAATTGGGTACCCCTGATATATATTGTAATATTCTTCATTAGAAATAATACAATTCATTAAAAAAAAAGATATTGCCTTGAAATTATAATTCCGTGGCTCAAACTGTCATCCTCTTTATCTATGGAAACTTGTCAAACATTGATAATTTCAGGCATTGTGAAAAGCTTTTCTTCTTGATTTTTCGTCAATAATATTTTTACGTTAATTTTAAAAAGTGAATGATTTTTTTTAATCCGATTAGTACAAAAATAAAGCCTATATTAACGCCGACTTTCTTTGACTTGAAATGCATAGCCATTTATTTAAAAGGAAAAAAAAAACGAAATGTATACAAATGTACAGGATGGTTTATTTTGGTACATATTCCTATGCACAATATAAAAAGTGACATTCTCAAGGCTTAAAAAAGTAAGTAATTTTATTGTAAAGAAATTCATTGACAGAAAATGGAAAATAAACTACACTTACAGTACCCGGCGGTAAGCAATACACATCGGGCTCAAGAAAGAGACTGTCGGCCATAATCGATTAACTTTGGCTTTATTGAACTGATCTAATGTTAGAAATAGACGCCAAATTCACATACTGTCTCTATTGTATAATATCCTTAACTGTCAGGCCGCCCCCTCTTGTCTCGCCGAAAATTTTCAGTGTCTTTTCAATAATGAATTAGCGCTACGCTCAAACAGAGATTGTCTATTGGCCTTTTCAGTTCACCGCTCCTCTTTTTTTTACGTCGTCTTTTACTGTCCATGCATTGAGACTCTGGAATCAGTTACAAACCAATATAAAACTCGCTCCATCCTTGGCATTCTTTAACCTTTCCTTCCCTGTGTTGGGTATCTTCTACACGTTGCTTCTAATAACCATCAATATCTCTATAAATATAATAAATACAAGGTTAAGATTTTAGGTATTCCTCCATAATATATTTACGCATTGATTTAAAAAATAATATTAATAATAATCAGAATTTATCGACTACATCGAGGTGTTTTGTAAAGATCGAAAACAAATTCGCATTTAAACGCTGCGAGTGCCTCGTCTTGACGATAGGTGAATATTATGCGGGAAGCGCGACACTATATTCGCATCTCACTCTTGCATACTAGACTGAATTGCGAGGAGCTGAATTGTCTCAACGTCGCAAGCATAAGCGTAAGCGCCGGGGTATGCGACTGACGTTCCGCGCCACTAGTAGCTTCTAGGCTTGCAAATAGGTTAGACGTACGCCCGTTCCGTGAACATTGCCAGATGGTTTTTTAATGTTTTCAGCAAGTAAATCTCAATTATTATAATTTTTAACTTCAATTATAATTAATTAAGGGGATTATCTATGAATGATCTTATTTTTCCGATTTAAAATCGCTAATTTTTTATTGCGTACTCACTACCCAACACCGGAGCACGTGTATTATTTTTATCACCGTAAGGGAAGGGTTAAGAAGCGACTGAAAAACCTCTAAATTTCTAGTCAGTAAAATAACGTATTTAATTCCTGATTTTTCTTTACCTTTCCTCTCCACCATCCCTTCCTTTTCCTTTGATTGACGATATCTCACTTTATATGAAAAATAATGTTCAGGTGATTGTCCGTCTTTGTGGGGTTCGTGGGCATATGCTCACGTATATGTTTATGGATTTCATGAGGATGGATAGTCATTTGAATGATTTTTGCGACCACGTAACTTGCTTCATTTACTTTTCTCTGGTTGGTTGTCGATTTAGATTACCGCCTGGTAATAAGCCCGCCAGATTGCATTTGCAATAAAAGTGTTCAATAAATAAATATTTTGGAACCCCCTTTGACTTGGCGCTTGTAGACATATTTTTAGGTTTGTCTGTTGGTAAAAATGGCTTTGTTCCAAATCGTACAGCATTTTAATAACCTTTGGTTCTGAGAATTATACGTGCAGTAAAAAATATTCACAATTCTTAATAAATTAACAGCACTATCACTTTTTACATGTTTACTGTATAAGCTAATGTTTTTTGACATGGCCTTCGAAAAACTAGCTATCATATTTACTCGACACGGTACCAACTTAGCAAAACATTTTAAACTATACTCAAGAAAATGTAGCATGGTCCCTGTGACGTTTGAAATGTCATGTCTTAAAGGGATGGGGTAAAATCGTTTTTTTTTACAAATGTTATCGTTTTTCATAAATCGAAAAATAGTTTTTCTCTAAACTGACGTTTTAATTCCTAATTTTCATTATACTGACTTTCTAATGTATTGTATGATTTGTATCTATCTTTAAATAGGCCAACATTCACTATGAATTAAACTTGTAGGGAATACCTATGTCCCCTAAATAAAATTGAATTGTCAACATAAGTTATTGTCGATATTGTAAACATACAGGGTCAACGACCGATGAATTATTTACAATTGTCACAAACTAGAAACGTCAAATTTATTCACACGCAAACATTATTTTACACTGCATACCAAGGTAGAAAGAGAACACATCGCTTCCGACGTGATAGCATGCGCAGGAGTGAGATGGGGATATACGGCGAACGCATTGACGCGGCCCGTTCCGAATATCTATAAATACCTACCTATCAATAAATAAAGATTATTATTTATTATTCATTCAACTGTCAAGACTTGTTATTATTTGCCCGCTGTTCACTTTCGCTTTTATCCGCATTCCTGAGTTTTATATTTAAAATAAATACAAATGAAAATCATCAAGATAAGCAACTCGCTACATTGATGACCCTGAACGAAAAGGAACGCAGAATTCGACTAAAACGAATATAGCGATGTCGACATCAACATCATCAGCACGTCCTAATAGGACACATGCTACATTGATAACGAACATCGCTACAAACTCATTACGAACATTTCATTTTATGTATAAAAAAATAAAAAATCCAATTATCGTATACCCCATCTCTAGTCAATGCGGACTAACGTAGTGACTTTTGATGAACGTCGCCAAATATTATTTGATTTTAACAAACTGCTACATTTTTGCTGATTTGTAACAAGATTGTATTAATTTGTCATTGTTGTTAGTTTTATGTAATGTATTTACCTAAATAATTTGCTATTTATTAGAATCGAGGATTATATTAAAGTTGATAAAATAATTAAAATTACTGAACGTCGTTACAAGGTTGTATCGGGGCAAATTTGTGAAACATCACAGGGACCATGTTACATTTTCTTTAGTTTAGTGAAATGCTATATTTTTAATTACTTATTTACTTTTGCAGGCACTCTCTAAGGTTTCTCAACATTTTTATGTTCAGCTGTTACGTACTTAAGTTCTACGTAAGAACCCCGCAGTTATGAGCTCTTCACATAAAGTATCCAATGTGGAATCAAGCGATATCCAGACAAGTGTTAAGATAGAAAGCGACGAGGAAATAGCTTCTGAAGGAGAGTTTCCGGAGTGTGAAATAGACATACAAGAAGTTGACATCAAAGTGGAATGCTCTCAAGTGTCTAAAACTGATATTTCCAATTCCCAAGATTCTGCACTCAACTTAGGTATGTTATTTTCTCAGCAAGTCGAGAGGATTTTATGTCTTGGAAGCATGTTTGCGCTTCTATCATGATCAACAATCAATGTACATTAGGTTATTATTATCATATTGGAAGTATGTGGTTATCTGTCAATACAGTAATGAGATTATATTACTGATAAATTATTTCATTCATTTTTATATAACTGCTTAATTATTTCATTCATTTTTATATAACTGCTTAATTATTTCATTCATTTTTATAGTACTGCTAAATTATTTCATTAATTTTTATATTACTGCTTAATTATTTCATTCATTATTATAGTATTGCTTAATTATTTCATTAATTTTTATATTACTGTTCAGTTATTTCATTCATTTTTATAGTACTGCTTAATTATTTCATTCATTTTTATAGTATTGCTTAATTATTTCATTCGTTTTTATAGTACTGCTTAATTATTTCATTCATTTTTATATTACTGCTTAATTATTTCCTTAATTTTTATATAACTGCTTAATTCTTTCATTAATTCTTAATTACTGTATATTTGTTTTGTTAATCTTTCTTCATTCATTAGTTCCACATGTCGTATTGCTTAATTATTTCATTAATTTTTATATTACTGTTTAGTTATTTCATTCATTTTTATAGTACTGCTTAATTATTTAATTCATTTTTATAGTATTGCTTAATTATTTCATTCGTTTTTATAGTACTGCTTAATTATTTCATTCATTTTTATATTACTGCTTAATTATTTCATTCATTTTTATATTACTGCTTAATTATTTCATTCGTTTTTATAGTACTGCTTAATTATTTCATTCATTTTTATATTACTGCTTAATTATTTCATTCATTTTTATATTACTGCTTAATTATTCCATTCATTTTTATATTACTGCTTAATTATTCCATTCATTTTTATATTACTGCTTAATTATTTCATTCATTTTTATATTACTGCTTAATTATTTCATTCGTTTTTATAGTACTGCTTAATTATTTCATTCATTTTTATATTACTGCTTAATTATTTCATTCATTATTATAGTACTGCTTAATTATTTCATTCATTTTTATATTACTGCTTAATTATTTCATTAATTTTTGTATAACTGCTTAATTATTTCATTCATTTTTATAGTACTGCTAAATTATTTCATTCATTTTTATATTACTGCTTAATTATTTCATTAATTTTAATATTACTGCTTAATTATTTCATTCATTCTTATATAACTGCTTAATTATTTCATTCATTCTTATATTACTGCTTAATTATTTCATTCATTTTTACATTACTGCTTTATTATTTCATTCATTCTTAATTACTGTATATTTGTTTTGTTAATCTTTCTTCATTCATTAGTTCCACATGTCTAAACCATCTCAGCGTGCTCCTTCTCCACCTTACTCAATACATCAGCCTTAACTTCACATTCATCTCTTATCACTTCATTCCGTATTCCATCACCCCTTCTACACATTTGGTTCTTTTCAGTCTTCTTCATCTTCCATTATACACTCCCATACATCAAAGCTGGCACTAAAATACTGCTTGTGGACTATCTATTCAAATGAAGAAGAAAATACTGTCTTAAGGGGGTATTCTACTATAGAGGCGTTTTTTTCAGACTAAATAAAAAAATACTAAAAATATTTTTTCTATGCATTTTTTACAGTTTGTTTATTGATGATTTGAGAATGTACGAATTTTTTTTTGAAAAACAATAAATGAAAATTCAAGATGTTATCAGCTGTTATACTATCTTGTCGTAAAAAAAGGGGGTGAGGTTGTCGACATGATTGGAACCCTTTCGTAAATCTGAAACAAAAATCATACACAGTTTCTTGATAAGAAATAATGTCGTTATAGTTGGTACCAAAGAGAAAAAAATCGTAAAATGGCGGCTGTCTTTACCCTTTTTTTTTTTCAAATTTAAAAAAGATATTTTTGACTTTTTCTAGGTAGGAATTATAGAAAAACATTTATCGAAGTTTCATACCAAATTTGAAGACATTCGGGTTGATAGAACTTGAGATTTTATGTCGACCAGGTCGAAAAAAGTAGTTGGGAGAAAAAAGGCGTTTAAAGTGTTGAGATTATTGTCAGTCGTTCCAATGCGGCGTAATTGCTGCCTCATTTATAGCTGTTACTTCGTAAATATTGAAAATTTTAAACTTTAAGAATATGCAAAAAAAAAATCTAATTTCTAGAGTGGAATACCCCCATAATTTATTTAAAGCGTTTTTGTCCAAATACTTTATACGACGCGTATCCAGAAAGTAAGTGTGCTGAGGCTCTCACGACCAGATGGATTTTATTTTCGATATGTTGGCTACACTTCCGTGTAGCCTGACCCTTCCTCTCCGCAACGAGACCGGTTCGAGGTTAGTACGTTGAGAAATGTCGACGCGACAACACGTTTCGTGAAAAATGTCAACCCTATCTCCCGCCAAGTTGAATCGAGTGGAGGCCGGGCAAGAGTTTTTGAGGCGCTGCAAACTCCATGGAGATGAATTTCTCCGCTCCATCGTTACTGGAGATGAAACTTGGGTTGCACACTACACGCCTGAAACCAAAAGGCAGTCTCAACAGTGGCGTCACACCTCTTCACCCTC
This sequence comes from Odontocerum albicorne, assembly GCA_949825065.1. Classification (NCBI taxonomy): domain Eukaryota; kingdom Metazoa; phylum Arthropoda; class Insecta; order Trichoptera; family Odontoceridae; genus Odontocerum; species Odontocerum albicorne. The sequence goes on along the minus strand of OX463863.1, from coordinate 22,489,956 downwards.
CGCCGAAAAGTTCAAAACCACAATTTCAGCCAAGAAAATCATGGCATCCGTGTTTTGGGACTGTCAAGGCATAATTTTAATTGAATATATGCCTCAAGGGGAAACCATCAACTCTGCAAGATACTGTGAGACCCTAAAAAATTGCGGAGGGCGATTCAGAACAAGAGGAGAGGCATGCTGACAAAGGGAGTCTGCCTGTTGCACGACAATGCCAGACGGAACTGCTCGCCTCGTTTAAATGGAATGTCCTGAACCATCCCGCGCATTCCCCTGACCTAGCACCTTCAGATTACTATCTCTTTACCTCCCTGAAGCTGCACATGGGTGGAAAAAGGTTTTCAACCGATGAGGTGGTAAAGGAGGAGATGGAGAAGTGGACGGAGGGGTTGGCGGGAAACTACTTCGAGGAAGGCATCAAAAAGTTGTACCCCGCTTCACCACCTGCATTGAGAGGAATGGCGACTATGTCGAAAAATAGCTTACATATGTACTACGGTAACCACGTAGTTTTTTTTTTTAAATAAAAAAAATTGTAACCTACAAAAATTCAGTACACTTAGTTTCTGGATATGCCTCGTATAAAGGAAAATTATGGATAAAAGTATTGGATAAGTGGAATAAGTATTTAACCTGTAAATATATCATATGTGAGCTATATAAAAGCTTTTTTTTAATAAAAAACCTCTTTTGAGATGGTCGTACTAATAATAAATATATTGTTACAGCTCTACCAGGACCTTCAAAGGATGTTAAGAAAAAGGTCTCGCAAAAGCGTATCACAAATTCAAATAATACAACAAAAAACGCAGACGATACAAAGAAGAAGGCGATCTTTTGCGAAATATGTAGAAAGACGTTCACGCGACGTGACACCTTGACTGTTCACATGAAGATTCACACGGGGAATAAACCGCACGGCTGCGCCGAATGTGGACGGCGGTTCTTTAGAAAAAACGATTTAAAGAAACACAAAATCGTTCACACTGGCGAAAGAGCTTTTCAATGCGACATATGCGATAAACGACTTTCGTCTAAATGGGCTCTTAGTCAGCATAAGATAGCTCACATGGACACTAAACCTTACATATGTTCGGAGTGCGGCGAAGGTTTTAATTACATCGCGGCTTTGAAGTATCATAAATTGTCTCACGGAGAAGGTGATTTCCGTTGTGTAGATTGTGGTAGAGCATTTACATCAGAGAACGAACTAGAAACACATAAACCTCTTCACACCGGAGAAGAGAAACCATTTGTTTGTAAGGTTTGCGGAAGGATGTTCAGTCGAATCGGTAATCTCCGTATTCACGAAGCTGTTCATAATAACGAAAGACCGTATAGTTGCGAGGAATGTGGAAAGACATTTATACGCGCTAGTACTTTGAGAGCGCATAAAACTGCTCACGGAGAGAAGGGACCGTTTGCGTGTGATATATGTGGGAAGTCGTACATCCTTGAAGAAAGTTTATGGGAGCATTCTGCTATTCATAAAGGTGACCAGCCCTGTAGTTGCGGTATCTGTGGAAGAACCTTCTCTAAGATGAGTTATTTGAGAGTCCACGGGGCCACTCATACCAAAGGGAAGGCTGAAAAGAGTTGTGATGTTTGCGGAGAGATTTATCCTACTACAGAGCTTTTGGAAGAGCACAGAGTGTTACATAGTGTCATGTCTGCGAGTTTATTGAGTGTAGAAGTCATAGAAAAATAATAAAATTAATACAGGTTTTTTAAGGACAACATAATCTAAAGTAAGTCAACTGTCTCCAGTGGTTGTCTGCATCCGTGAGAGATTTCTCCCAGTGTGAAGTATTCAGTGTCCAGTTTTAACGAAACTTTTTAAGACTTTTATAAAATTGGAAAACCATTAGCTCTGCATTTTACAATGAAACTCATACTAACATTGCAATAAGCTACGATTGCGAGGAAACTGGGCTAGAATCATATAAAACTGGGCTAGAATCATGTGCTGGGTTAGAATCATGTAAGCTACGATTGCGAGGAACTGGGCTACAAACATGTACTGGGCTACTGGGCTACAATCATGTACTAGTAAAAACTGGGCTAGAATGGAAATCATGTACTAGTATAAACTGGGCTAGAATCATGTACTGGGCTAGAATCATGTAAGCTACGATTGCGAGGAACTTGGCTACAATCATGTACTGGGCTACTGGGCTAGAATCATGTATTAGTAAAAACTTGGCTAGAATGGAAATCATGTACTAGTATAAACTGTGCAAGAATCATGTACTAGTAAAATCTGGTCTAGAATGAAAATCATGTACTAGTAAAAACTGGGCTAGAATCATGTAAAACTATGCTAGAATCATGTACTGGGCTAGAATCATATACTAGTAAAAACTGGGCTAGATACATGTACTGGGCTAGAATCATGTAAGCTACAATTGCGAGGAAACTGGGCTAGAATTGATTGCGCGGAAACTGGGCTAGAATCATGTACGGTTGCGAGAAAACTGGGCTAGAATCATGTAAAAATTGCACGACATGCTGCTTTTATGTTCTGCAGAAATTCAACATGCACTCGTTGGCTTATAAGAATGTTTTTATAGCTTGTAAATATTTATTTACCATTTTGTCAACACAGCTCAGCTATCCTACGAGAGGTATTTTTCCTAGTAAAAATGTATCCTTAACCAAGTGGCGATGACAAACTTAAGGTCCGATGTCATAGGAGAGAAAAAATTACTTGCAGCACAGTAAATAGAAGTATAAAGTAGCTTAAGGCCTGGATTTAAAATAGCCTATACTAAAGAAAATGTAGCATGGCCCCTGTGACGTTTCACAAATTTGCCCCAATACAAAACTTTAATATAAGCCTTAATTCTAATAAATAGCGAGTTATTTAGGTAAATACATTACATAAAACTAACAATAATGACAAATTAATACGCCTTGTTACAAATTAGCAAAAATGTGGCAGTTTATTAAAATCAAATAATATTTGGCGACGTTCGTCAAAAGTCACTACGTTAGTCCGGATTGGCTATGGATGGGGTATACGATAATTAGATTTGCGATTTTTTTATACATAAAATGAAATGTTCGTAATGAGTTTAATTCATAGTGGATCTTGGCCTATTTAAAGATAGATACAAATCATACAATACATTGGAAAGTCAGTATAATGAAAATTAGGAATTATAACGTCAGTTTACAGAAAAACAATTTTTCGATTTATAAAAAAACTATTCGATTTAAAAAAAAAAAGATTATACCCCATCCCTTTGAGACATGACATTTCAAACGTCACAGATACCATGCTACATTGTCTTGAGTATAGCAAGTTGCTAATACTTTCACAAAAAATACAAATGCAGCGAAACTCTCCTTTGATACCACTAGATCGGAATAGCCAATCGGTCTGAAGATGAGCCGATGTAAGGCTGAGGGGAGAATGTAATCTGCGGATTAATTCAGATGGCCGCAATAATTATAACACGGTGAAGGGACAAGACTGAAGCTTAAGAGTTTGCCATTGATGCTGCCATGGTCAGAGAGAAATGGGTAGTCTGATAGCTTGGGTACATCCACGGGGAGTCGAGGCGCACCCCAATGCAAGGAAAATATTGAATGTCTTTCTTCTTATAAAGAATGACGACCATCGATGTTGACAACTGAGCCTCTAAGCAGGCTTTAAGAATCATTGGAGGGGTCTTCCCTGGCAATGGGCGAAGGCTCTGTGGACTCAAGAAGAAAGTGCGCAATATACAGAAGAGTTGGTGGGCAGAGGAAGGCGCTATAAGGGCAGTCTGCGAGAGTCGCTTACTTTGTGCGGGGCGCCTGAGGACTGGGAGCAGGTGGCTCGGGACCGTGAGAAGTGGAGAGCCGTATGCTCTCGGGCTGATGGCGGCTCAGCGGCTAGACGTGTGAGAAACAGTCTGCGCGCTGTGAACATGCGTCAACATGGCCAGGCGGCTCAGCAGGGTCCACATATCTGTGGCATTTGCGGGAGGGAGTGCGCATCCAGGATCGGGCTGTTCTCTCACAGAAGATCACACGATCGACGTGGGAGAACGGTTCAGGACTGACATTGGAGTGGCGAGGAGATGCTCGACTGCGAGGCCCGGCAACAATGACATGATCCAAAACATTGACATGATCCAAACAAGTTAACTGATCTCATCAATACAAAGTTGTGTTTTAGTTTGACTAGCCCGGCAACAATGACATGATCCAAACAAGCCCGGCACCAATGACATGATCCAAACAAGTTGACTGATCTCATCAGTACAAAGTAGTGTTTTAGTTTGACTTGGTGTACAGCATCAGTACAGAGACTGTAAAGTAGGATGATGTTTGCTGCTCAATCCTCAGAGATTCCGGTGCTTAAATTTGGTAAAATAACGTACGAAGGTTCAGACGAGAATGTATTTTGATTTTTGTGTCCTATATATATACTCGTATATACTCGTATATATATGGTTTTACATACGTCGCAAGCATACCGCCCTAACCACTTAAGCGGGGGTGGGGGTAAGCCCGAAGAGGGGATAAAAATATTGAGGTCCATGAAGGGGAGAAATGAATTCCTTAGAAACATCGTGGTTGCGGTGACCCCGCACATTAGAAAGGCGCTTCTCGAGACCGGCCGGGCTAACATTGCTTTCATGCGGGTACACGTCGAGGATACATCGCCAGTGGTCCAGTGCTACAGATGCCTCGGCTTTGGGCAAACAACTGGACCGTGTACGGAGAAGGACCAGGTGTGCTCCCACTGACCTCACAACTGTATTAAATTCAACCTAAGGATGGGCCAAACCGCAGATGTTAAGCACAGAGCCAGCAGTGACACGTGCCCGTATAGACAGCAGTTGGAGCAAAGAGCCCTGGAAAGCACTAACTATGGCTTCTAGTAGTGCGGGTATAACCAAAATCGTGCAACAGAATATACAAAGGGCGAGACTAGCGCTGGACATGGTCAGCGTTGCTGAAATTTATCTTCTGCAGGAGCCATATTTGGGGGCCGTGGGGCACGTGACTTCAGCTTGTAGGCGAGTCTATCAGCGTTATGGGGGATGTAGAGACGCACCCTGTAAAGCAGCTATACTAGTGGACCGGAAGTTTCCCGAAGGGGAGATCCTGGACCAATTTACCGACCTGAAAGCGGTTTTCATTAAGATGAAAATTGCGTTCGGCTTGTGGTCTTGGGGTCGGTCTACGTGGAGCCTCGGGCTGATATAAACCCCGTACTGATAAGGATCGGTGAATTTCTTGAGGCCGTGAATGACATGGGCGCCTTGGTTTTGATCGGAGGAGATTTGAATGCCAAGAGCCCATGGGGGGGGGCCGGCCAGACTGACAGTAGGGGCACTATGCTGGCGGAATTCCTGGCTGAAGTGAGGTGCTCAGTTTTGAACCAGGGAGATGATCCGACCTTCGAGGTTTATAGGCGGGGTAGGAGATCTGCGTCACATATCGACGTTACATTCTGCTGTGCGGCGATGGAGCGTTTGGTGTCGGACTGGCGTGTGGTGATGGATAACTCCGGCTATTCTGACCACAATCCCATCTTTTTCTCGGTGGCTGGAGTGCCCTCGCACGAGCGGCCTCATGATGATACGCGGAGGTTCTGGTCGGACCTGGCAGACTGGAGACGATTTTCTGCGGAAATGTGGATTTTCGTTGGCGATCTGACTACTGCCCTGAGAAGGACCGAAGGTGCTCATGATCTGGACTTGATGTGTGCTGAGATAAGTTCCATTATGAGCAGGGCCTGTGGGAAGTCAATGCCGCCATATAAGATGGGTGGCAGAAGGAGGGCATGCCCATGGTGGAGAGATGAGCTCGCGGACCTTAAAAAGAGCGTGACTGTGGCAAGACGCAAGGTTCGGAACTCCACTGAGGAAAGAAGAAGATCCGTTACACTCCCAGTCTACCTGGAGCTCAAGAAGTTCAGAGCTGAGGTTTCAAAGGCCAAGACCGAAAGCTGGAAGAGCGTGTGTAGACTGCAGGGAAGGGAAATGCTGTGGGGCTTGCTCAATCGTATCCGAGGCGGTCGGCAGCCGGTGCCTGCCACCATCACTGTAGGGGGCAAACTACATAACACACCTGACGAGAGATTCGAGGCGATTTTGGGTCACTTCTATCCCGATGATGACATCACTGCCGAAACGGATGAGCATGCGGTCATTAGAGCGGATGCTTCTGAGTTTCCGGAGGCAGCGGATGAACCGGAGTTTGGATACGTGGGCATCGGGCGAATTCTTGCGGAAATGGACCCCAGGAAGGCGCCGGGATCCGATGGATTCACGGCCGACATCCTGGCTAGGTTGAACGAGGATTTCCCTGACCTGCTATACGAACTTATGAACGTGTTTGTGTTTCGAACGTGTTTCCGGATCGGCCACTTCCCAACTGCTTGGAAGGGAGCCTATGCTCTCTTGGTTCCGAAGGCTGGCAGGCGGGGGTCCGGGTGGGGAGAGAATTTCGCTCGTCAAGGAGATCCGGGTCCTCGGAGTCATTATAGACCGGGACTTGAGCTGGACCAAGCTCGTTGCAAACATTTGTGAGAAGATGGCCGTGCAGTTCAATGTCCTCTCGCGCATCGCGAGATGCACGTGGGGCATAACGCCGGATGTGGCCAAAACAATATATGTGGGAGCGGTGCAACCCCTTGCCCTGTACTGCGCAAGTGTGTGGGGCGAGGCGTGTTTAAGGAAGCACATTGCCAGATGACTGAACCAGGCGCAACGACCGTTCTGTATCAAAATTATCAAGGGATACAGGACGATGTCGGCGGACTCAGCTATGGCACTCGCGGGAATGATGCCCCTTAGCCTCAAAGTGCGTGAATGTGCCGAAGTGTACTGGGTTAAGAAGGGGTGCCCTTTGCCCGATGTCCCAGATGACATGATTTACCAGGGTGCGGCGCTGAAGGCTGGATTTCCGCACCCGGCGAGGACGGACACGGTGGTTCGATTGAGTTATGGCGACCAGAACAACCCATGTGCGAGGATCTACACAGACGGGAGTCTGCTGGATGGCAACGTGGGAGCAGCATTTGTGATGTATAAGGACCGGGACGAGATCTACAGGCGGAAGATCAAGCTGGCGGATTGCTGCTCGGTATTCCAGGCCAAACTGGTGGCGATGAGGGAGGCGCTGGCTTGGATCGGAGATACAAGAGTTCCCCTACGGATAGTAGAGATCCATTCGGACTCACTGTAAGGGGAATAACGGATCCAAGCAGCACCAATCCCATTATTCGGACAATACTTGACACAGTGAGTCGTCTGCGAAGTAAGGATGTGGTGGTTCAGTTCCACTGGGTGAAGGGTCACTCGGGTAATGTGGGTAACGACAGAGCGGATGAGCTTGCGAGGCAGGCGGGACAACTGAGAGTGACTCCAATCTACAGCAAGTACCCGCTTTGCTTCGCAGCCAGAATTCTGAGAGAGAATGCAGTGGAACGAGCAATATGTCTCGAGTTCAACAGGCCGGACGACCGAGATGTTCTTCAGAACCATCTATGAGGTACTGGCGTTCGTGCGGGTGGCGGCCCCTACGTTCGAGGTGACGCAGGCGCTCACTGGACATGGATGCTTCATGAAATACTTGAAGAGATTTCATTTAGCGGAGTCCGAGAGTTGCCCGTGCGGCGAGGACATAGTGCAAGACGTGCCGCACGTGTTGATAGAGTGCCCAATGCAGGCAACGAAGCGACGGGTTCTGGAATGAGAACTGGGAGTACAGAAGATCGACTTGAACACTCTAAGAGCAGGCCTGACCTCAAAGAGTAAAGTGGGAATAATCTGCAGGTATATAGGTAAAGTAATTCAATCAATGTGCACACTGAACACACTACATAGGGAAGAAAACGCCAAAGGGATAGGTCCCATATCGGAAGGCCGAGGGGCCGGGCACCTCGACTGAGTTTTCCGCGCTTTATTAGTCTATTAGCGAATGCGAGGTGAGTCCAAGAAAGACGGGCGCGGCCGCCATCCCTCATTCCTAACACGTACAAGCACATATACAATCTGAGAGCGTTGACAGGATACATCAAGGGCAATGTTTGGGAATAACAAACGTACATTCCTAACACGTTCAAGCACATATACAATCTGAGAGCGTTGACAGGATACATCAAGGGCAATGTTTGGGAATAACAAACGTACATTCCTAACACGTACAAGCACATATACAATCTGAGAGCGCTGACAGGATACATCAAGGGCAACGTTTGGGAATAACAAACGTACATTCCTAACACGTACAAGCACATATACAATCTGAGAGCGTTGACAGGATACATCAAGGGCAATGTTTGGGAATAACAAACGTACATTCCTAACACGTACAAGCACATATACAATCTGAGAGCGTTGACAGGATACATCAAGGGCAATGTTTGGGAATAACAAACGTACATTCCTAACACGTACAAGCACATATACAATCTGAGAGCGTTGACAGGATACATCAAGGGCAATGTTTGGGAATAACAAACGTACATTCCTAACACGTACAAGCACATATACAATCTGAGAGCGCTGACAGGATACATCAAGGGCAACGTTTGGGAATAACAAACGTACATTCCTAACACGTACAAGCACATATACAATCTGAGAGCGTTGACAGGATACATCAAGGGCAATGTTTGGGAATAACAAACGTACATTCCTAACACGTACAAGCACATATACAATCTGAGAGCGTTGACAGGATACATCAAGGGCAATGTTTGGGAATAACAAACGTACATTCCAAATACGTACAAGCACATATACAATCTGAGAGCGCTGACAGGATACATCAAGGGCAATGTTTGGGAATAACAAACGTACATTCCTAACACGTACAAGCACATATACAATCTGAGAGCGCTGACAGGATACATCAAGGGCAATGTTTGGGAATAACAAACGTACATTCCTAACACGTACAAGCATATATACAATCTGAGAGCGCTGACAGGATACATCAAGGGCAACGTTTGGGAATAACAAACGTACAAGTGACTCTGCAAAGAGTCACTTTTAAGACTTAAATACTCCCAACCCAGCACTATAAACCTGGTGCGTCACATGCCAGGTGTCCTTCCATTCACAACCACCTCCAAAAAAAAACCACAAGCAATAAAATATAGGACAATGTAAATACGACTGGGCCCTCTTCTCCATCTTATTTTTAACGAAGCGGCGGTCACGTGCGAATGTCGCTCGACATCTGTTAATAAGCCGGTTTAAGATTATTTATTTTTATACAAGCCGTCGTCCCATTTATAATGATGCAATAAAGCGAGGACCACATATCAGGATGTTTTATTATATTACAATACAATGATCGTACAATATTATTTACAATGCAATATAAATATAATATAATATATGTGATGCATATGTCATTTTGTTGTTTTTATATAAATGTGATAGAGTTTCCAAAGATGTGTGTTTGTGTGAGTCTGTTTTTAAGTTATTATGAATGTAAAGTGTAAATAGATTTATAATAAATGTAAATAATCGTAAGAGACCTGTTTTATTGGACCCATCATTATACAGTGCAAGTTTTGTATTAAGACTTCATTATATAGTGCAAGTACTGTATTGAGACTTCATTATACAGTGCAAGTACTGTATTGAGACTTCATTATACAGTGCAAGTACTGTATTGAGACTTCATTATACAGTGCAAGTACTGTATTGAGACTTCATTATACAGTGCAAGTACTGTATTGAGACTTCATTATACAGTGCAAGTACTGTATTGAGACTTCATTATACAGTGCAAGTACTGTATTGAGACTTCATTATACAGTGCAAGTACTGTATTGAGACTTCATTATACAGTGCAAGTACTGTATTGAGACTTCATTATACAGTGCAAGTACTGTATTGAGACTTCATTATACAGTGCAAGTACTGTATTGAGACTTCATTATACAGTGCAAGTACTGTATTGAGACTTCATTATACAGTGCAAGTACTGTATTGAGACTTCATTATACAGTGCAAGTACTGTATTGAGACTTCATTATACAGTGCAAGTACTGTATTAAAACTTCATTGTATAGTGCAAGTACTGTATTGAGGCTACATTATACAGTGCAAGTACTGTATTGAGGCTTCATTATACAGTGCAAGTTTTGTATTAAGACTTATACAGTGCAAGTACTGTATTGACCCTTCATTAAACAGTGTAAGTACTGTATTGACCCTTCATTATACAGTGCAAGTACCGTATTAAGCCTTCATTATACAGTGCAAGTACTGTATTGACCCTTCATTATACAGTGCAAGTACTGTATTGGCCCTTCATTATACAGTGCAAGTACTGTATTAAAACTTCATTATACAGTGCAAGTACTGTATTGAGACTTCATTACATAGTGCAAGTACTGTATTGACCCTTCATTATACAGTGCAAGTACAGTATTGACCCTTCATTATACAGTGCAAGTACTGTATTAAGCCTTCATTACATAGTGCAAGTGCTGTATTGACTCTTCATTATACAGTGCAAGTACTGTATTTAGGCTTAATTATACAGTGCAAGTACTGTATTGACCCTTCATTACATAGTGCAAGTGCTGTATTGACTCTTCATTATACAGTGCAAGTACTGTATTTAGGCTTAATTATACAGTGCAAGTACTGTATTGACCCTTCATTATACAGTGCAAGTACTGTATTAAACCTTCATTATACAGTGCAAGTACTGTATTGACCCTTCATTATACAATGTAAGTACTGTATTGACCCTTCATTATACAGTGCAAGTACCGTATTAAGCCTTCATTATACAGTGCAAGTACTGTATTGGCCCTTCATTATACAGTGCAAGTACTGTATTAAAACTTCATTATACAGTGCAAGTACTGTATTGAGGCTTCATTATACAGTGCAAGTACTGTATTGACCCTTCATTATACAGTGCAAGTACTGTATTGACCCTTCATTATACAGTGCAAGTACTGTATTGGCCCTTCATTATACAGTGCAAGTACTGTATCAAAATTTCATTATACAGTGCAAGTACTGTATTGAGGCTTCATTATACAGTGCAAGTACTGTATTGACCCTTCATTATACAGTGCAAGTACTGTATTAAGCCTTCATTATACAGTGCAAGTACTGTATTGACCTTTCATTATACAGTGCAAGTACTGTATTGACCCTTCATTATACAGTGCAAGTACTGTATTGACCCTTCATTATACAGTGCAAGTACTGTATTAAGATTTCATTATACAGTGCAAGTACTGTATTGAGACTTCATTACATAGTGCAAGTACTGTATTGACCCTTCATTATACAGGACAAGTACTGTATTGAGACTTCATTATATAGTGGAAGTACTGTATTGAGACTTGATTATTTGATGATAGAGTGTATTTATATTATATTTATTTAACAGTCCATTGTAAAAGCAATCTGGCAGGCTTATTACCATGCTGCAACCAACTAAGTTACAACTGGTCACACATTACCAGGCTGCAACCAACTAAGTTACAACTGGTCACACATTACCAGGCTGCAACCAACTAAGTTACAACTGGTCACACATTACCAGGCTGCAACCAACTAAGTTACAACTGGTCACACAAAATATTCAAATGATTATTCATCTTTTTCAATATTTATATTCATAGTATATTCATAGTAAAAATAAGTATCGGTAAGGCTTTTCATAAATCTTCACATATGTTGTTACTGATGAAGCTGTAAAAGTTGTGGATAGGTGGAACTCTTTGATGGATAAAGACTTATTTGTTGGATAGAATACCGAGTGTTTGCATTTAAAGCTACAAATGGTGTACCTCAAGGATCTCACGTCGGTCCTTTGCTTTTCATGATGTTATTTGTAGATGATCTTAACATGTATCCTATTGTTTGGTCTGTTAATGATTGTGTAGATTTACAGTATAATGTTGATAGGTTATTCAATTGCTGTGAGATCAACAGATTAAGGTTGATCATCAGTAAGTGTCAGGTTGTACGGCACCGGTACAAAGAACTGTAAATATAGGTGGATAGCTGCTGCGCAATGCTCGGAGAATTCGGGTCAATTCCAAAGGGGTAGATCGATGAGAGAAGGTAGTGATGGTGAAGAGATTCCTCTTAGTCAGGTATTAGCAGGTCTCAAGTAAAACACAGTAGGTAAAGTGAACTGAGAATATATTTATTTTGAAAAGGGCCCTTCTTATGAACGGTCAACCGCTCAACGCAAGCGCCATTTTCCCCCACTGCATGCGCTCATACCTCGCGAAATATCACAATTTTTGGGAGTTTGCGCAATGCAGAGGCCAGCCGGCCAGCGATATAGTCTCACGACAACCGTCCATAAGTCTCAATTCCGCTGCGGTCGCGATGCAGCGCGGACCTAAACAAACATAAATATTTACATACAAAAATACCAAAATAACATCAAATTTATATATCAAGAATTTATACACATTAAGGGTGACACATACATCCGATACACAGGTAGAGTTACCTTTTCTAAGTTAAAGTCCACCATACATTGTGATTATACAATTAACAACAAAGGGTGTGGGCTGAAAAACATCTGGTGTCCCCGTGGCTGGGTTCGCCCTACATTGGTGGGGTGTATCTTGGCCGAGGGGATGCTATTAGATGAGCCCAGACCTTTTGATAGCTTCTGTATTTAATGTATTATCTGCAATTATGTGTTTTAGAAGTGTTATTTAAATATAATCTGTATATACTATGTTGCTATCAATAAACCTATTATCTATTTATTTTATTTATTTATTTAACTCTGTTTTTGCCAGTATCACAAATTTGTGACCTGGAGATTGTGTTCGACGTTCAGTTGTCCTTTGTAATAATGGAATATGTGACAAGGCCACGAGGATTTATTTTGAGGATATCTAAGAATTTTTCTTCAATAAAGACATTTACACTGTTAAATATTGTACTTCAATCGTATTTACTTGAATATAATTCCACTGTTTGGTCCCCTCACTATGATGTTCATATAATTGAAGAGTTAAACCCGTAAACCACCTAACAACCATATTTTGATTTTTTTTAATGAAAAAACAGTATCAACAAGCGACAATATACCCATAAATGGCATATTTGTGAATTCAAACTAAAAGTGATTCTGTTTTACAACCAAAGATGTCACTGAGCACATCTCCACAAGCAGTTTACTCAAATTCGGCACAGTTTTTCTCTTATAACTCTTTACGTATTTTTTGGCTCTTGCCTGGTTTATAAGTTTAACTCTTCAATTGCGGCTGAAAGGGTGCAGTGTTAGTTTTTGAGATTTATTAATTTTAAATTGAGCATTAATATAATTGACATTAATTATAACTGTCTCGAATGAATATTGAATTTATTACCTTTGAGCAAAAAATAGTGTTGAATGATTTACTTTTTTTTTTTACATCAAGTGTCACTTAAATTGTCCTGAATTGATTAGCTTTTCCAATATTTGAGTGCCTTCAGTACACACTTGCCATAGGACTATTTTCTTTTGTTAACTAAGTACCTCTAATTATCAATATTATTTTGCTTTCTCTTCTCATCTCTCGTACAATTTACTTATCGAACTTTACAATTCACCTACACTCTCCACCAACACTACCATATCACTTGCGTACAACAATCTGTATACAAAATACTGTAATCCCTCCAAATATATTTTCTTTCGCCTTATTCCATCTATTAACAATGTCCAGCGACACTTCTTGACTCTGTCAGAAACAGTATCAACATTAGACTCTTTAGGCTGTTGATTGATTGAACATTAGACTCTTTAGGCAGCCAATTGATTGAACATTAGACTCTTTAGGCTGCCGATTGATTGAACATTAGACTTTTTAGGCTGCCGATTGATTGAACATTAGACTCTTTAGGCTGTTGATTGATTGAATATTAGACTGTTAATTGATTGCACATTAGACTCTTTAGGCTGTTAATTGATTGAACATTAGACTCTTTAGGCTGCCAATTGATTGAACATTAGACTCTTTAGGCTGCCGATTGATTGAACATTAGACTCTTCAGGGTGTCGATTAATTGAACATTAGACTCTTTAGGCTGTTGATTGATTGAACATTAGACTCTTCAGGGTGTCGATTAATTGAACATTAGACTCTTTAGGCTGTTGATTGATTGAACATTAGATTCTTTAGGCAGCCAATTGATTGAACATTAGACTTTTTAGGCTGCCGATTGATTGAACATTAGACTCTTTAGGCTGTTGATTGATTGAATATTAGACTGTTAATTGATTGCACATTAGACTCTTTAGGCTGTTAATTGATTGAACATTAGACTCTTTAGGCTGCCAATTGATTGAACATTAGACTCTTTAGGCTGCCGATTGATTGAACATTAGACTCTTCAGGGTGTCGATTAATTGAACATTAGACTCTTTAGGCTGTTGATTGATTGAACATTAGATTCTTTAGGCAGCCAATTGATTGAACATTAGACTCTTTAGGCTGCCGATTGATTGAACATTAGACTTTTTAGGCTGCCGATTGATTGAACATTAGACTCTTTAGGCTGTTGATTGATTGAATATTAGACTGTTAATTGATTGAAGATTAGACTCTTTAGGCTGTTGATTGATTGAACATTACACTCTTTAGGCTGCCAATTGATTGAACATTAGACTCTTTAAGCTGCCGATTGATTGAACATTAGGCTCTTCAGGCTTTCGATTAATTGAACATTAGACTCTTTAGGCTGTTGATTGATTGAATAATACTGTTAATTGATTGAACATTAGACTCTTTAGGCTGTTGATTGATTGAATATTAGACTGTTAATTGATTGAACATTAGACTCTTTAGGCTGCCGATTGATTGAACATTAGACTCTTCAGGCTGTCGATTAATTGAACATTAGACTCTTCAGGCTGTTGATTGATTGAATATTAGACTGTTAATTGATTGAACATTAGACTCTTTAGGCTGTTGATTGATTGAATATTAGACTGTTAATTGATTGAACATTAGACTCTTTAGGCTGCCGATTGATTGAACATTAGACTCTTCAGGCTGTCGATTAATTGAACATTAGACTCTTTAGGCTGCCGATTGATTGAACATTAGACTCTTCAGGGTGTCGATTAATTGAACATTAGACTCTTTAGGCTGTTGATTGATTGAACATTAGATTCTTTAGGCAGCCAATTGATTGAACATTAGACTCTTTAGGCTGCCGATTGATTGAACATTAGACTTTTTAGGCTGCCGATTGATTGAACATTAGACTCTTTAGGCTGTTGATTGATTGAATATTAGACTGTTAATTGATTGAAGATTAGACTCTTTAGGCTGTTGATTGATTGAACATTACACTCTTTAGGCTGCCAATTGATTGAACATTAGACTCTTTAGGCTGCCGATTGATTGAACATTAGGCTCTTCAGGCTTTCGATTAATTGAACATTAGACTCTTTAGGCTGTTGATTGATTGAATAATACTGTTAATTGATTGAACATTAGACTCTTTAGGCTGTTGATTGATTGAATATTAGACTGTTAATTGATTGAACATTAGACTCTTTAGGCTGCCGATTGATTGAACATTAGACTCTTCAGGCTGTCGATTAATTGAACATTAGACTCTTCAGGCTGTTGATTGATTGAATATTAGACTGTTAATTGATTGAACATTAGACTCTTTAGGCTGCCGATTGATTGAACATTAGACTCTTCAGGCTGTCGATTAATTGAACATTAGACTCTTTAGGCTGCCGATTGATTGAACATTAGACTCTTCAGGGTGTCGATTAATTGAACATTAGACTCTTTAGGCTGTTGATTGATTGAACATTAGATTCTTTAGGCAGCCAATTGATTGAACATTAGACTCTTTAGGCTGCCGATTGATTGAACATTAGACTTTTTAGGCTGCCGATTGATTGAACATTAGACTCTTTAGGCTGTTGATTGATTGAACATTACACTCTTTAGGCTGCCAACTGATTGAACATTAGACTCTTTAGGCTGCCGATTGATTGAACATTAGGCTCTTCAGGCTTTCGATTAAGTGAACATTAGACTCTTTAGGCTGTTGATTGATTGAATAATACTGTTAATTGATTGAACATTAGACTCTTTAGGCTGTTGATTGATTGAATATTAGACTGTTAATTGATTGAACATTAGACTCTTTAGGCTGCCGATTGATTGAACATTAGACTCTTCAGGGTGTCGATTAATTGAACATTAGACTCTTCAGGCTGTTGATTGATTGAATATTAGACTGTTAATTGATTGAACATTAGACTCTTTAGGCTGCCGATTGATTGAACATTAGACTCTTCAGGCTGTCGATTAATTGAACATTAGACTCTTTAGGCTGTTGATTGATTGAATATTAGACTGTTAATTGATTGAACATAAGACTCTTTAGGCTGTTAATTGATTGAACATAAGACTCTCTAGGCTGCCGATTGATTGAACATTAGACTCATTAGGCTGCCGATTGATTGAACATAAGACCCTCTAGGCTGCCGATTGATTGAACATTAGACTCTTCAGACTACCGATTGATTGAACATTAGACTCTTTAGGCCGTCCCTCCATGAACAATACAAACAATCTTCCCTTAAGAATCTCCCACTGAATATACTAGTTACGATGTATAACCTATTCTTTCAACATTGAGTAATACAAATGATATTATCAACTAAAAGACACTGACTATTTTAATTATATTTTAATTATATTTAAAAGAACACTTATCATACAGGAAATGAATCAAGATATTCACACAAAACATATCATTTATAAATAATACCAAGGATTGAAACTCCAATTACCAGTGTTCATCGCATGCGCAGTTCCATCGTGTCAACAGGGCAGTGGAAATATTACAAATTATGTACAATATACGGAAACAAATTATAGTAACTCCTCAGTCAATGGGGACAATCTATGCTACAGAACAAAGGGTGATTACTCAAAATATGTCAAACTATAGAAGCCTGGAAACAAGAAGGCAAGAATCAATTGCGATATTCCTACTTAAGGTTTTTCAAGGTTGTTTTAACTGTCCCGCGATTCTAGAAGCAATAAGTTTATATGTCCCTAATAAATATAGCCGTGCAAGGAATCACCATCTGTTCTATATAATACATAGCAACTTACAGAAGGAATATCGTGGCTTAACACTCGGCTATAGTCACGCGTGGTATAGAGATATTGAACCGACTGAGTGACACTGTGTATATAGTCTCGGCACCGCCTAGCAGTATGAGAAGAGTCCTGGCTGATATTCTTCCTAACTAATAAGCTAACGTTAGAAGCAGACGCTCTTTGCGTAACAGGAGAAATCCGTGCAAAGTGGATAAAAAAAGGATACGAATAAGCTATCGCATTGTACCCTCGGTACATTCTCACTACCGGGTTACAGAACATATTGTATCGTATAATAATTTCGTTGTATACAGTACAATCTGGCGGGCTTATTGCTATGTGGTAATCCTTCCAGCCAACCAGAAAGCTGTTAAAGAGGCCTTAAGCGAAAACCAAAATGGAATCCTTTTTAAAGTTCCAGTGAGATTTGAACCTGCAATCTTCTGTCTGCGCCTGTCTCTGGATTAGGAGTTAGGCATCTTACCTACTAAT
The DNA here is from genome assembly GCA_949825065.1 of Odontocerum albicorne. NCBI lineage: Eukaryota > Metazoa > Arthropoda > Insecta > Trichoptera > Odontoceridae > Odontocerum > Odontocerum albicorne. Next base: position 22,472,381 of record OX463863.1, on the reverse strand, counting down.
CTAAGAAGGTTGTCTAGCATACAAACATATATACCATCCTACCGTTTGGTAGCGAGGATAGAGTACCAAAATTTTCTATCTCAACACACATCTTTAGCCTCTTCTACATCCATATAACTCCTACGAATTCTCTGACTTTTCACATTTTCTTCATTCAAAATACTATTCGCTTGATCCGACCATACATTTCTTGCTCTTCTTCTCACACCTTCCACACATATTTGCTCTGTATATTTGTTTTGTTAATCTTTCTTTATTCATTTGTTCCACGTGTCCTAACCATCTCAGCGTGCTCTTCTCCACCTTACTCACCTGAGCACATCACCCTTAACCTTTCCCTTCCTATGCTAAAAAAATTCGTGCATTCTGGTGCTGTGTATTCAATACACATGTAAAAATGAGCTATTTAATACACATGTAAAATTAAGCCGAGAAGAATGAGAAATGAGCAAACTGATATTCTATTTCTTGCATTCCCATATACCGAAGTATAGTGAGAGTGAGACGTGAATAGCGTCGCTTCTTCACCCGTAGCGGTTTTTTAGAATGAATATACATACGTCACACACTGGCACATGTTTGATTGTATCGGTGAATTTATTACCGATTTTCACAAAATATCTCTGACGTGGCCGATAAGTGCTAATTATTATTGATATTATATTTTCATTCAATGCGTAAATGTATTACGGAGGAATACCTAAAATCTGAACCCAGTATTTATTATATTTATAGAGATATTACAGTTTTTAGAAGCAATGTGTACTAGTTACACATCACAGGGAAGGGAGGGTTAAGAAAGGATAATTTTCTACAGCGTCATTAAGAGAGCGAACTCTATCCAAGGGCGCTCTAATTCTGGACTCGAATACATTTTGTATTATTTAACAAATCAAGTCAGCTTTAATTTCACATTCATTCCGTATTCTGACATACATTGTATTATTTTTAATGTACACATTTCTACAGCATTTATTAGTCTCTTTTTAATCTTTATCTATGTCCATATTTCACTTCCATACATAGACACCGAGTAGGGGAAACTAGATAGAAGGTGAACATGTAAAGATGGGGTTTCTTGAACGAAAGTAGCATTGCGGTGTGATTGTGGAGATATACTGGACTTGCAGACGTACTTGTTTGTCCGATTATCGGGACTACATGCTCTGGGCAGGACCTGGTCATTGCGAATAATATAGCAATGTTTGTTGCCTCGTACTAGAAACACAAGCATTGTTGATGATTGGAAACGAACTAATGTACTCTCATACAATATAGTTGCCATCAAAATACCGTTGTAAATGATAATCTTATATATGTTTTAGTGCCCCATTTATTCTAGAAGCCTGTGTTATTTCTGAATATAGCTACGTTGAACAAAGCAGGTCTTCTAAGAAAGATCTATTGAATATCGCAAGAGCCCTGAGTGCCCGCTAATACGTGGCATTGTTGATGATTGGAAATGAATGAATGTACTCTCATACATTATAGTTGCCATCAAAATACCATTGTAGATGATAATCTTATATATGTTTTAGTGCCCCATTTATTCATAGAAGCCTGTGTTATTCCTGAATATAGCTACGCTGAACAAAGCAGGTCTTCTAAGAAAGATCTATTGAATATCGCACGAGCCCTGAGTGCCCGCTAACACCGTTTATTCCATCAGCCAGTTCTAGGCTATATCTTCGAGCTATTAAAAAAGAATACTTTATGGGTGCATTTTTTGTTTGTGCTTAGACAAATATCTCGGCCTAGAGAAGGCGCGCCCGCACTGGTCGCACTCTAATCGCTTCTCTCCCGAGTGTACAAGCTTATGCATCTTAAGGTTGTACGACCGGTAGAAGGACTTCTCACACTCGTCGCACTGGTAGTTTTTCTCTCCGGCGTGCATACGGATATGGAGCTTAAGGGTGCCGGGCGTAGCGAAGCCTTTCTCGCAGATCCCGCAGATGTGCGGCTTCTCGTCTGAGTGGGAGAGCATGTGTCGCTTTAGACTGTGCGTGTCCGTGAAGGTCTTGAGGCATTCGGTGCATTGGAACGGGCGCTCTCCGGTGTGTCGGCGCTTGTGAGCCTTCAGATGAGTGGACATGGAGAAGGTCTTACCACATTCGTCACATCTGTTAAATTACAAATTAAAAATATTAATACATATTATAATTCATATATATGGTATTATTTATCGTTAAGGCATTAAAATTGTGGAGGTTTAAAGACATTATAATTTGTTTTATCAAACACTGTTTATATGTTGTTTATGTGCTGACTGTGATAATTTCTATTTAGGAATGACAGGAAGATCTTTTGAAAAGAGATTTCGTGAACACAAATCCGCCTTAACAAATCCTCTAATTTATTCTGAAATGGCTAATCATTGTCACCGTGAGAATCATACTTTTTCTATCGATGATGCCAAATTCTTACATATTAGCGGCAACGGAAATAAATTGGACAGATTAGAGGCCCTAGAAATTTCTAAGTCAGTATACCGATCGGAACATCTGTTGAACAGTTATTTCCCCAAAATCTCCCCGCTCTTGGCCGAAATTATCCCTAGCCTTCCTCACCCCCCAGCCTCCAACCGTTGAAGCGTCTATATCGGTACCAGTTCGAACAGCATTTAGTCTTGTTTGTGCTCCCCTGAAGATGAGGTGAAAGCCTTGATACCGGTAGGGTTATACCGTCATAAAAAAGTGGAATAAAGTGTTAAATAATAATAAATTACAAACACTGTTTATTCCACTTTTTGTAACAGTATAACCCTACCGGTTTCAAGGCTTTTACCTAGTCATCAGGGGAGCACAAACAAGACTGAATTCTGTTCGAACTGGTACCGACATACACACTTCTAACGGTAAACATTCGGGTTGGGGACTGGAGGTTGAAGGAGGGATGGGACAACCTCGGCGAGCAGCGGTTGAGAGATTCTTGGGATATATGTGTTTACCAGATGTTCACCTCGATACACTGACTTAGAAATTTCTAAGGCCTCTAATTTATTCTGAAATGGCTAATCATTGACACCGTGAAAACTATACATTTTCTATCGATGATGCCAAATTCTTACATATCAGTAGTAACGGAAATAAATTGGACAGATTAGAGGCCCTAGAAATTTCTAAGTCAGTGCTTCGAGGTGAACATCTGGCAAACACATATATTCCAAGAATCTCTCCCCTGCTCGCCGAGGTTGTCCCATCCCTCCCTCAACCTCCAGTCCCCAACCCGAATGTTTACCGTTAGAAGCGTGTATCTCGGTACCAGTTCGAACAGAATTCAGTCTTGTTTGTGCTCCCCTGATGATGAGGTGTGCACCTTGAAACCGGTAGGGTTATACCGTTACAAAAAGTGGAATAAACAGTGTTTGATAAAACAAATTACAACAATTTATATATTATTTATACTTAAGGCATTAACACTAGAAGTTTCAAGTTACTGTAATTTAGAATATTTAACAATAAATAATTTTATTTCATACACACATACAAACCATCACTCTATTTCCCTGCCGGGGCAGGCAGAGAGGACTGAGTGTCAGACTTTTTATACTATGACACACATTCTTAGCCTCTTCCATATCCATACACTTTCTCTTATAACGTTTATGATATCTTTAACTTTCTAAATAGCCTTATTTCAAAATAGAATTCACTTGATCCAACCATACTTCCTTTGGTCTTCCTCTCTCACCCCCTTCCACTCACATTTGCACTGTATATTTGTGTTGTTAGTTTTTCTTATTTCATTCGTTCCACGTGTCCAAACCATCTCAGCGTGACCTTCTCCACCTTACTCAACACATCAGTCTTAAGAAAGCAAAGAAAAGACGGATCATTTTATATAGTGCCTCGACAAGGACTCTCTAACTCGGGACTCTAGCCCATTATTGCTAAACAAATCATGTTTGGCAGCTATAGTAACACCCAAGCGAATCATGTATTATTAGTTCCCGTATATATGTATTAGTTCTCCATTGACTTTGTTTCCTATCGCTACACACCATTCGATATTCCATGTTCATATTCACGTCATTTGATATAGTCTTGTTTGTGCTCCCCTGAAGATGAGGTGTGCACCTTGAAACCGGTAGGGTTATACCGTTACATAAAGTGGAATTAACAGTGTTTGATAAAACAAATTACAATGTCTTTAAACCTTCACAAATGTTAATGCCTTAACTATAAACAATATAATACCATAGTGTAAAATCTACCTGCTTCTTGAGAAAAAATAATAAAAATATTTATTTACTTTTGCATCTTCTCCTTAGTATGAGTGTAGATATGCATCGTCAAGTTCCCTTTATGGAAAAATTTCTTCCCGCAAATCTCACACCCAAAGTTCCTCTCCCCGGCGTGAGAGCGCAGGTGCGCATTGAGCGTGCTGCGAGACGCAAAGCTCAGCCCGCAGTCCCCGCATCCGTGCGGGCGCTCCCCGTTGTGCTGCCGCTGATGGACCTTGAGCTCGAAAGGCATAAAGAATGATTTATCGCATTCCGTACAGGGAAACGCACGGTTCCCGGAATGCTTTAATTTATGAACCTTCAAATGGCTCGCGCGCCCAAACTGTTTATCGCATATGTCGCATTTGAGATTCTTCTCCGAGGAATGTTTGATTTGATGCTCTCTTAAATGACTTATGTACGGGAACGATTGACCGCACGTCTCGCAGTCGAACATTTTCTTTTCTTGATGCACTTTCAAATGCATTTCGTAGTTATTCTTCAACGTGAATGTTCTATCGCATATAACGCACTTATGTAAAGGTTTTAAATGTATACGAACGTGTTTTTCTAAATTTTTCGCCGATGTTGTCACTATGCCACACTGTTGGCAAATATGCTGTCCACTCGGATGAGTCATTAAATGCGTTCTAAGAGGAATCAAATGCGTGAACGTTTCGTCACACTGGTCGCATCTGTACGTTCTTTTTTTTCTTTCGCGAGCTTTGTTTTTGGAACCTTTCTTCGCCGAGACCCTTTCAACCGGTTCCACTTCCACCTTTGGTTCACATTCTAATTTAGTCTCCGGAATGAATATGTCGACTGCCGTATCTCCCTGAAAGCCTTTGCTAGTAGCATCATCATCAGATTGTGAAAAGGTTTGCTCCATTTTTATAATTTGAACTTCATAATCTCGTGGTTCCTCCTTCACCGCAGCTGCGAGGTCGTGTTTTTCCTCATTTCTTGTCACCTGCAAAATATAAAGAGTTTAGAAGGGTTTAGATTGAAGTCATAGGTTGACTTGTCTTTCAAGGGAAGTACCACATCACGGAGTTTGCACGGAAGTCCGGTGGCCATGCAACTCACATTTACTAAAGATCATTATAACTATTGGATCTATATCGGACATATGCGTCACCCTTAATATGTGTAGATTCTTGTATGTGTTATGTTTGATATTTGTTTGGTTTTTCTGTGTAAATATTTATATTTGTTTGGGTCCGCGCGGCATCGCGATCGGCGCGGAGACTTATGGACGGGCGTCGAGACTAAATCGCTGGCCGGTCGGCCTAAGCATTGCGCAAAACTCCCGAAAATTGTTATATTTCGCGGAGTGTGAGAGCTTGCGATGAGCGATTGACCGTTCATAAGAAAGTTCCCTTTCAAAATAAATTATACTACTACACTTTATTCTCAGTACACTATGTTTTACTTGAGACCCGCTACAACCTGCCATAAGAGGAATTTCTTCACCATCGCTACCTTCTCTCATCGATCTACGTCTTTTGGAATCGACCTGAATTCTCCGAGCATTGAGCAGCAGCCATTTGCCTATGTTACAGTTCTTTGTACCGGTGCCGTACAGGATCATTATAACTATAATTGGACGACTTCCGTTGCCTAGTTGGGGAGACACCTGCTTTCTAGCACGGAGGTTGCTGATTCGATTCCCCTTGGATTCCAAATTTTTGAGGCCTCAAGTGAAAACCAGACTTTTCAGTTAGGTTTTCACTTGAGAACTTTGACAACCATTGTGTGTCGCTAGAGTAAGCGCTTTAGTAGTTTTTTTTTAATTCATTCAATAATTCTTAGTGGATTCTTTATAATTCATCAGTAATTTGTGCCGCAATATTTTTTGCATAATTTAATCTCTTGTATCATAAGAGTTTAATTAAAACTGTGAATTTATCTCTTGTGTCGTAAAATTTTAATTAAAACTGTGAATTTATCTCTTGTGTCTAAAAGTTTAATTAAAACTGTGAACTTATCTCCTGTGTCGTAAAAGTTTAATTAAAACTGTGAACTTATCTCCTGTGTCGTAAAAGTTTAATTAAAACTGTAAATTTATCTCTTATGTCGTAAAAGTTTAATTAAAACTGTAAATTTATCTCTTGTGTCGTAAAAGTTTAATTAAAACTGTGAATTTATCTCTTGTGTCGTAAAAGTTTAATTAAAACTGTGAATTGGAACGCTAATTTAATACTTTTTTTGGCTTTTTATATAAAAAATCTTTCTTACTATAATATAAAGATGCATTTCTTTTATCAAACATTAGTGGTACTCTTTAGGTTATAATTTAATAAAATTTGTGTTGTGTATAGCAGAGAATGAAACAATATTTGTGCATTGCATTATATATAAAAGTTTACATTTATATATAATGCAATGCATAGTGTCAACCTTGAATTTAACTTTGAGGCAGTAAAAAATACATTAAACTTTATCAAAAAGGGACATAAAACATAACAGACTGTCAACAAAACGTGTGTAATAATTTTTTACTTATAATACGAGCATATTTTTTACTTATAATAAAACAAAAATATCATATAAATTGTAATTTGTTTCGTCAAACACTGTTTATTCCACTTTATATAACGGTATAACCCTACCGATTTCAAGGCTTTCACCTCATCATCATCAGGGGAGCACTAACAAAACTGAATTCTGTTCGAACTGGTACAGAGATACACACTTCTAACAGTAAACATTCGGGTAGGGGACTGGGGGTTGAGGGAGGGACGGAAAAACCTCGGCAAGCAACGGAGAGATTCTTGGGATATATATATGTTTGCCAGATACTCACCTCGATGTACTGACTTAGAAATTTATGTGTCGGTGAGCCAATAGCTAAACCATATTCCAAGTTACATAAAGTCAGCTTTTTACACTAATTTTAATCTCCGGAAACTCTTATTTAATGAGAAAGGCAAAAATGGAATACTTAGAACCAGTGCTGTGTGTATACACTTTTATGTGCTGACTGTGATCATTTCTATATAGGAAAGACAGGAAGATCTTTTGAAAAGAGATTATCCGCCTTAACAAATCCTCTAATTTATTCTGAAATGGCTAATCATTGTCACCGTGAAAATCATACATTTTCTATCGATGATGCCAAATTCTTACATATCAGTAGTAATGGAAATAAATTGGACAGATTAGAGGCCCTAGAAATTCCTAAGTCAGTGCATCGAGGTGAACATCTGGCAAACACATATATCCCAAAAATCTCTCCGCTGTTCGGCGAGTTTGTCCTGTCCCTCCCTCAACCCCCAGTCCTCAGCCCGAATGTTTACCGTTAGAAGCATGTATCTTGGTACCAGTTCGAACAGCATTCAGTCTTGTTTGTGCCCCCTGAAGATGAGGCGTGCACCTTGAAACAGGTAGAGTTGTATCGTTACAAAAAGTGGAATAAACAGTGTTTGATAAAAACAAATTACAATGTCTTTAAACCTCCACAATGTTAATGCCTTTACTATAAATAAAAATATAAATGTTGGAAAAAGAATGGCCTAAAGGTATACTCGTACATACATACACCACCTATTTCTTGCCTCGCAGGGGTTACCTTTAACAAAGCTTAGTTTGAGCAAGTTCTGATTGTCGTGACTCCTTAACTCACCCCAGGTTCAGCAGCCGAGAGACCAGCAGAGCACTCTTCGCCGCTTCCATCTTCCGGATCCCAAGGTTCCTGCTTGATCGCCACTTCGGCGTAAGCATTTTCGTTTACCTGGAAAAATTATTCAATTTTCAAAGTTGTATATTTCTGAGGCAAGACAAATAAGATGGTTTTATCACAAATAAAACAGCAAAATTTGTGTTGTAAATGTTTCAATTTCTTATGTAGTTATTTTTTAAAAATTTTTTTTTATCCACTTTGCACGGATTTCTCCTGTTACACAAAGAGGGTCTGCTTCTAGCGTTAGCTTATTCGTTAGGAAGAATATCAGCCAGGATTCTTCTCATACTGCTAGGCGGTACAGAGAATATATCAACAGTGTCATTCAGTTGGTTCAATATCTCTATACCACACGTGACTGAGTGTTTAGCCATGATATTTGTCCTGTAAGTTGGTATGCAGAACAGAGGGTGATTCCTTGCACGGCTATATTTATTGGGTACATATAAACTTAGTGCTTCTAGAATCGCGGGACAGTTAAAGCAACCTTGGAAAATCTTTATTAGGAATATCGCAATGGATTCTTGCCTTCTTGTTTCGAGGCTTCTATAGTTATACACCGTGAGAAGTTCGGCATGGTGAGCATATTTTGGGTAATCGTCCTTTGTTCTGTACCATAGATATCTGAGGATTTTTTTTTGTATTTGTTCTATATTGTTTTTATATTTGAGCTGACGAGGAGCCCAAACCGTAGATGCATATTCTAATTTGGTTCTAATTAGATAATTATATAAGTTTCGGAGGATATCGGTGCTGTTAAATTCTCTTGATATTCTCATTACAAAACCGAGTAGTTTGTAACAGTCCGATATCAAACGTGAGACATGGTTAACGAACGTGAGTCCGACATCGAAGGTTACGCCCAAATCCTTGAATTCAGAAACTCTGTTTAGTGCCACTCCCTGTATAGTATACTGATGGTGGATTGGTGAAAACGATCGACTATAAGATACACAGACACATTTATTAATGTTGAACAGAAGATGATTTTGCTCACTCCAGGAGACTAGGGAGTCTAGGTCCTGTTGTAACTGTGCACAGTCGTGAGGTGAATTGATCTTTTTGAAAATTTTCTAGTCGTCAGCGAACAATAAACATGTCGAGTGATTAAGTTAAGCTTCTTGTAAGGCTGAGCTGACCGTGTCTTGAGTAAGAGATGATTTGAGATCGTGGAATGAAGGAATGGAAAAGATTTAAAAAAAAAACCAAATGATATATTGCAAATAGAAGTGGATGACGTAATAGGAGAAGACCAAGAAAAGTATGGTGGTATAAAGTGTATAATATTTTGAAAGAACGAAATGTATCAAGTCTGAGAAATCGTAACCGATAAGAGCTGTAAGGTTGTTGTATATAAGATTTAGTGCTCCATTTATCTTGTTCTCTGTCACCACCTTTCTTCTATCTTTCAATTCACCCATCATAAGTGAACATACTGCCCAGAAAACATAACTCATTAACCACTTGACAGTTTTGCCCGAGCGTGACTCGGGCACGAAGTTTTTTTTATACTGACGAGGCCAAGCCTCGTTCAGGCAAATCTTGTTATGACGAGATGTACATTATGAATGTGGAGGGGGAAGTTGTGTACTTGGATAGAGGTATGTTCTCTCTGCTTACCCTGCAAGGGACACGGCACGATGTATTAATTAATGAATAAAGAAGTTTCACTTACCTCAGTCTTGATGAAACAAGTATTACTCAAACAAGGGTACTCCTCCATTTTATAACTTTAAGTAACTTCTGGAATCTTTTCACCTTGAAAATGCAACTATTTCGTAAATTAATAACTAATTTGAAAATGCAACTATTTCGTAAATTAATAACTATTTAATGATATAAATAAAGTTTATTATTAATTCCAACATCTTAATCTTTACTTTTCAACTCAGATCTTTATTGGAATAAGTGAAAAGCGCATATGCCAACTTCGTTATATTCTGATAGATAATTATACCTTGATTCAGACATATACGACTTCTGTTTTGTTAAATGTAATATATAGAAATCTTTGTGGTCATTTTTATTACTTTTTCTTCCACATTTTTACAAAAAACATCAAATTAATAACTGATAACGACATAAAACTGGGTCAACCTTGCCATAGATTGATAATCGAAAATGACAGTTCATAGATGTGCGTTATCATTTCATCCATAGAAATCCAAAATAGATAGGTGCTAGTATATTTTCACAAATATTGTTCACAGAATTTACACATGTTACGTTGATAATGCCAATATGATTGTATATGTTAAACTTCGCAGTCGATAAAATAGTAATTTATTTATTTTATTTTATTAGGAAAACATATAGTGTTTATGTCAGTATTATAACTGATATATATGGGTTTCGAAACACCATTTAACAGTTTTCGCATATGGTTTCAATATGTACACTTAATTATGTTAGGAGATTGGTAAGAAGGTAGTAGGTAGGCTTTAAGTAATGCTGAAAATTGTTAACCAGGAGACAGTCAGGGATGAGACAGTCAGAGATCCACACCAAACCAGCAATCTGCCCGCATATGCGCAATCTAATCGAGTTCGTATAAGAGTTAAATAAATCGAATTCCGGGAAGTCTTCCAGGTTGTTTACGAAGTTAAATGCTCTTACAAAGAAGAATATGGTAATGAAACGACAATGTATACAGCCTCGTTTGGAGAGCAAAATCTTCTCAAAAGTGCTCTAATTCAGGGCTTAAACCCATTTTTACTAATCGATTAAGTTGCGTATTAAGATAAAATAGAGCATTTCTCCGCATCTGCTAACGAATTAGTTAAAAAAACTGCCAAACACTTATCAAGGGAAAATTAAATACAAAGAAACCTTTGTAGATTTTCCAATGTAATTGTGAGACATTTGGCTTTAAGTGTAGTATAGTATATGCATGTATTATTCATAAACAGTATATATTTTTTATAAAACATCTCAAAAAAGATTTTATTTCGTGTGATGTATACATAAGTAATTGAGTGTCACTGTTTGTCAAATGGAAGAGGATGTGCAACGGGGCTTTATATAATAAAAAATCGGAAAGAAATATCGATTAATTTTTTCATGCTATATGTCCTCAGTGAGATACAAGCAAAAGGCTAGTTTACTAGGGACACGACAAATGAAAGGCAACAAACCGAGACCCATTAAAATTGTGCGTCCAAATTTAATTATCTGTTGTTTTTTCGCAAATTATGTATATTTCTTGTCATGTGTAAAATAAATAAAAATAAAATAGAAAAAATGACAATTTGTTATTTCTGCCTATCCAGCAATGAACACGGCGTAATGATATGTATGTACGTAACATTGAAAAAAAACATATTTTTAATTTTAAGTCCTAAATTAATTTTTCTTCATCTATGGCGTAAACAACGTCTATATGTCACAGTGACAGTTTAAATCGGGATTTATATTCCTAATATTTTCATTTTATATATCGCTAAATGTCGAGTTTTCATTGTTTTTCTGAAGTGATTTTTCACATTGAGTTAATTTAACTGCAAAAATGCGAAACAATTCTGTGGCAATTCCTCCAGTACTTGGACATTGGAAAGCGAGTTTCACAGCGGTATCACGATTCAGTTTTTGGTTGTGGTTTCACAAATGGCTGTGATATAAACTGAAATGAAAGTGCAACTGAGATTTACCTGATACTGTGTCGATTTGACTCGTAAACCACTATATTTGTTCATTAACTTAACCCATTATTCAAGAAAGAAGAACTTACTGTTTTTTTTTTCGCATGGAACCCTTGTCCACAGTTCACAATAGTATTTTGATGTAAGTGAGTGAAACGTAGAAAAAGACGGACAATATAAAGATCTGCTAAGACGATATACCAAAACAGTATTTTAATACAAACTTTGAGGTATGGGAGGGAAATGTGGACGTGGAACAAGACTGAAAAGAGACGAATAAATGCTATAAAAATTAGTGCATTAAGAAAACTACATGGGTGACAATGTATGACAGAATACGGAATGAAGTTTTAAGGATGAGTGTAAACTTAACGCTAACAAATGTGAACTTAACGCTAACAAGTGTGAACTTAACGCTAACAAGTGTGAACTTAACGCTAACAAGTGTGAACTTAACGCTAACAAGTGTGAACTTAACGCTAACAAGTGTGAACTTAACGCGCTTTGAATGAACTTTCCAATAATGAACTAGCGCTACACTCGAACAGAGACTGTCTATTGGTCTTTACAGTTCACCGATCTTATTTTTTTACGTCGTCCTTTTCTGTCCATGCAGTAAGACTCTGAAACCAATTACAAACCAATGTTAGACTCGCTCCGTCCTTGGCATGCTTTAAGAAGCGACTGAAAAAACTCTTAATTTCTAGTCAGTAAAATAACGTGTTTCCTTTCCTCTCCACCATCCCTTCCTTTCCTTTTGATTGATGATATCTCACTTTATATGAAAATGAATGTTCGGGTGATTGTCCGTCTTTGTGGGGATGGATTGTCATTTGAATGTTTTTTGCGACCGTGTAACTTGCTTCTGTGGGAACCACGGTCGTCGCTGAATATTGTCAACACATACGGTCAACGACCGACGAAACGGCCTTTGGATATGTCCAAAGGTCACATACCAAAACATTGACGCAGCCGGACATCTCGCCGTTTTTGTAAACAAATTGTTTACCCACAATACTATTTACGATACATTCCACAGTAGAAATAGAACGCATCACGCTGTCTCGCCGATCCCGCAAACAAATTGTTTACCCACAATACTATTTGCGATGTCTGCAATACTCCAATCGACCATTTCGGCACGCACAGAAGCGAGATAAAAATATATCGCGGGCGCACTCCCGCGCCCATTCTGAAATGTATAAATACCCACTTACCAATAAATAAAACAATTCATTCACTCTTTGCTTCCGCATTGCTAATTGACGTATTTTATTTATTTACCAACAACTACTATCATCATCTCTTCAGACAAGAAGCATTTCGCTAAACTTCATTAACTATTGTCTAGTTGATTGAAAGAGATTGCCACCTGTATACTCCCGCCAGATTGTGTTTGCAATATAAGTGTTAAATAAATAAATACCTTTCTGTTTGGTTGGAAGAGATCGCCACATAGCATAAATCCCACAGGATTGTACTGTATAACATACATGATTCTCTCAGGCACTGCTGTAGTAACTAGACGTAATTTGTTTAATAATACTATAGTGGGTCTTCCAAAATATTTTTCACTTGATCCAACCATACTTTTTTGATCTTCTCTACCACGTCTTCCACTCACATTTTGGTCTTCTCTACCACGTCTTCCACTCACATTTTGGTCTTCTCTACCACGTCTTCCACTCACATTTGCACTTTATATATATTTTTTGTTAATCTCTCTTCGTTCAAACCATCTCAGAGCATGCTTCTCCACCTTACTCAACACATCAGCTCTAGATTCAAATTTATCCCTAATAATTTCATTCCGTATTCTATCATACATTGTCACTCCACATATTCTTCTCAGTGCACACATTTTGACAGTATTTATTCAGCTAATTTCAGTGTTTTTCCACGGCCATGTTTCTCTCCCGTATAACAAAGTTGGTTCTAAAATATTGTTGCGGACTATCACCTTAGCAGATTTTGACACTGTTCAGTTCAAATATATTTTAGTGCCCCATTGATTTTGATTCCTATTGCTGCACGTCGCTATAAATTCCCTGTTACTCTTGCATCATGGGACAATGTTCAATTGAACAAACACTGTGAAATGGCTTCTTGTAAAGAGAATATTTCTCGAGTTACCGATCAAGAAGGCTTTTCGGAAGATTTTGATGCGGAAAGTTTTGTAGATATTGCCGAGACGGCCGTCATGTTGAAGCTTGAAGCGAGAGAGGAGTCGCAGCTGGAGAGAATCATCAGCAAATCCAGTAAGACCTGTTTTTTTTTAAACAATTTGCATGGCGGCTTCTCAAGTGTGAAACCAATGATGATGGCTTTTTAATTGGTGCTGTTTAGTGAGGGTTTGTTACTCTCAAGTAGCCTTGGTGACTTTTCGTGTGAATGGAAGTTAAAAAAGCTCAATTATTGATTAATACAGAAGGAATGTGAACTGAAAAAGTTAGACCATGCGGAAAGAATGAATTTTTATCATTTTAAAGTACGATCTTTTATCATTATAAAGTACGACCTTTTATCATTATAAAGTACAATCTATTATCATTATAAAGAACGATCTTTTATCATTATAAAGTACGATCTTTTATCAGTATAAAGTACGATCTTTTATCAGTATAAAGTACGATCTTTTATGTTTATAAAGTACGATCTGTTATCATTATAAAGTACGATCTTTTATGATTATAAAGTACGATCTTTTATCATTATAAAGTACGATCTTTTGTTATTATAAAGTACGATATTTTATCATTATAAAGTAAGACCTTTTATCATTATAAAATACGATCTTTTATCATTATAAAGTACGATATTTAATCATTATAAAGTACGATCTATTATCATTATAAAGTATGATCTTTTATGATTATAAAGTACGATCTTTTATCATTATAAAGTACGATCTTTTATGATTATAAAGTACGATCTTTTATCATTATAAAGTACGATCTATTATCATTATACAGTATGATCTTTAATGATTATAAAGTACGATCTTTTATCATTATAAAGTACGATCTTTTATGATTATAAAGTACGATCTTTTATCATTATAAAGTACGATCTTTTATTATTATAAAGTACGATATTTTATCATTATAAAGTAAGACCTTTTATCATTATAAAGTACGATATTTTATCATTATAAAGTACGATATTTTATCATTATAAAGTACGATCTATTATCATTATAAAGTATGATCTTTTATGATTATACAGTACGATCTTTTATCATTATAAAGTACGATCTTTTGTTATTATAAAGTACGATATTTTATCATTATAAAGTAAGACCTTTTATCATTATAAAATACGATCTTTAATCATTACAAAGTACGATATTTTATCATTATAAAGTACGATCTATTATCATATTAAAGTATGATCTTTTAAGATTATAAAGTACGATCTTTTATCATTATAAAGTACGATCTTTTATGTTTATAAAGTACGATCTGTTATCATTATAAAGTACGATCTATTATCATTATAAAGTACGATCTTTTATCATTATAAAGTACGATCTTTTGTTATTATAAAGTACGATATTTTATCATTATAAAGTAAGACCTTTTATCATTATAAAATACGATCTTTTATCATTATAAAGTACGATATTTTATCATTATAAAGTACGATCTATTATCATTATAAAGTATGATCTTTTATGATAATAAAGTACGATCTTTTATCATTATAAAGTACGATCTTTTATGATTACAAAGTACGATCTTTTATCATTATAAAGTACGATCTTTTATAATAATAAAGTACGATATTTTATCATTATAAAGTAAGACCTTTTATCATTATAAAGTACGATATTTTATCATTATAAAGTACGATCTATTATCATTATAAAGTATGATCTTTTATGATTATACAGTACGATCTTTTATCATTATAAAGTACGATCTATTGTTATTATAAAGTACGATATTTTATCATTATAAAGTAAGACCTTTTATCATTATAAAATACGATCTTTTATCATTACAAAGTACGATATTTTATCATTATAAAGTACGATCTATTATCATTATAAAGTATGATCTTTTAAGATTATAAAGTACGATCTTTTATCATTATAAAATACGATCTTTTATGATTATAAAGTACGATCTTTTATCATTATAAAGTACGATCTATTATCATTATAAAGTACGGTCTTTTATCATTATAAAGTACGATCTTTTATCATTATACAGTACGATCTTTTATCATTATAAAGTACGATATTTTATCATTATAAAGTACGATCTTTTATGATTATAAAGTACGATCTTTTATCATTATAAAGTACGATCTATTATCATTTTAAAGTATGATCTTTAATGATTATAAAGTACGATCTTTTATGATTATAAAGTACGATCTTTTATCATTAAAAAGTACGATATTTTATTATTATAAAGTACGATATTTTATCATTATAAAGTAAGACCTTTTATCATTATAAAGTACGATCTTTTATCATTATAAAGTACGATATTTTATCATTATAAAGTACGATCTATTATCATTATAAAGTATGATCTTTTATGATTATAAAGTACGATCTTTATCATTATTAAGTACGATCTATTATCATTATAAAGTACGATCTTTTATCATTATAAAGTACGATCTTTTATCATTATAAAGTACGATCTTCTATTATTATAAAATACGATATTTTATCATTTTAAAGTATGATCTATTATCATCATAAAGTAAGATATTTTATCATTATAAAGTACGATCTATTATCATTATAAAGTATGATCTTTTATGATTATAAAGTACGATCTTTTATCATTATAAAGTACGATCTTTTATGATTATAAATTACGATCTTTTATCATTATAAAGTACGATCTATTATCATTATAAAGTATGATCTTTAATGATTGTAAAGTACGATCTTTTATCATTATAAAGTACGATCTTTTATGATTATAAAGTACGATCTTTTCTCATTATAAAGTACGATATTTTATTATTATAAAGTACGATATTTTATCACTATAAAGTAAGACCTTTTATCATTATAAAGTACGATCTTTTATCATTATAAAGTACGATATTTTATCATTTTAAAGTACGATCTATTATCATTATAAAGTATGATCTTTTATGATTATAAAGTACGATCTTTTATCATTATAAAGTACGATCTTTTGTTATTATAAAGTACGATATTTTATCATTATAAAGTAAGACCTTTTATCATTATAAAATACGATCTTTTATCCTTATAAAGTACGATATTTTATCATTATAAAGTACGATCTATTATCATTATAAAGTATGATATTTTATGATTATAAAGTACGATCTTTTATCATTATAAAGTACGATCTTTTATGATTATAAAGTACGATCTTTTATTATTATAAAGTACGATCTATTATCATTATAAAGTATGATTTTTAATGATTATAAAGTACGATCTTTTATCATTATAAAGTACGATCTTTTATGATTATAAAGTACGATCTTTTATCATTATAAAGTACGATATTTTATGATTATAAAGTACGATATTTTATCATTATAAAGTAAGACCTTTTATCATTATAAAGTACGATCTTTTATCATTATAAAGTACGATATTTTATCATTATAAAGTACGATCTATTATCATTATAAAGTATGATCTTTTATGATTATAAAGTACGATCTTTTGTCATTATAAAATACGATCTTTTATGATTATAAAGTACGATCTTTTATCATTATCAAGTACGATCTATTATCATTATAAAGTACGGTCTTTTATCATTATAAAGTACGATCTTTTATCATTATAAAGTACGATCTTTTATGATTATAAAGTACGATCTTTTATCATTATAAAGTACGATCTATTATCATTATAAAGTACGATCTTTTATCATTATAATGTACGATCTTTTATTATTATAATGTACGATATTTTATCATTATAAAGTACGACCTTTTATCATTATAAAGTACGATCTTTTATCATTATAAAGTACGATATTTTATCATTACAAAGTACGATCTATTATCATTATAAAGTATGATCTTTTATGATTATAAAGTACGATCTATTATCATTATAAAGTACGATCTTTTATCATTATAAAGTACGATCTCTTATCATTATAAAGTACGATCTTTTATGATTATAAAGTACGATCTTTTATCATTATAAAGTACGATCTATTATCATTATAAAATACGATCTTTTATCATTATAAAGTACGATCTTTTATCATTATAAAGTACGATCTTCTATTATTATAAAGTACGATCTTTTATCATTATAAAGTATGATCTATTATCATTATAAAGTACGATATTTTATCGCCCATGAAAAAGGTTATTAGAGAAATACCCAAATAAAAATTTTGAGTCTGCATGGATATAAATACAACTTGTCACAAAAATTATAAACATTTACGTGAATCATATACAAAAAAATATCAAAAACCAGTACGCACTTCATTCATACAATACAAACTGAGACAGGTCAAGGCTCAGGTAATCAAAAGCAATGATATAAAAAATAAAAATAATAGCAAAAATACATTAAATAATCTTTTTCTTCATTCTTTTAAGGAACTTCAAAGAATGATAAAGATGCTGGAAAATCATTGAAAAAAGTCAAGCAGAAGAAAAAGCACAAGATGACCAATGGAGATAAGAAAAGCTATAACTGTTCACTCTGTAAGAAAATATTCGTACGAATGGGCGATTTGAGAAGACACGAACCATCCCACAGCAAAAAGAAAGAACAATATCGCTGCGGGCAGTGTTCAAAAACGTTCACTCAATCAAGCTCGCTGAACACGCACTATAGGATCCACACGCAACTGAGACCGTATGCCTGTGAGGAGTGTCCCAAGACATTCACCCAGTTGGGCAACTACAGACGCCACCGGACCACGCACAGAGGCGGCAGGAGGTTCCCTTGCCCGGAGTGCGGGAGGACCTACAGCGAGGCGGGCAGCTTAAAGAAGCATTTCAGGACCCACTCCGGGGAGAAGCCGTTCTCCTGTGACCTGTGTGGCAGTCTCTTCTCTCGGGCTGATGTGCTCAGGTCACACCTCAGGGTAAGTTTAATTATGGATAAGTTTTTGTTGTTTATGCCTCAGGAACTTTGTCCATATATCAAGACGTATGCGTCACCCTAAAGTATAATAGATATGTTTTCTTGTATGTGTATTTTATATGTAAATTTGGTTATAATTTTATATATAAATTCTTGATATTTGCTTAGTTTCTATGTAAATATTTGTTTGTTTGGGTCTGCGCGGCATCGCGACCGCAGCGGAAATGTAGACGTATGGACGGTCATTGAGACTAGATCGCTGGCCGGTAGGCCTCTGCTTTGCGCAAACTCCCGAAAATTGTGGTATTTTGTGGGGTGTGAGCGCTTGCGATGAGCTATCGACCTTTCATAAGAAGGGTCCTTTTCAATTTTAAATATACTACTACTACCTTCATATTCTCAGTACACTGTGTTTTACTTGAGACCTGCTATCACCATACCTGCCTAAGAGGAATCTCTTAACCATTGCTACCTTTTCCACGATCTACGCCTTTGGAATTGACCCAAATTCTCCGAGCATTGCGCAGCAGCCATTCACCTATTTACAGTTATTTGTACCAGTGCAGTACACTCCAAAAGGCCAGGAAATGATCAAGAATAGACTCTTTCGAAGTGTGGGGATGGATATATATTAGATGGGTGTTTCATGGATGTGACGATGAACAAATGTCTGTATATTCCTTTGATTGATGATATCCCTCTTTTATTTTTATTATGTTTGTACAGCACCAGTACAAAGGCTGTAAAATAAGTGGATGTTTACCGCTCGGAGATTCTGGTTTGCTTCTAGTGTTTTCGGTGAAGAGCAGGGTGAAGAGAGTCCTCTTTGGCAGGGAGAAGTTTGTCGAAATAGAAGCACAGTAGAAGTTCTAGGAGGTGAAAATATATATGTGCCATCCATCGCTTATTGTAAACCCTTTTATTCACCCGTGTATGCTGTAACAGCTTGCCATGCATAATGCCATGCATACCGCGCGCTCTCTGCATGTAGGGACTGTCTGATAATTTATAGTGATTAATGCGAAGGCCACGCATAAGGAATATTTTATTATAATAAGTACAGGTATACAGTCATCATTTTACAATGTTTTATATAAATAAAATTATTAATCTATGTGACGCATACGCCCACTACAATATTCATGAATTTTTTACAGGTGAATAGTTATTTGTACAGGTGAATAGTTATTTGAATACCTTATTTACTTTTGTCTATAAGCCCGTCAGATCGATTATCAATCAAGTGTTAAATAAATAAATATTCAACAATAAATAGCTTTGTTAATCCACATTAATCCCCGCTACACGTGTTTCTATCTCCTATTTCCAATGCACCAACCTATAATAAACAATATTGTCTCTAATCTCATTATGCCTAACATACAAGATCCAACTGACCCAAGAACTCAACGCAGCAGACAGCAAAGACTAAATCCGGTGCTCTTATTGGGACATCGGCAGCGACACATGAAGAATGTCTTTACACATGGTTAAAATGTGTGATTCCTTTACATTTGACCTCACAATGTCAGTTCGTATTTCAATAGTCCGGAACTAACTCAGTTTGTCATGTTACACGTTCCTTGTAGGCCCAACCGACATTAATGGCTGTACACATGGTTAAGATGTGTGATTCCTTTACATTTGACCTCACAATGTCATTTCGTATTTCAATAGTCCGGAACTAACTCAGTTTGTCATGTTACACGTTCCTTGTAGGCCCAACCGACATTAATGGCTGTACACATGGTTAAGATGTGTGATTCCTTTACATTTGACCTCACAATGTCAGTTCGTATTTCAATAGTCCGGAACTAACTCAGTTTGTCATGTTACACGTTCCTTGTAGGCCCAACCGACATTAATGGCTGTACACATGGTTAAGATGTGTGATTCCTTTACATTTGACCTCACAATGTCAGTTCGTATTTCAATAGTCCGGAACTAACTCAGTTTGTCATGTTACACGTTCCTTGTAGGCCCAACCGACATTAATGGCTTTACACATGGTTAAGATGTGTGATTCCTTTACATTTGACCTCACAATGTCAGTTCGTATTTCAATAGTCCGGAACTAACTCAACTTGTCATGTCTCTTATTGGGAGATGCTATATTTTAATAGACATGAATTTCGTGTGTTAACGCTAAAAATAATAATTTGTATAAATATTTTTATGAATTCGATAATATTAATGCAAGGGATAAATGTTGTAAGAGGTGGAAAACCTTAAACATTTTTCCTTTGGATGGATATTATTAATTTTGATATGTCTTGTCCACAGTAACATGACACCAGTCTGACCTAAGCACTGCTCTTATAACAAACTGGGATATGTCTTGTCCACAGTAACATGACAACAGTCTGACCTAAGCACTGCTCTTATAACAAACTGGGATATGTCTTGTCCACAGTAACATGACACCAGTCTGACCTAAGCACTGCTCTTATAACAAACTGGGATATGTCTTGTCCACAGTAACATGACACCAGTCTGACCTAAGCACTGCTCTTATAACAAACTGGGATATGTCTTGTCCACAGTAACATGACAACAGTCTGACCTAAGCACTGCTCTTATAACAAACTGGGATATGTCTTGTCCACAGTAACATGACACCAGTCTGACCTAAGCACTGCTCTTATAACAAACTGGGATATGTCTTGTCCACAGTAACATGACAACAGTCTGACCTAAGCACTGCTCTTATAACAAACTGGGATATGTCTTGTCCACAGTAACATGACACCAGTCTGACCTAAGCACTGCTCTTATAACAAACTGGGATATGTCTTGTCCACAGTAACATGACAACAGTCTGCCCTAAGCACTGCTCTTATAACAAACTGGGATATGTCTTGTCCACAGTAACATGACAACAGTCTGACCTAAGCACTGCTCTTATAACAAACTGGGATATGTCTTGTCCACAGTAACATGACACCAGTCTGACCTAAGCACTGCTCTTATAACAAACTGGGATATGTCTTGTCCACAGTAACATGACAACAGTCTGACCTAAGCACTGCTCTTATAACAAACTGGGATATGTCTTGTCCACAGTAACATGACACCAGTCTGACCTAAGCACTGCTCTTATAACAAACTGGGATATGTCTTGTCCACAGTAACATGACAACAGTCTGACCTAAGCACTGCTCTTATAACAAACTGGGATATGTCTTGTCCACAGTAACATGACACCAGTCTGACCTAAGCACTGCTCTTATAACAAACTGGGATATGTCTTGTCCACAGTAACATGACAACAGTCTGCCCTAAGCACTGCTCTTATAACAAACTGGGATATGTCTTGTCCACAGTAACATGACACCAGTCTGACCTAAGCTTTGCTCTTATAACAAACTGGGATATGTCTTGTCCACAGTAACATGACAACAGTCTGCCCTAAGCACTGCTCTTATAACAAACTGGGATATGTCTTGTCCACAGTAACATGACACCAGTCTGACCTAAGCTTTGCTCTTATAACAAACTGGGATATGTCTTGTCCACAGTAACATGACAACAGTCTGACCTAAGCACTGCTCTTATAACAAACTGGGATATGTCTTGTCCACAGTAACATGACACCAGTCTGACCTAAGCACTGCTCTTATAACAAACTGGGATATGTCTTGTCCACAGTAACATGACATAAGTCTGAGCTAAGCACTGCTCTTATAACAAACTGGGATCATTCCGCCTGAAGACAGCTTCTGGATTGGAGGTAGAAACACGGGAAGCAGGATTATTGTAATTAGTGGAATAACAAAGTAAATTATTCTAATTTGGAGTTCCACAAAGTTAGAGCAGAAACCTTTGATAAAATAAATAAATATTGAATTTTATATGTTGTTTGTTTTTTTTTTTAAATAATTTCTTTCAAAATGATAATTTACTTAGAAAATAAAAATTAAAATAAAACTTTCAGATGCACTCCGGGGAGAAGAGCCACGAATGTAAGGACTGTGGCAGGCGCTTTGCGGAGGCGGGCAACCTGAAGAAGCACTCCGTGATACACACAGGAGAGAAGCCCTTCTCCTGCGCCCAGTGTGGGGAGCTGTTCTCCTCGTCAGCGAATCTCAAGGTGCACCGCCTGCGTCACGGACAAGCCATGGAGTTCCCTTGTGCCGACTGTGGCAAAATTTTTGCCCAGCGGCGCTATTTAAAATCACACCAATCCAGACACAAACCGCATTAGTGTTATTCCTAGTGAACAGATCCTTGCCGGCACAAGCGTACCCCAGTACAGTCTGTCAAAAAAGAGTTGAAAATAAATTAGGGCGCTGCGATCGCCTGATTGGCAACACCGTAGTTGTGTATAGCTGATTGCAAAAATGGACTAACGCAAAAAAAAAAAATTGTCGGAAAAAATAAACACTAGCCCTTTTGATGAACTTACCTATAATATAAAATTTAATATGAAAAGAGTATAAATGGTATTTAACTATATTCCGTTGAATTTCTGAGTTAACAAAATCATTTTGTTTAAGCTAATTAACCGGCCTGCACATACGAACGTACGTGATACGCGCGTTTTGACTGAGCCATTCTGCGCTAACCCGTATCACGTACGCGCGGGAGAAAAAAATATATACCTAAAATATTTTAACCGTACGGGATACGCATACAGTCCAAATGAAATGAGGGAACGAAAAAGTAGATCAGTCCGTTCACGGCAGGCGACGAGTAAGGTCGTTTTGTTGAAGTTTCATAAATCTCAGTGACTAGTATAGCACATCAGGGGTGCGTAGATAGCGGTTGCGATTACCAATATATTTTTGTTATTATAGCTAATATTTCTGTGAATCAAAACTTTTATATTTTTTTGGGATTTGGAACTTTATATGTGAATACGAACTTTTATATATTTTTATTTTTGTGTGAATATTACTGCATACATATTGAGATAGATTTAGTGATTCTGAACTTGAATAAATTTTAGTGTTTATTTCTGTGGCTAAAAACTTTTGGATTTTTATTTTTGTGACTTGTAACTTTATATGTGAATACAAACATTTATATTTTTATTTTTGTGTGAATATTACTGCATACATATTGAGGTAGATTTAGTGATTTTAGTGATTCTGAACTTGAATAATTTTTTGTGTTTATTTCTGTGGCTAAAAAAACTTTTAGATTTTTATTTTTGTAATTTGGAACTTTATTACCTAAAATATGTCTGGTGAAAGCGAATATGAGGGTGTGTCTAGTGGAACCGAATACGAAGACATAAGCTCTTCTGGAAGTGATACTTCAATATGCGATGATTTTTCATCATCACAAGAGGAAGATGAAAACGAAGCAGGTACAAGTTCTGCGGAATGGATTGATATAGATTCAACCAATGATAGAGTTCAGCCTTCATTTGAATTTGTAGAACGTTCTGGCGTTTCAGAGATTGTGAATAGCTTCGAAAAAGAATTTGAATTTTTCAACTTTTTCTTCGACGAAGATTTATTGAAAATCATTGTGGAGCAAACAAATTTGTTTGCTGAACAATTTATCAGGGCAAATGCCCACTCCTCGACAAGTCTCATCAGTTTTTGGAAACCTACTTCCGAAAACGAAATGAGAGTTTTCTTCGCAATTGTTTTAGTACAAAGCATCGTAAAGAAGCCAGAAGAAAAAATGTATTGGACTAAAAACCCTATATTTGAGACACCTTTTTTTGCCCGCACGATGTCATATCGAAGATTTTTGCTCCTGAAAAAATTCCTGCATTTTAGTAATAATGAAGAATATGATGAGTCATCACACCCAAATCCCAAACTGAATAAAATCTGGCCAGTATTTGACTATTTACAAAAAAAATTCCAGGAAGGATACGTTCCAGAAAGGAATGTAACGGTTGATGAAAGCCTAATGTTGTACAAAGGACGCTTAGGATGGATTCAGTACATGCCCCTCAAAAGATCCAGATTTGGGATAAAAACATATATGTTATGCGAATCGTCATCGGGCTACATATATTCGACCATTATATATACTGGGAAAAATACGTTGTTTGGCCAGGAATTTAGAAATTTACCGGTTTCCTCCCAAGTAGTGATGAGTTTGATGAAACCATTACTAAATAAGGGTCATTGTCTAACGACAGATAATTTTTATACGTCACCGGAGCTGGCAGAGCTGCTTATGTCAAATAAAACTGACACATATGGGACACTGAGATTTAGACGCAAAGGTGTCCCAAGGAACATATCGTTTCCGAAGAAAGTAAGCCGAGGGTACACTAAGGCTTACAGAAAAGGAAAGGTGATGGTCATGAGGTGGAGGGACAAAAAAGACGTATTTTTCTTGTCTACAATTCATAGCTGTACGATGATGGAATTAGATTCAGGGAAGCGGCGTCCAACAGTAGCAAATGACTACAATTTTTCCATGGGGGGTGTTGATCGTGTTGACCAACACCTAGCCATCAGACCAATCCCGAGGAAGCAGGGGAAAAAATTTTACAAAAAAATGTTCTTCCATCTACTGGAACAAGCCTTGTGGAACGCTTTTGTGTTGTACAAAAAAAAGGGTGGAAAAGGAAATAACTCCAAATTCAGGGAGAATGTAGTCGGTCAATATTTTGAGGAATACCATTCCCCTGAATTTGCATCAAAAGCGGGGAGACCTTCAAAAACTCCAAATCCCTTGCGTCTTACTGAAAGACATTTTATGGAAGTAATTCCACCAACAACAAGTAAAACAAACGCGACAAAACGTTGCGCCGTTTGTTGTTCAAAAACGGACGAACGCGGAAAAAAGGTGAGGAGAGAAACCCGTTATCATTGTCCCGATTGTAATGTGGGTCTGTGTATTCCATGTTTCAAAATTTATCATACCGTAAAATATTTCTGATAAAATATTCATGTAACCTATAATAATAATAAATAATGTATGCAAAAAAATATACTGTATATTATTTAAAATGGTTTACAACCCCTGGAATTACGAAAGCTCATAAATCTATTCTAAGTGCACATATGTCATAAAATTTTGTCAGGAATGTATACAACAAGCATTGTTTTCATGATTCTGTAGAAAAAAAAAGGTGATTTTTTTTTTACTGTTTCTCGGAAATTTACCTGCAGGTAGGGCGGTTAAAGAATATTTGAAATACATTTTGAAAGTTGTTTTAAGTTTCGAATCTGTTGACGAATGGCACATATATTGAAATCGTCCAGTTCTTTTTTAGGGCAACCCTTTCTCTTTTTGCCTGGAGTTGTGAATTTTCTTCGTATTCTTTAATACATCGTCTAACCGTGCTTTTTGATTTACCTGTAAATAAAAAAAACATTAATGCTGATATAAATAATAATTTATTAAATAACATTTACAAAACGATCTATTAAATAACACGACATATTCGTGTTATATTATGGTAACATAACCTTTATGTTCGTAATATAACTTTTATGATGAAAATATAAATAACGTAAAATTTCTCAAAACTGTGGGTTATACCATTTGTCCAAGAAGTTGTCAAACTATGTACTCGTAAACATAACCTCAGAAATTATAACTTTTTAACAAAAATTAACTCGAAATATATGTGAATGATTTCTAAACTTTAAAGATTTTTTATAATTATTTAAAAAACATAAATACATACCAGTCATACTAGCAGTTCGCTCATAAACAAATATGACATGACAGACAATTTTGGTATTGCCAAGCTATAATTTTTTTTGTTCCAATTTTATTAATTTCTACTCTTTCTTGACAGACTGTCTATGGAGTTTTAATTTATCAACACTCCAGTTAGGCTGTATATGTATAGACCGGGGCTCCTAGGCAATTTGCAACTTGCGTCGTTTATCCTTTCCGTTTCAGATGACATCCTTGGATGATGATGTATTGCATGCCAGACACAAACCACTATGTTTTATGTGATGCTCTTTTCCTTCATCTTATCCCATTAGTTTAGTATCGACTGGTCGGACTTTCTTCCTCCATCTCTCTCTATCTCGACAGTCACTCAGGTCTCAGCCACATAGGTAGGAGCCTCGCTTGGTGCGTAGAGCTACGCTGCAAGCTAGGTGTCATATCCTAGCGAATCAACGCACCTCATACTATCGCAATGGCCACACTGCACGCTTTGCGCCACGCTACATGACGATTAGTCACCGAGTGAATCTCCTAGCGAACAAACGTGTTGGTTAATTTTATTGTGTCACCGAGTGATTTAAAAAGACTTTTTTTAAGTGATCTTCCTGTCTCGAAGGTTTCATAGATTCTTTGAAAAAAAACTCTGGCAAATCAGGCTCATTGGTAATGTTTTGTTTGTGGACGAATGGATAAAGTCATTGTATCAGATGTGCGCATCACATAGATTAATAATGTGAATTGTATTTATATTATTTGTACATAACATTGTAATATATTTGTATTGTAATAAAATGTCTTTATATGTGATCCTCTTATTATCGCATCATTATGGATCGAATGGCTTGGATAAAAATGAACAGCAGGTATTGAACGACCCCCGCGTGCAATGACCGCTTGGCAAGTAGTGAGCTAGGAAAGGGTGACGGCGTAAGCGGTTGGATTGATATGCTTGCGACGTGTGATGGGCTACATATGAAGGATGCAAAATGATCAAAATATATTCTAGTCTGAAACATCGTACCGTGTTTTATTTCTACAAAGTTCCACGAGTCAAAAAGGAATCTTTTCATCCGGCTGTCATCGAGACTAATTGAAGTCGAAGTGGAGAGTATTAAAATCAGTTAAGATACCATAGTGTTTTGTTGGCAACTTAGACATATGGTAGTGAAACGAGAATGTGGAATAATACTTAAAATGTTGTAGAACTGCGTACACGAGATGAATATGTATGACAGAATATGATAAGAGATGAGTGTGAACTTAAGGTTGATGTAAAAAGTATGAAGATTTGGGCATGTGGAACGAATGAATGAAGAAAGACTAATAAATCAAATATATATGCGCAAATGTGAGTGGAAGGCGTGCGAGAGGAAGACTGGGGAAAGTGTAGTTCGACCTATGAATGAAATTTGAATAAAGGAAACTTAGCAAGTCAGAGAAGTTGTCAAAGAAGATGTGTGGATGTAGAGGAGGCTAAGAAGGTATTGTATGTCGAGGTAGAGAAGTCTGGCATTCTGTCCTCTCTGCCTACCTCAACAGGGAGATGGCGTGATAGTATGTATGTAACTCCATTTTCAACAGAATGATTTAATACATAAATAAAATAAAAAAGTATACATTTACAAAAGCATTGTCAAACTGTACTGAATATATTGTTAACCAAGCTTGTATAGCAAAATATTTTACAATCTATGGATTAAAACAGACATAAAAACTTAATAGGAGCCGACTATCTTGAATCTGTCCTCTCTGCCTACCTCAACAGGGAGATGGCGTGATCGTATGTATATAACTCCATTTTCAACAGAATGATTTAACATTTGTAAAAAAAGTGTATATTTACAAAAGCATTGTCAAACTGTACTGAATATATTGCAAACTATATTTGTATAGCAAAATATTTTAGAATCTATGGATTAAAACTGACGTTAAAACTTAATAAGAGCCGACAATCCTGAATTGTTGGGAACACTTTTAAATAACCAGCGCTCATAAAAATTGAATACTACAATGCTATCTGCACCCAACTTTGATGTAAAACAAGATAATAGAGATTAATTTAGATAAAAGGGTTTTCAAAATAAACCATTGTGATTTTTCCTTTCTTTAGCCAAAAAGGGGTTTCAGTAATTTTTGTGTTAACTTGAAAGGTTTTATTTAGGTTTATTGTCGGATTTGATAAGCATACTACATGTTGAGGATTTAAGGGATATAAATAGCAGAGTTAAAACACCCATTATTTTGGAAGTGTCATTTTTTGAAAATATCTATTAGAGGAGAATAATACAAGTTTCATTTTTGTTGATTAAATTATTATGGCCGTGCTCTGCTATTTCTTATTGTTAAAGCAAGTTGAGTTGCTAACCTTAATCACAAGAATTCAATGAGATGGAACATTGAACACATTTAATTGCATTCAATGACAATTATCACATTTAACACGTTCACTGCGTATAAAATACTTAATGTCATACAGAGATGCTGAAAATTAGCGAATTTTTGAAAACCCATAACTTTGTTAAAAATCAAATTCTACTTTCTATTGAAACATCATATACAAATGTATTCCTTCGTATCTTCAAAACACATTAAACCGGTGACGAATCCTTATCGGGAGACGTTTATGAGCGCACTAAACATTCAAGGCTATTTTGTATGGACACGGGAGCCGTGTTCGACGCAGTGAACGTGTTAAGACATCTTATTTCACCGAACTCAAATTTTTTATTTTTAAAAGCTCTTTTGTGTTGTAATAATCTTATATTAATTAGATTGTAAAATATTTTTCTATGTAAGCTTGGCAAGCGATTATGTTTAAAAAAATATTATATTTAATTTTTTTAAGCATTTTCAAAATCTGTTTGTGATTTTCTAGCGCCCGATTTGGCTTGACGCCCCTAGGCAAATGCCTGGGTTTGATTGTAAGCAAATGCTGTTCTTAGTGCCGGGCTGTGGACCGGCACTCAGAACTAGACAAAGGCATTTTATGACATCCCCGTATTCCTAATGAAACATAAAGGGTGATGTAATTGACAATTTAACTTCCGCGACACATATTTTTATATTGTCTACAGGAAAAATTAAATACATATTTCTATTTGAACATATACAGGGTGTACAAAAATATTATATCTATATTTATTTATTTAACACTTTTATTGCAAATATGTTACAATCTGGCGGGTTATTGCCAGGCGGCAATCTCTTCTAACCAACCAGACAAAAGTAAATTAAGCAAGTTACGTGGTCGCATAAACCATTCAAATTACTATTCATCCCCACGAAATCCATAAACACATACGTGAGCATATGCCCACGAACCCCATAAAGACGGACAATCACCCGAACATTATTTTTCATATAAAGTGAGATATCATCAATCGAAAGGAAAGGAAGGGATGGTGGAGAGGAAAGGAAAAGAAAAATCAGGAATGAAACACATTATTTTACTGACTAGAAATTAAGAGTTTTTTCAGTCGCTTCTTAAAGCACGCCATGGACGGAGCGAGTCTTATATTGGTTTGTAACTGATTCCAGAGTCTCACTGCATGGACAATAAAGGACGACGTAAAAAAAGAGGAGCGGTGAACTGGAAAGGTCAATACACAATCTCTGTTTGAGCGTAGCGCTAATCCATGATTGGAAAGATGGTGAAAAATTTTGACGAGATAAGAGGGGGTGGCGGGACAGTTAAGGATATTATACAATCGAGGCAGTATGTGAATTTGGCGTCTATTTCTAATATTCAACCAGTTCAAAGCCTTCTGGTATGAAGTGATATGATCGCTATATCTACTAAATGAAAGCTATATCTAAGACTCTAAATGAAAGAAGAGAGACGATGGTTGTTTCAAGTCACCCCAAGTGTATAAATTGATGGCTATTCTGGTCCATGGACTGCTAATAACGTAGAATCGCACACATCACCAATATTTTGTTTTAGTATTTGGGCGGATTTTCTTTCAATGGCTGCTCTCGATTCATTAACTAGTGTCGGATTTGTGCTATAAACTTTATCTTTGATGAGTCCCCATAAAAAAAGTTCACTAACGTGAGATCTGGGGAGTACGGGGGTATTTAACATTATCCATCTGTTTGGGAAATTCCCATCAAGATAGCCCCTCACATAACACCACGATGATAATGGGGAGGTGCACCATCTTGCTGGAAATAAAAGTCCTCCTCATGAATGCGTGGTAGAAACGGTACGGTGTAAAAGTATGTATACATTTGTTTGTGACATCCTATATATATAGAGTAAGCGATAAAAACATTTGCAGAAATCAATAAATATTGAAATTTGAGAATAAAAAATTCCAACTTAAAATCATCCATAATTAAGGCAAAGATATTAAAAAGAGATTGTAAATATATTTTTCTATGATTACCGAAAGAAGTCAAGGAAGATTATCTATGGACGATTGAGCTGTATTGACGCGTTGTTTCGTAAATTGTTTTATTTTAAGTCAATTTTGAACTGCAATTTTTCATATTTCCTGTTCTTTTTTTTATATTTTCTCAGCGTAATGGACAGCCTTAATGGTAATGAAATTATATATTTATTTAATTTAGAGATAAACGGTGAACTTTTACGGAATAAGTTGTGACATTTTGGTATATGTTTATATCGTTGAAGTATTTTTTTTATATGTATGGCGTGATACTTGTTTTACAATAATTATAAGGTTTTTTTAATGCTGTTTCCAGAGTCGCATTTACTAACGGGCAAACCTTATCATTTGTATAGAGATACTAAAGCAAAAGGGGTGCCCAAAAATTCATAAATAGGCTATAAAGATATGTGCAAGAAGGATTTATATGAATATTTTATGAAAAAATGCGTTCACTTCAGTTCATATGTATATCTAATGATAACCAGGACTGTTCAGTGTTACAGCTGATCTAATGATAACCAGGACTGTTCAGTGTTACAGCTGATCTAATGATAACCAGGACTGTTCAGTGTTACAGCTTATGTAATGATAACCAGGACTGCTCAGTGTTACAGCTTAGCTAATTGGTATTTAACTAAACGTTAGGAACTGTTTATCTAAATATTACATTATTTTATTTATGTACACCATTAATTATGTAAAATTCACATATTGTTACTATTATATAAAATTCTTAACCGTCCCACCGCCCCCTCTTATCTCATACAGCTTTCCGTGTTATTCATAGAGATTGTTTATTAGCTTTCCCAGTTCACAGCTTTCCATGTTATTCATAGAGATTGCTTATTAGCTTTCCCAGTTCACAGCTTTCCATGTTATTCATAGAGATTGCTTATTAGCTTTCCCAGTTCACAGCTTTCCATGTTATTCATAGAGATTGCTTATTAGCTTTCCCAGTTCACAGCTTTCCATGTTATTCATAGAGATTGCTTATTAGCTTTCCCAGTTCACAGCTTTCCATGTTATTCATAGAGATTGCTTATTAGCTTTCCCAGTTCACAGCTTTCCATGTTATTCATAGAGATTGCTTATTAGCTTTCCCAGTTCACAGCTTTCCATGTTATTCATAGAGATTGCTTATTAGCTTTCCCAGTTCACAGCTTTCCATGTTATTCATTTCACATTTGATACAGGTTTAACCCAATTACATCAAATGACAAGAAAATAATTGAAATATTAAAAATTCTAAATACAGCATGATGACAACAGGAACAATGTGGCTCTGCAGAGTTTATTGAGGAGTTTAATCCTCAATTTATCCACCGAGATGTGAGAGATATCGATATTTGAACATTCATTCAACAAGGTCATTCCGTGTGCGAGTAGTGATGCTCTTAACAGCTCAGTTTGTGAATACAGCACCAAAAATAGTCTTGATTCACGATGGCGTAAGTAATTGTCCGATACGTTAAACAAAAGGTTTACAATTTTTCTCATTAGCAATTTGTCTAAGTATTGTATTGTATTGTATTGTATAAACACGGGAGGACATTGGATGCCTTTTGCACCATATTTGTGTAAAGGGCGCTCCTGGACAGTTTGCAACTTGCGTTCCCAATGCTGGCTAGCCTAGTAGATGTACCTAGATAGAGGTTTACGTATATACCATCACGCCATATCCTGGTTGGGGTTGCCAGAAATAACACAGTTCCAGATTTTCCTATTTCGACACACATTCTTAGCCATATCCATACACCTCATACAACTTCTCTCATTTTCTACAATATTTTAGTTATCGAAATTATGTTTTTTAGTTATCGAAAATATATATTTTAGTCATCGAAACTATATATATTTTAGTTATCGAAATTATATATTTTAATTATCGAAATTATATATTTTAGTTATCTATTGTAAAATATATATTTCTAGCTATCGAAATGATATATTTTGGTTATCAAAATTATATATTTTAGTTATCGAAATTATATATTTTAATTATCGAAAATATATATTTTAGTTATCGAAATTATATATTTTAATTATCGAAAATATATATTTTAGGTATCGAAATTATATATTTTAGTTATCAAAAATATATATTTTAGTTATCGAAATTATATATTTTGGCTATCAAAATTGTATATTTTAATTATCGAAATTATATATTTTAATTATCGAAAATATATATTTTAGTTATCGAAATTATATATTTTAATTATCGAAATTATATATTTTAGTCATCGAAACTATATATATTTTAGTTATCGAAATTATATATTTTAATTATCGAAATTATATATTTTAGTTATCTATTGTAAAATATATATTTCTAGCTATCGAAATGATATATTTTGGTTATCAAAATTATATATTTTAGTTATCGAAATTATATATTTTAATTATCGAAAATATATATTTTAGTTATCGAAATTATATATTTTAATTATCGAAAATATATATTTTAGGTATCGAAATTATATATTTTAGTTATCAAAAATATATATTTTAGTTATCGAAATTATATATTTTGGCTATCAAAATTGTATATTTTAACTATCGAAATTATATATTTTAATTATCGAAAATATATATTTTAGTTATCGAAATTATATATTTTAATTATCGAAATGATATATTTTAGTCATCGAAATTATATATTTTAATTATCGAAAATATATATTTTAGTTATCGAAAATATATATTTTAGTTATCGAATGTATATATCTAAGTTATCGAAATGGTATATTTTAGTTATCGAAATGATATATTTTAGTTATCGAAATTATATATTTTAGTTATCGAAATTATATATTTTAATTATCGAAATTATATATTTTAGTTATTGCAAATATATATTTTAGTCATCGAAAATATATATTTTGGCTATTGAAATTATATATTTTAGTTATCGAAAAGATATATTTTGGTTATCGAAATGATATATTTTAGTTATCGAAAAGATATATTTTTGTTATCGAAATTATATATTTAAGTTAACGAAACTATATATTTTGGTTATCGAAATTATATATTTTATTTATCGAAATTATATATTTTAGTTATCAAAATTATATATTTTAGTTATCAAAATTATATATTTTAGTTAACGAAATTATACATTTTAGTTATTGAAATGATATATTTTAACTATCGTAGATCTCTTCACACACTTAAGGAGTAATATCCAAGTGTAGCGATTACATAAAATGTGGGATAGAGCCGCAGGTGATATCCATACTTTGCAGTAAAGGTGTCGCACAAATCTCTTTTGGACTCTCTCAACTATCGGGCTTTTGTGGTTTCCTCTCGGGATTGAGCTGCACTCTAATCTAGTGTGAACCAGTGACTTATAAAGATATCTGATAACTAGTGGTGTACCGGATACTAAAAAAAACCGGGTTCCGGATATTGTGTATCAGGAGAACAAAAAAAATTTACCCGGGAGGGAGATGCAGATATTTATCCAAAACTATCAAAATTGCCTAGACAATACTTATCCCCACATCCTCCTCCTGACAGCATACCCAGCCAGAGGATGTTATCATATAGTATATGCAGCGAGGCGGGTATTATTTGCGGAGAGAGAAGGAATAAACTACTGCAGGGAAACGCAGACAAATTATTATCTCTGCATTATATAATAATCTAACATTATTGAGGTTTTATTATTCTATAAATTTTTTGTATTGTCTTTTCTCAAAATTTTAAAAATATACAATACAATAATTTTTTTTTTAAATTTGTGAAATTTATTTCCATTATCTTATTATATTCTTTTAAGTTTACACAGCACCCAATACCCGACACCGGATCCCGGCAATATTTGCCCGATCCGAGTAATTTGCAGGTACTGAAAATGTGCTGAGTAATTTCCGAGTACCCCGTACATCGCTTCTCATAACAGCGCCACCACCAAATGCCCTCGAGACTCGTTATCACAAATCCCAGAACTGTATTGATAGATAAACACATACTCTCAATGTATATTTGTACTGTTATGTCGTGTAAAAATACACTCAATATGATAACTGAATGTATATTTACTGTTATGTCGTGTAAACACACACTCTCAATATGATAACTGAATGTATATTTACTGTTGTGTCTTGTAAACACACACTCTGAATATGATAACTGAATGTATATTTACTGTTGTGTCGTGTAAACACACACTCTCAATATGATAACTGAATGTATATTTACTGTTGTGTCGTGTAAACACACACTCAATATAACTGAATGTATATTTACCGTTGTGTCGTGTAAACACACACTCTCAATATAATAACTGAATGTATATTTACTGTTGTGTAGTGTAAACACACACTCTCAATATGATAACTGAATGTATATTTACTGTTGTGTCGTGTAAACACACACTCTCAATATGATAACTGAATGTATATTTACTGTTGTGTCGTGTAAACACACACTCAATATAACTGAATGTATATTTACCGTTGTGTCGTGTAAACACACACTCTCAATATAATAACTGAATGTATATTTACTGTTGTGTAGTGTAAACACACACTCTCAATATGATAACTGAATGTATTTTTACTGTTGTGTCGTGTAAAAGACACTTGTGCTGTAAATGAAATAAATAAAATAATCTGTGATCTAATTAATTGTTCCAGGCTCCAGTCTCCAGGTCGACACGCCACGTCACCATACCATGAATATATCCACGTACAAGTCTCCGACACGAGTCCAAGTCTCGAGCGGCGGATTGCCATGAAGTGAGCAACATGGCTTGCTGCGGGGCGGAGGGGGAGACGTCTCCCGCAGCTCCGCTCACGGCGCACGGCGGTGCCGGGACGAGGGAGCAGCGCCGCCCTGTCTTCGCTGCTTGTGATATTCCTGTGAAGATCGAGTGCGAAGAGGAAACTAACGAATATGACTTGGGTGAGTTCTGTTTATTGGTTGTGTATTTATTATACTAGCTGGAAAGCTCGTCCGAAGACATGCAGGAACAGTAAATAAATATATTGTTATTTGTTTATTCCACTTTGTATAACCGTGTAACCCTACTGGTTTCAAGGTGCACCTCTTATTATCAGGGACCACAAACAAGACTGAATTTTGCTTGAACTGATACCGAGATACATGATTCTAACGGTAATAATTCAGGTTGGGGATTGTGGGTGGAGGGAGGCAGGAGACAACTTCAGCAAGCAGCGGTGAAATCTTGGGTATATATGTGTTTGCCAGATGTTCATATCCCAATTCTGTCTTGTTTTTGCTCCCCTGATGATGAGGTGTGCACCTTGAAACCGGTAGGGTTATACCGTTGTGTAAAATGGAATAAACAGGGTTGTACTAAACAAATGGCAATGTCTTTAAACTTTCAGTGTTAATACCTTAACTACAAATAACATAGTAAATAAATACTTGTTAATTGTTATACTTCGCAGGTAACACAACATATTTCTTTGTATACAATATTTAGTAGTTAAAATAGATTTAGGATCTGTCTAGTGATTTTACAATACTTGATTGTGCCTAGGATCAATTTTAAAATTTGCCTCAACTTGTCTTCAAACTTTTGAGAAACTAGCGTATAGTTTTTTCTTAATAGGCAATCCATTAATGCCTATATTTAACTTGAGTGGTGGGACAGGATAACAATTTACATGGAAGCTTTGAATAGCTTTTTTTGTCATGTTGACTGGTTGATTTTTGTTTTTATCGAGGCGCTACCTGTGCGTTTCTCACTGGATGTTGTTTTGTTAAAGCAGGAAGAAGTTATCTGGTGCGACGGGCGAGGAGTTTTGAATTAGTCACGGGAAGGTTGTTATCTTGTTAAGAGACTCACCACCATTCTACAAATTGAAGTAAACTCTGTATTGGGAGAAAAGTGCTTAACTAAACAAACAAGTATTTAGCCATGGTGTAGTTGCCCTGGTACTTGGCTAAATACTGGTGTAGGTAGATATACTCGTACATACGAGTAAATACTGGTGTAGGTAGATATACTCGTACATACGAGTAAATACTGGTGTAGGTAGATATCGTATGTAAATACTGGTGTAGGTAGATATACTCGTACATACGAGTAAATACTGGTGTAGGTAGATATACTCGTACATACGAGTAAATACTGGTGTAGGTAGATATCGTATGTAAATACTGGTGTAGGTAGATATACTCGTACATACGAGTAAATACTGGTGTAGGTAGATATACTCGTACATACGAGTAAATACTGGTGTAGGTAGATATACTCGTACATACGAGTAAATACTGGTATAGGTAGATATACTCGTACATACGAGTAAACACTGGTGTAGGTAGATATCGTACGTAAATACTGGTGTAGGTAGATATATAGTACTCGTACATACAAGTAAATACTGGTGTAGGTAGATATACTCGTACATACGAGTAAATACTGGTGTAGGTAGATATACTCGTACATACGAGTAAATACTGGTGTAGGTAGATATCGTATGTAAATACTGGTGTAGGTAGATATACTCGTACATACGAGTAAATACTGGTGTAGGTAGATATACTCGTACATACGAGTAAATACTGGTGTAGGTAGATATCGTATGTAAATACTGGTGTAGGTAGATATACTCGTACATACGAGTAAATACTGGTGTAGGTAGATATACTCGTACATACGAGTAAATACTGGTGTAGGTAGATATCGTATGTAAATACTGGTGTAAGTAGATATACTCGTACATACGAGTAAATACTGGTGTACAGTGGATACGAGTAAATACTGGTATAGGTAGATATCGTACGTAAATACTGGTGTAGGTAGATATACTCGTACATATGTAAATACTGGTATAGGTAGATATACATCAACTTATCGAAAGCCTGTCTTTGAGACCTGTTTATTATAATTATTAATTTATAAATCAGGAGCTTATTATCAAAACAAGTCAAGTCCATTTTTGGTCGAACCGGACAAGCTTTGTTTTGATAACAAGGCAGGCTGGACCTGACGTATTTTGAGGCTAAGCAGCAGTTTGAATGGCTTATAAAGAAGAAACTGTGTGAATCTGATATTTTTTAAACCAAGACTATGTTTGAAACGTCATATTCAATAATATTCAACCACTATCCTTGTCAGCCCTAAATTGGACATGCCTCGTTTTGATAATAAGCTCCTGAAAGTCATTTATGGCATGGAAATATTGACCTTATTGCCAGGTTCGTATTTTTCTCCCAATTATAGAGAGAAAATGTCAAAAATCGTTCCCCATCGCACCAGATAATTTCTTTCTGCTTTAATAATAACACCAACTCAACTCAACTCAACCAACTCAACTCAACAACCACCAAAACTCAACCACCCAACATGAAAAAAAAACAGATGCGTGAGACTCTCGCGCAGTAGAAGTGAAACTTCTTAGCTCCGAGGAATTTGTTAACGATTTTTAAATAATTTTTTTTAGGATTAAGAAATGGTTATATTAATTAATTAATATAAATAAATTTAATTAATCAATTAATAATTAATTAATAAAAATAATTAATAATGATTAATTATTAATTAATTATTAATTTTTTATTAATAATTATTAATATTAATAATAATTATAATTAATTAATAAATTTAATATTAATAATATATTATTAATTAATACTAATTTATATTAATATTATAATTAATTATTAATAATAATTAATATCAATATTATTATTAATATTAATTAATATTATTAATATTAATAATAATAATATTATTAATATTATTATTATTATTAATAATTATTATTAATAATAATTATTATGAATAATAATTATTATGAATAATAATTATTATGAATAATAATTATTATTAATAATAATTATAAATAATAATTATTAATTATTATTATTAATTAATATTAATTATTTATTAATTATATTATATTTATTAAATTATAATTAATTGATTAAATAAATTAAATTAAATATAAATATTTATTATTATAATGGAATATTTAATTTTATATTTAATAAATAAATAAATTTAATTATTTATCGTTCATTTATCAATTATTTATTTATATTATTAATAATTATAAATTTATATTTATTAAATTTATTTGTCTTAATATAAATAAATATTAAAGATCATTTGAAATATTCCCATTAAAGTGGGAGAAGGGGAAGCGTTTCACTTTTCGTGATGTTCAGGACAATTGGCCCTACCGCATAGATACAAGTTTCACTTCAAAAAAGGATTTCCAATTTCCAATGAAAATGTGACCTCACCCTACTACAATCAACCTGCTCCAGTTTCTCTGAGTTAACCCATACATTGCACACACTTGACCACACTCCTTTCTATAACCGTAACCTTTGATTCCGCTACATTCATTCCCGAACCTTTCGCTAGACATCTCTCATATAGCTCACTTATCATATCCCTTAAATTGAATTTAAATCAATATTGCATATAGCTTGCAGGCAATGTTTGTATTGGAGGCAGACCGGCCACATGTGACTCATAGCAACCGTTCGCCCAGGAATGTTATATATGGCATTCCTTCTTTATGGCATACATACACTACATTAATACATACCGTCATGCCATCTCGAGGTACGCAGAGAGGAGAGAGCGTCAGACACACAACTTCTACGATTTCTCTAACTTTTTCATTCACTTGCCTTCTTTCACTCACTTGATTTTATCATACTTTCTTCGCTCTTCCTCTATCACGCCCTTCACTTGCATTTGCACTGCATTGTTATTCTGTCATACATTGTCACCCCATGTCTTCTTCTCAGTGCATGGATTTCTACAGCTCTTTTTCACTCTTGTTTCACATCCACATTTCACTCCCATACATCAAAGTCGGTACTAAAACACTGTTGTGGGCTATCATCTTGGCAGATTTTGATACTGTCTGGTTCGAGTCTATGTTTTAGTTCCCCTTTGATTTTGTCTTCTATCGCTACATGCCGGTCAATATCCAGAGTCAAGTGTTCGTGGTAAAGTGTAAAGGAAACAAAACACCACTAAAATTTGTCCAGAAGTCTCAACACTAGTTCAATGTCACAGCATTCACTGCACGATACCTGGTTTAATGTCACAGCATTCACTCCACGAGACCTGGTTCAATGTCACATCATTCACTGCACGAGACCTACTTCAATGTCACAGCATTCACTGCACAAGACCTGGTTCAATGTCACAGCATTCACTGCACGAGACCTGGTTCAATGTCACAGCATTCACTGCACGAGACCTGGTTCAATGTCACATCATTCACTGCACGAGACCTACTTCAATGTCACAGCATTCACTGCACGAGACCTGGTTCAATGTCACAGCATTCACTGCACGAGACCTGGTTCAATGTCACAGCATTCACTGCACGAGACCTGGTTCAATGTCACAGCATTCACTGCAGTGTCGGGCAGTTTGTTCCGAGGCTTTACAACTCGGTTAGCGAAACAATGCCTCGTTATTTTAGAAGTTAGTTTTTTTGAAAGTTTTAAGCGATGTCCTCTCAAATTTATCAGTAAAATGGTTCCAAGTTCGTTAACATCAAAAATTAATGTATTTTTATTATTTCCAGATATTTTTATGGCGCAAGTAGGAGTCGATTTAATTAATGACACAAATTGTGAATCTAATTCACAAAGATTCACTTTACAAGGCAGAACCATCGATCTTCTCCATCTACAAGAAGAACTGTCTACTGAAGGCGGAGGCTTTATAGATAACTTTACAGACAATATTAGTCGGAAGTCTAAAAAGAAAAAAAAGGCAAAAGCAAAGAGTTCGAAAGGAATCGTTTCTAATAAAGCCACAAATCAAAGACATAAGGACTTAGTCGGAATCAATGAGGTGAAACAAGAAACATCAGTTGAAGTGAGCGATTCCAATGAACGAGAAATCTCACCTAACCCGAATAATCATGACTATTCCTTTAGTTCAGTTGAGGACTCGATAGCGAAACAGTCCACCGGTGATAATCGGAAGTATTACAAGTGCAGGGAGTGTGGCAGACCCTTCACGCAGGCAGGGCACCGCAGGGCTCACGAGAGGACCCACACCGGCGAGATGCCTTTCTTCTGTGACCAGTGTGGAAAACCTTTCTCCAACTCGAGCAATCTGAGAAGACACAAGATGAGCCACAAGGAATTCAAAGCTTTCGAATGCCCCCAGTGCGGAGACTTCTTTTCAAGAGCCGAGACTCTAAAGACGCACATCAATATCCATACAGGAAACAGGCCGTTCGTCTGTCATCTCTGCCCCAAGACGTTCAACAGAGCTAATTCTTTGTATAGACACAAAATGCTTCACGAGAATGATAAAGAATTG
Organism: Odontocerum albicorne; assembly: GCA_949825065.1. Taxonomy (NCBI): domain Eukaryota; kingdom Metazoa; phylum Arthropoda; class Insecta; order Trichoptera; family Odontoceridae; genus Odontocerum; species Odontocerum albicorne. Next base: position 22,431,492 of record OX463863.1, on the reverse strand, counting down.
AAATGTATAGATTGCCATAAAGTGTTTCCTTGCGCCGAGGAATTAACCAAGCATCAGATTGTACACAGAGCTAAGAGACCCCACAGATGCGACTTGTGTGGTAAATCCTTCACGTTGAAAAGCACTCTGAGAAAACACGGGACTATTCACAGCGGGATCAAACAGTACAAGTGCGTGAAGTGTTCCAAGGCGTTCAGTCAGGCTCATCATTTGAAAAGGCACATGCTGGTACATTCCAAGGATAAAACGTACAAGTGTGCGGATTGTGGTAAAAGCTTCACACGCGCTAATAACTGGAGGACTCACGTGGCTTTGCATAGACTGAATTGAAAGATCTTTCAAACAAATAATCAACTCACTACTTAACAATCAAATAATTGACAACATCCAATATACTGATGATACTATACTATACTGTACTGTCATCCTGGTTTTTTTTCCGGGTTACAATCCTAGGATTGGTCTGCACCAAGCACTCGATCCCTCCACTCATCTCTGTCATCCGCCAGTCTCTTCATCTCCTGGTAGCTGCCACAGCGCACATCCCGGATCACCCGGTCCATGTAGCTATATCTAGGGCAGCCTCTATGGTTACGAGTATTGCCCTCAATAATTCCCTCGACGATGGTAAGGAACAGGCCTGGGTGCTTGAAGTTATGGCCTATCCAACTGGATCGTTGTTGTGCAACTCTATTTAGGAGTTGCCTTGTTTCTCCAACCCCGCTCAATACCTCGTCGTTTCGGATGTGATCTGACCAATGGACCCTGGACATGCGCCTGTAGCACCACATCTCAAAGGCAGCCAGACGCCCGGACTCGCTCTGGCTGATGGTCCACGTTTCGCAGCCATACAACAGCACACTCCAGACAAGAGTTTCCACTGAATTCTTCCTAACATTGATATCAATGGTAGGAGATTCAAATATCTTGGATTTCTTGTTAAAAGCAACACTTGCCTGTTGGACCCTGGTAGATAATATAATATGGAAAGCCTGCAAATACTTATGAGTAAAATCAGTGTGGCACACAGCAACAAAGGACTCGCAATGAATATTCTTCTTCTTCAACTTTCTGTTATTACAGGATTATTCTCTTGTGACGCTGAGCTCCAGCTATCTCTCCATTGTTTCGGGGGTCTTCCTGGTGGACGCCGTCCATCCGGTACCCCATACAGAGCTATGTATGGGATTCATTCTCTGTACATGTTGGTACCAGTATCGTCGACGCTACCGTCCTCATCTGACCACATCTTGGACCTCACAGACCTCTCGGATTGTGGTGTTCCTTATACGATCACGCAGAGTCTTCCCAACAATAGCACGTAGCGTTCTCATTTCTGTTGTCCTTAGCATACTTTTGGTCTTGACAGTGTCCGACTAAATTTATGATTATCAGTTAGAAGAATCAACAAGCAGACATGTCGCTGAGAGTAGGATCTGGCTGTATTGAAAGAGTGCACAAATACAAGTATCTGCGATGCTGGCTTAATAATTAGTGGCTTTATTCCTGGGAAATGAGAAGCAGGATTGTGATGGCACAGAACTGTTTCTTCAAAATGAAAAATATTCTCTCTAGTCGAGACTTCAACCTCAAATATTAAGAATACGCATTGTACGAAGGTACAGCTTTTCGGTACTTCTTTATGATGTAGGTTTCGTCGTCTTGCTGGGCCTCCTGGTCGAGGATCTCTTTGCTATTCCAACGTCAATTCAATTACAAAGTGAGCTTGTGCCGTGGAGATTATTTTATGTGAGTGAACGAGCCGTTGCCCACCAGCAAACCACGGACAACACCGCTGTACTAGATCCTTCTCCTTTTCTTTTTAATATGACCGAAGTCATAGATATATTTCTATCCTTGATTAGGAGGTGGAAAAAAATGCCTGTGTCATTCGAGGGGAGTTGCACAGTGCGGAATTCGAATCAAGGACCTTCCGCACGGAAGTCCAGTGCGTTACCGCGTGGCCCTGCACCTCAAATGTATGACGTAGAGACTTGGATACTCACCCAAGACAACACAAAATGAATAGAAGCATTTGAAATGTAGTGCTACAGGAGAATGTTCAAGATTTTTTGGGTTGACAAAGTGCGCAACGAAGAGGACCTCTGACGCATCGAAAAAAGACAAAGAAGTAATCACTCTCATTAAGAGGAGGAGATTGGCAAACTTTGGGCATTTTATGAGAGGAAATAAACGTTGAATCATCCAAGTCATATTGCAGGGGAAACAGAGTGTAGGAAGAACAAGGAACTCCTGGCTGAAGACCCTGAGAGAGTTTGTTCCACTGTAGCGCGGAGACACGGTTCAGAGCAGCTGCAGACCAAGTTCAAATAGCCACGACGATTGCCAACATCCAACGTTGGGAGAGGAACATTACGAAGAAGAAGTCAAGATACGTTCTTGTACAGTGACGTGATGACAATTAAAAAAATTGACCCGGGACATCAGTCCACTTCAGCCCCTTTTTGATGTCAAATACAAATACTTGACCCTCTTGTCCGCCATTTGAGACAGTTAGTATAGAATATGACAAAAGTCATGGATATATTTATACCCCCGAATATTAGGTGGAAAAAAATACCTGTATCATTCGAGGGAAGCTGTACAGCGAGGAATTCGAACCGTTATTTAATTATTTGCTTTTTGATATTAAAATGTTTATTACATCGTTATTACTAATCTTGATTAAGAGATTATGATGCGATTGAGTTAACACATATATACATACCATCGCGCCATTTCCCCTGTCAGGGTAGACAGAGATGACGGAGTGGCAACTGTCTGTTCTATTGTACATCCGTACAACTTCTCGATATATCTGACTTTCTACGTTTCCTTCTTTCAGAAAATCGTTCACTTGATCCATATTTTCCTTGTTTTTCTTCTCTGTTGTCATACATTGTCACCCCGTGTATTCTTCTCACTGCGTACGTTTCTACAGCATTTATTCGGCTCTTCTCAGTATTTTTCTATGTTTCTCTCCCATATATCAAAGTTGGCACTTAAATACTAATGTTGACGATCAGTGGTTGTTTTAAGAAATTTTGTTATTGGTTCAGGATATAGTTAAACTTAGTTCAGAATATATAGTCTCACGCATTCGTGGTAGCCTGGGGGTCACTGACATAAACAGTAAGCGGGAAGAGCGACAGCTGAGATGGTACGGGCACATAAAACGGAGACCACCAGACCACACTGTAAATCAGGCAATGTCTGTGGACCTTCCTCGACAGCCGTCCAGAGGAAGACCAAAGAACTCCTGGATGACTCAATGCTCCAGAATCCTGCAGAGAAACGGCCTAGATGAAAGCGACACCCAGAACCGAAGAATATACAGCCTGAGAACAAGAAGAGCCGACCCCAACAGCCTGCCTAGGCAATGAGTTGGGACAGTGCCAGGAAGAAGTTCAGGATATAGTTAGACATAGTTCAGGATATAGTTAGACATAGTTCAGGATATATTTAGACATAGTTCAGGATATAGTTAGACTTGAAAAATATTTAAAAACGTGCTTATAGGGTAACAAATTCAAAGTTCAACTTCTGCAGAATATTAAAACAATATGCCGTGCAGTTCTTACATGGTTCTAGACCAGTTTCCTCGCAATTGTAGCTTCCTGCAATGTTCGTCTGGATTTCGTTGTCAGTTGTATGAGGTCTTTCAGAGTGTTTGGTTTGGGTTACTTAAGTACCGTATGTAGTCACCTCTGCTCGGGGTCTATTTAGTGGTTTCCAAGTAGGCTAAGACAGTTGGTCTTCAGAGACTTTCTTTTCCGTGAGCTCCATCTGGTCTCTAGGTGTTTTTTTTAAATAGTTGATTCTGCGATCAATGATGATGATGATGTACGTAGTTTACTTGATAAGAGATCTGCCTTCCAACCTAGGGGTTATGGGTTCAATTCCAACAAAAATGGTTTCATATACGAGGCATATCCAGAAAGTAAGTGTACTGAATTTTTGTAGGTTACAATTTTTTTTATTTAAACAAAAAAATTACATGGTTACCGTAGTACATATGTAAGCTATTTTTCGACATAGTCGCCATTCCTCTCAATGCAGGTGGTGAAGCGGGGTATCAACTTTTTGATGCCTTCCTCGAAGTAGTTTCCCGCCAACCCCTCCGTCCACTTCTCCATCTCCTTTACCTCCTCGTCGGTTGAAAACCTTTTTCCACCCATGTGCAGCTTCAGGGAGGTAAAGAGATAGTAATCTGAAGGTGCTAGGTCAGGGGAATACGCGGGATGGTTCAGGACATCCCATTTAAACGAGGCTAGCAGTTCCTTCGTGGCGTTGGCCGTGTGTGGTCTGGCATTGTCGTGCAGCAGGCAGACTCCCTTTGTCAGCATGCCTCTCCTCTTGTTCTGAATCGCCCTCCGCAATTTTTTTAGGGTCTCACAGTATCTTGCAGAGTTGATGGTCTCCTCTTGAAGCATATATTCAATTAAAATTATGCCTTGACAGTCCCAAAACACGGATGCCATGATTTTCTTGGCTGAAATTGTGGTTTTGAACTTTTTGGCGGAGGGTAAAGAGGTGTGACGCCACTGTTGAGACTGCCTTTTGGTTTCAGGCGTGTAGTGTGCAACCCAAGTTTCATCTCCAGTAACGATGGAGCGGAGAAATTCATCTCCATGGAGTTTGCAGCGCCTCAAAAACTCTTGCCTTTTTACAAAATTTCGCACTTGGCGGGAGATTGGGTTGACATTTTTCACGAAACGTGTTGTCGCGTCGACACTTCTCAACTTACTGACCTCGAACCGGTCTCGTTGTGGAGGGGAAGGGTCAGGCTACACGGAAGTGTAGCCAACATGTCGAAAATAAAATCCATCCGGTCATGAAAGCCTCAGTACACTTACTTTCTGGATACGCCTCGTATTATTTATAGTTAAGGCATTAACATTGTGAAGGTTTAAAGACATTGTAATTTGTTTTATCAAACACTGTTTATTCCACTTTTTGTAACGGTATAACCCTACCGGTTTCGAGGCTTTCACCGGTAGGGTTATACCGTTACAAAAAGTGGAATAAACAGTGTTTGATTCAATAAATTACAAAATGGTTTCACAATTTTTTCGCTTAAGGCTTATTTAAAGTTTGGACATGAAAATGAAATGAATGAAGAATGATTAAGAAAACAAATATATAGCGTAAATGTGAGGGGAAGGCGCGTGAGAGGAAGACCAAGGAAAGTGTGGTTGGATCAAGTGAACGATATTTTAAAGTAAGCAAATGTACTCTTATTATAGAAAGTCAGAGGAATATTAGGAATTTTATGAGATGGTGTATGAATGTAGAAAAGGCGAATGATGTGTGTCGATATAGGAAAGTTTGGTATCCGTTCCTCTCTACCTACTCTGACAAAGGAAATGGCGCGATGGTATGTATGTATTTGAAGACTTCCGTGACCAGTTTGGTTACTTGTCTTCCAACTCGGGAGTCGCGGGTTCGATTGCTGTTTAGGACCGAAACATTTCTGGTTGGTCGGAAGAGATTGCCACATGGCAATAAGCCCCTCTAAGTTGTACTGTATATAACGAAGTTGTAATACAATAAAACGCAGGATATTGAAACAGAATATATTCTGCGTAGAATCTGGAAAAGGAAAATGAAAATTTATTTGTACCGGCTGTATTCTCAGCTCTTCATACTATTATGAAAATTGTAAAAAATAAATAAGAAATGAAAAAAAATACTCGGCTGTTTTCTTTAACATATTTGATTAAGTATTCTCCATTTGATTAAGTATTCTCCATTTGATTAAGTATTCCCCATTTGATTAAATATTCTCCATTTGATTCAATATTCCCCATTTGATTAACCTGTTCCCCGCGGGGAGCACAAACGCATGTGATCTGACGAAAATCCAAGTTTCAAATCACAAATACTTAAAAAAAATGACACAAAACCGGAATAAAAATTGAACTAAAATTTAAAATAATCTTTATTCTAGCGACATCTCTGAAAACCTTGTCAAATAATATATTAGTTTATGAGATATTGTTGAATAAACAGAGCGCCGAATTTTTTTGGTTTCTCAATATTTCCAGCATTAACGACCTGTCTCGCGGATCGAGTCCTGCGATGAGTCTCTCTTACGTAAATAAACATTACTAAGTCTCTCTTACGTAAATAAACATTACTAGTGCTATATGCGTTTGATTGGGTGAGTGTCATGAAGCATTGATTTGATCGTAGCATTCCTTTGTTTATTTTACGTAATGTTAAGTTTATCTCCTTTATTTAATGAGTCTCCTTAAGAGTAATGACTATTATTTATTATAAGAAAATTACTTAAGTGTCATGTTTACTTGGTGTTGTAATCAAATATCAGTGGTTCTAAACAAAATGTGTTTAAACTTAGAAATTAAAAAACGCTGAAATTGTGCCGCGCACAGGATTCGTGGATTTTGATTTTTAACGCGGTGAACAGGTTAAATATTCTCTGAAAAGGGTTAATTTTGTTATCTATGTTATTCAATAGTTCGATGGCAACCCAGTCAACTTCGCTCGCATCGCAAAATAAGGCGTCTTTATTAATACGACCAAAGTTTCTTGGAGTGTTTCGGAGCGTGACTGATCAGTGAGAAGGCTGGGGCATCAATTTGTCTATGAGTTTGAACTCCGGAGGGATTCGAGGGAATGATCAAATCTAGAAGGCTTTGAAAATGTCTCGTTACGTGTGTACAGTTGCGGTGTTAAGTAGAATGACTATACTAAATATTTGTTCAGAAAAACGACGAGATCGAAAAAAAAAAACAAGTTAAAATTGAAAAAGCCAAGAAACAACGAATTTATTTCACCGTCACGTACCGAACTCCCGTTCAGTTGATTGAAGGTTAAAATTTAAAAAAAATATAAATTAACAAAACCTTAAGGGACTTACGATACAGTGTGAATCAATAAAAAATACAAACAAACAGAGGGAGAGACAAGGAAAACAAAGTATATACTAATTAATAAAAATAAAATGATGTGTATATTCCTACAGCTGCAATATATTGTATAATAATATATATTAAATATAATAAATAGGAAAATACATCAATTGAGTGTGGATTGTCTTACGCCATAAAATAAAAGTAGTTAATTAATTAAAATTATATCAAAAAACGTATACATTTGCAATAGATTTATTGAAAAACAGTAGGTTAATAAAACCAAGTCAAAATAATAAGAGAGAGAAAAATAACAGTAGGTTAATAAAACCAAGTCAAAATAATAAGAGAGAGAGAAAAACAGTAGGTTAATAAAACCAACTCAAACTAATAACAGAGACAAAAAACAGTAGATTAATAAAACCGAGTCAAAATAATAAGAGAGAGAATAAAAACAGTAGGTTAATAAAACTAAGTCAAAATAATAAGGGAGAAAAAAAACAGTAGGCTAATAAAACCAAGTCAAACTAATAAGAGAGACAAAAAACAGTAGGTTAATAAAACCGAGTCAAAATAATAAGAGAGAGAATAAAAAACAGTAGGTTAATAAAACTAAGTCAAAATAATAAGGGAGAAAAAAATATTTAGTTAATAAAACCACACCAAACTAATAAGAGAGACAAAAAACAGTAGGTTTATAAAACCACGTCAAACTAATAAGAGAGACAAAAAACAATAGGTTTATAAAACCACGTCAAACTAATAAGAGAGACAAAAAACAGTAGGTTTATAAAACCACGTCAAACTAATAAGAGAGACAAAAAACAGTAGGTTAATAAAACCACGTCAAACTAATAAGAGAGACAAAAAACAGTAGGTTTATAAAACCACGTCAAACTAATAAGAGAGACAAAAAACAGTAGGTTAATAAAATCACGTTAAAATAATAAGAAAGATAAAAAACAATTTAAAATCAATATACAGCGGCTGGAACATAATTCAATAATACAGACATAGTGAAAAAAAACTAACGTAAAATGTCATGTGTGTACAAAGTGCGAATATTGCCTCAGTGTAGGAGCATAGAGTAGCCGTCATAACTCACGGCCTGAATACAAAACTCTTCAGGCCGAATACAAAACTCTTCAGGCCGAATACGAAACCTTTGATAAATAATGATAATAATAAAAAGTCAATTTATTTGGTAAGAAAACCGAAGAAAACCTTCTGAGGGAAGATGAACTACCATATATATGTTACAAAGAAATATTTATAGATTTTCCGAAAGGTAACACATTCCGCTTTAGGTGTGGTGTTCATATACGTACAATCATAGATTTTGATAAGATCTCCCGAAAAGGGTTGTCTTCACGAGTTTCCTAATTAAATAGACGATTAATTAACTTCCTTGTTTATCCCGCATAGTATAGATGCGTTTAACACCATCGTCACGTCCTTCGGTCTCACAATGGCTGCTCCTGGGCCCAACACCCAGCGTAGCACTGAGACATACTTGTCTTTGTAAACCAACACCAATTTGTCCTCACAGTCGTGCGAGTGAGCCTTCACACAATACTCGGCAGTCACAGAGAGAGCTGTTTCGTCGTTGCCGTCAACGAAATTTATATCTAATCCTCTAGAAATCAACCACTGTATAGCTTTCAAGCGGCCTTTATCTGCAGCATAATGCAATAGAGTGCGTTCACGCAAGTCTCTGTCATACAGACTTAGCCCTGAACCACCGTCTTCTGGAGACATCGTCAACCATTCCAGCAGATCTATTTGTCCTCCGTAAGCGGCACGTTGCAACACCGACACGCCTTCAGGAGTTTTGTCAGTTATATTCAAGCCACCACCCTCCGTACAAGGCTTGATGAGCCATTTTATCAGCTCCTTATGACCTCCGTACGCTGCCCAGTGCAAGGCAGATCTTCCATCATTGTCAATGTCATTAAGAGAGAATCCGCCTCCACCTTGAGACTTGGGTCGAATCAGAAACTTGACTGTCTCGATATGACCTCCTCGCGCTGCTTCAAGCAAAACCGACATCCCGTAATAATTTTTATGAGAAATATCCAAACCCCCCCCGCCTTTGTCTTTAGGTTCCGTTAGCCAACTCAATGTGTCTATATTCCCCGCATAAGCCATAATGTGGACCAGTGAAGCTTGATAGATAGTTTGATCCTCAATCCGGAGACCAGCTCCATTATGACTCTCCGATAAGAGCAACCACTGTAATACTTGTACGTGATTCTTTTGAGCTGCGTAATGCGCCGCAGTCTTGCCATAGATATTTTTGCTATGCACGTCTGCCCCTCCTCCCCCTTTCCCCGTGGGTTTCACTATCCACTGCAGTATTTGCAGCCTGCCCCACCAGGAGGCTGCGTGGACCACGGTGTTCTTTATTTGGCTCTCGCTCTTAATATCTACTCCGCCTCCATTAAAATCCTCGGTCATCACAAGCCACTGCAGCATGCTCAGTTGATTGTACCTGATAGTCCAATCTAACAAATCAAATTTATTTCCGAGTTCTTCCATGCCATTAACGTAACCTTTGAAAAATTTCAAGACTTGGATGTGTCCTCTTTCGATGAGTGTCTGTACGCAATGAGGGTGTTCTGCGAGGACACGCTTTAACATTTTGTCCCGTTCGTTGTCCTTCGTACTGTTCAGCAAGTTCTTGCACAAGTGAGAGTGTCCTTCGCAAGCGGAAACATAGACGCTGTCACAAGCTTCACTCGGATAGACAGCCGTGCGGCCTGATCGTATTCTCATCTCCTGTCCCACCTCACCCAGCATCCCATCCAGAAATATCCTAATCATTTTATAATAATCTTCAACTAACAGTTTCTCAATGATGAACTGACGTATAGAAGCGTCTCGATGTCCCCTTAGAATGATATTTTTAACGTGCGCCGCGACATAGTATTCTGCGATTGTCTGGTGCAAGAAAACGGGAGACTCATTGGTCACTCTTAATACTATCCCGATGTTCTCTTCTCCGGTTTTGATGTTTCCAATCAGGCTGTCGATATCAACATTATCGGGTAACCACAGATCAAAATGATCCGAAAACACGACGAACAAAGCGAGCGCCTCGTACGAATCCTGAATGTAATTTTCCAGAATTTTCCGCTCAACCTTAGACCCTTCAGTATTTACTTTCAACTTTTCCTTTATATAAATTTGAACCTTGTTCTCGATAAAGTGTTTAAATATTTTATGAATTGTCAAATTCTCGGATAATTTTTCGACATCGTAAAGATCCGAAATGATGAGCAAATGCAAAGGGACACTGGTAAAGCCTTCGTCAGTATTCTTAAAAGAGGCCTTCACAGCTCTGATCAATTCCTCGGACAAATCATCGAGGTTCTTATCAGTGTGAGAGCCTCGGTGATGCCACAAGAAGCGCACTCTGTTCCGCATAAAGGTGTCCTGTTGTTCAACTGTTAAAGGTAGTAAGGAGAACAAGCCAGACTCTTTTACGTGCAGAGCAGTCCTTAGTTTCTCCAAAAGGTGCTCTCTAGAACTGACCACTCTCTTCGCCCGTACTGCTCGGAGGAAACTTAATACTAGTTCTTCGTACTTTAGTGCTGTGGCTATTTCATCAAACCCATCTAGGATCAGCATGACATCTCCTCTTTCCTGCAGCAGAACTTTTAACAAAGCTTTCTCCAACTGAGACACTATACTAGACTTATGTTTGATCGTCAATATTTTGTTGATAAAAAATGTAACAACAGGTTCACAATTGGGTTTTTTTAAATACTGATGAAAGAGAGATGAAAAATCATTAAGATCAATTCTCAGAATCCAGCAGTGCGGATGCTGTTCTTTATACTGGAAACACATGCTGGTAAGGGTCGACGATTTGCCCATACCAGGGCTACCTGTGACGAGAACGACTTCCTCTTCACGGGCCTCGCGCAACACTTCTTCCTGCGGACAATGCAATAGGTACTGTTCAGGTAACTCCTGCCCGTGGGATCTGATCCATATCAACTGGTCCTCTTCCGTCTCGAGCCAATGTATATTCTGCTTAGGCAGATCTTCCGCCAATCGAGAGAACATCGCCTCAGCCTCTGATAACACAGACGACAGGTAAACTTGAGAGTACGGCAAGCTCCAGCCTGTACCCATGCTATTTTGATTCTTCTTTTGCTTCCTGTTATTCTCAATAAACTGCAAATGTGTATTAAAAGTCACTATGGACGGAAACACTCTACTGACTATCTCCCGAGGACCACTCACTGCCAACAGGGCTCCGGATATAGACGGAAGTATATCCTCACGCAGCACTCTTCTACTGAAGCTTCTCTCTATGTAGTGTTGACTTTCTTCTGCCCCTAATGGCTGCAGCGATTCTCCGATGGTTACAGATTTATCAGACTCAAAAAGTACCAATAGATCGTTTTTTAAAATATCCTTCACAAATGAAACGGTGTCTTTTTGTGTTACCTCGGGTAACAACAGTAACTTTTTCAATGTCGTCGGTGCACCTTGCACCAGAATAGTGGTTTCGAGGATGCAATCCTGCGATTTCTCAGTTAAAGATTCAAAGTTGGTTTTATCATTTAAAGTGATTGCGTTAGGAAGGTTACTAGCGATTCTGTTGTCTTCACTGATGACTATCAACTTTTTATTTGAATTTAAGTTCACAATACTGAATAGTTCACAGAAAAAGTCATCTTCTCCGAGAAACGGTTTGTCTATAGCGATAGCCAAAATATTGACCCATTCTGTGCTGATAGTTTTAATGACTTGTTCGCGGCACTGTTTCGCCGTGCTCAGCCTCATGAAAACAAAACATTGCTGATCTGTCAAAGCTCGGAGAACTTTTTTTGATGTCAGTCGGACGTCAGGAGTAATCATTATCAACACTCTCTCATCGTTCCGCAAAAATGAACTGAGCTCTTCGGGTATATTAAAATCCAGCTTTATCTCTTGTAACTCTTGACAATAGCTTTGTACGTGAGCAAAAGTTGCGCAGTAATCCGGAGTTTGTCTGTAAGCCTTCTCCAGTTGGCTTTGGAACTCATCTATGGTTATGTAATCGTGTTCGTTCCTGCTCATCCAGTTGAAGATGCTGTTCAAAAAATGGTTGACGTACATCTCAACGTCGCTGCAATGAAATTTTTGACAAATTTTATGCCTTATCAATTTCCCAAGTTCCTCCTCGCTAGGTTGGTTCACGTACCAAAGAGAACTTTCTAAAAACTCTTCGATGTCCATTTCTGAAATTGTAAGCGATTGATTCTTATTTACTTTCCTTATTTTCGACCACTTCTTCAAGAGTGAATCGACGTTCTCGACTCCCAATCGATAGCGCCTCCCTTTACTGATGAATCTAGATATATCCTCATCATCTAGGCCCAGCCCTCCGATAGGGTCCAGTAATAACTCATCCTGTACGTCCGTCACAGGTTTCAATACAAATTTAACTGTCGGCTCTTCGGTACTTTCCAAATTATCTTCGTCGAAATGATTATTTGTGTAGATGGTTAGCTTTATTACGGTGCCTTTATCCATTGTTTCGAAATCTTTTTTGATTTTAATAAATGATTCGATATAATTCTTAAGATCGTATGGCCCCGATTTAGATGGTACGAGGCTCTCGAAATCTATGGCTCTATCCTTACTACCGGGCAACTTGTGTTTAAGCTGCGTGAACAGATTGACACGATGGCCCTCCTGCTTGTAGATGCATACACCGTCGTTGTACTTATGCCCCTCCGTGACCTCGGTGGCCAGCAGTGCTTCAGGGTGGGTCTGGGCGCAGCGCAGATGGAAGAGGAACAGATACTTGATGTGAAACTGGTTACCGTGGTAAGGGTTGATGTCGCGGTGGAGTTGAGGGACCGCTTCCGTTTCCAACGTGTCTGGAAAGTGAAAATAAAAAAAATTACAATCAAAAGTTTGCATTTTACTTTGGGTAATACAGTGAAATCTTGATTTATCGTTCCTAGAATACGGTGAAACCTCCGTCTATCGTTTTTGAAGGAACTTCTCGATCGAAGTCTCGATTTGGTCATCATCAGTAGTAATCGTTCTTCCAGAACAGACACTACTTAGGACGACAGTCATATTACATAATTGTTTAAACCACATTGCATGGTCGCCATACACTAAACATTTATTTTATTTGGTTTGTGTTACAACATTCATTCAACTCCATTCATTCTTCTTCACCCACAACTTCTACGATTCCTCTGACTTTCTACGTTTCCTTCTTTCAGAATATAATTCACTTGATCCAACCATACTTTCCTCGGACTTCCTCTCACACGTCTTCCACTCATATTTGCGCTGAATATCTGTTTTGTTAGTCTTTCTTCATTCGTGCTACATGCCCAAACTATCTCAACTTACTCTTTTCCATCTTACTTAACAGTTTACATTCATCCCTTTTCCTTTCATTCTATATTCTGTCATACATTGTCACTCCATTTATTATTTTCAATGCACATATTTATTTAGCTTCTCTCAGTCTTTTTCGGCGTCTATGTCTCACTCGCATATATCAAAGCTGGCACTGAAATACTCTTGTTGACTATCAAATCTTAGAAAATGTTGATACTGTCCAGCTGGAGGATGCCATATATGTTTTAGTATCCTATTCATTTTTTTTCCTATCGCTACACGCCATTCAATATCCATCTTAACTCTTCCATCACCTGGGAAAATACTACCCTAATAGCAGAATTCCTCAACTTGTTCCAATCATTCATTGTTCATCCATATATCTCCTTTCATTGTTCACCCATATATCTCAATTCATTGTTCACCCATATATCTCATTTCATTGTTCACCCATATATCTCCTTTCATTGTTCATCCATATAAATTCCTTTCATTGTTCATCCATATATCTCCTTTCATTGTTCATCCATATATCTCCTTTTATTGTTCATCCATATATCTCCTTTCATTGTTCATCCATATATGTCCTTTCATTATTCATCCATATATCTCCTATTTATTTTTCCTTTCACACTTTTCTTTTCTTCTATCGCGGTGACTTTAAATTTGGCAATATTCATTTCTCAATCATACATCTCTCATATAGTACAACATACACCTATCAAACTAACTAATTCATCCTCATTCTCCGCCAATACTATCGTGTCATCGGTATACATTAATTCACACACATTCCCATTCCACATGTGTACACATACGAGTATAGTATGCCACACATTGACTCTTGTAGTTGTGTGTGCGTTCTTTTTCTTTCTCTTTTATGTTGCGGTTTGTTTGTGTGAACATCATTTTGCATTTGTGATTTTATTTTCATCAAATTTGCCCTCCTCCAGGGTTTTCTCTTTTTGCCCTCCTCCAGGGTTTCTCTTTTTGCCCTCCTCTAGGGTTTCTCTTTTTGCCATCCTCCAGGGTTTCTCTTTTTGCTCTCCTCCGGGGGTTTCTCTTTTTGCCCTCCTCCAGGGGTTCTCTTTTTGCCCTCCTCCAGGGTTTTCTCTTTTTGCCCTCCTCCAGGGTTTCTCTTTTTGCCCTCCTCCAGGGGTTCTCTTTTTGCCCTCCTCCAGGGACCCGGTACATGTGTAAGGAGTGTTATGTAGATCTCTATAAAGGTATGTGCTGCACACAAGAAGAGAAGTGGGACCCGGTACATGTGTAAGGAGTGTTATGTAGCTCTCTATAAAGGTATGTGCTGCATACAAGAAGAGAAGTGGGACCCGGTAGATGTGTAAGGAGTGTTATGTAGCTCTCTATAAAGGTATGTGCTGCATACAAGAAGAGAAGTGGGACCCGGTACATGTGTAAGGAGTGTTATGTAGCTCTCTATAAAGGTATGTGCTGCATACAAGAAGAGAAGTGGGACCCGGTACATGTGTAAGGAGTGTTATGTAGCTCTCTATAAAGGTATGTGCTGCATACAAGAAGAGAAGTGGGACCCGGTAGATGTGTAAGGAGTGTTATGTAGCTCTCTATAAAGGTATGTGCTGCATACAAGAAGAGAAGTGGGACCCGGTACATGTGTAAGGAGTGTTATGTAGCTCTCTATAAAGGTATGTGCTGCACACAAGAAGAGAAGTGGGACCCGGTACATGTGTAAGGAGTGTTATGTAGCTCTCTATAAAGGTATGTGCTGCATACAAGAAGAGAAGTGGGACCCGGTACATGTGTAAGGAGTGTTATGTAGCTCTCTATAAAGGTATGTGCTGCATACAAGAAGAGAAGTGGGACCCGGTACATGTGTAAGGAGTGTTATGTAGCTCTCTATAAAGGTATGTGCTGCATACAAGAAGAGAAGTGGGACCCGGTAGATGTGTAAGGAGTGTTATGTAGCTCTCTATAAAGGTATGTGCTGCATACAAGAAGAGAAGTGGGACCCGGTACATGTGTAAGGAGTGTTATGTAGCTCTCTATAAAGGTATGTGCTGCACACAAGAAGAGAAGTGGGACCCGGTACATGTGTAAGGAGTGTTATGTAGCTCTCTATAAAGGTATGTGCTGCACACAAGAAGAGAAGTGGGACCCGGTACATGTATAAGGAGTGTTATGTAGCTCTCTATAAAGGTATGTGCTGCACACAAGAAGAGAAGTGGGACCCGGTACATGTGTAAGGAGTGTTATGTAGCTCTCTATAAAAAAAGAATGTTACCCGAATTACTATACTAAACTGAATTATTAAGGTATTTTTAATAGGTATACAAAGCCTCATTACAATATTGTAATTTATTTAGTCTAACACTGTTTATTCCACTTTATATAACGTTATAACTCTACCGGTTTCAAGGTGCACGCCTCATCTTCAGAGGAGCACAAACTCTTAAACAAACCTTTAAACTTCCACGGTATTAATGCCTTTACTTTAAATAACTCATTACAATATTCGTACAGCGCCGGCACAAAGACTATAAAATAGTTGCATGGCTGCCATTCAGTCCTCGGAGATTCCGACGTGACTTCAATGAGTTTCGATGATAGCTAGATCCTTTTTGTCTGGTAGAACTTTGTTGAAATAAAACACAGAATGACATTTCAGACGAGAATATTTTCATTCATTTTGCGCCCTTTATGTATGGCCTATTGCACGTCGCGAGCATATCAAACCAACCTGTCTAAAGCTGTCACCCTTCGCTAGCTCATTGCTTGCCAAGCGGTCATTGTGCGCGGAGGTCGTTTGATACCTGCCAATCGACCGACATGAACTGGTTAATTTTTATCCAAGCCGACCACGGTGATGCGATAATGCGAGGATACATAAAAGAATGTTTTATAACAATATAACAATGTTTACAGGCAATACTCTTAACTGTTGCTTCTAGTTAGGGACTAGAGAAAATGAAGATGAAGGGATGATGTGGAGCTGTTACCCTGAGACAACTCACCGGTCCCGCCCCCCCGCTGCGGAGTGCAGTCTCCTCCTTCCATGTTGATGCACGGCAGAGCACTGACTGTGGGTGAGGACGCAGGTCACAGGTCATGGGTCGCACCATCACTCGGCACGCCTCCCGCTCAGTCTGTCTTTTTGTTTGGTGTTACCATACCTTCGGATGCAAACAATTTACTTACTTGACAAATTTTAGATTATAACAGATCTCATAAAGATAATAATAATAGATACAGTAGAGCATCGATTATCTGAACACCGATCAACCGAAACATTGGTTAACCGAAAGCGTTCCAGTCGGCAAATTCTGTCCAATTGATGTCTTTAAAGTGTGTGCGAGATTTAGCGGCATAATAAAACGGGTCTCAGCTCTGAAGCAAAAGATAATTATGGACTTCTTAACCTAAACTGTAGGCATACTTTAATGTGCACTACTTTATGTAAGGTATGTATTTGTAAGGTGTGTGATACAACAGTCCCGAATTGTTTCGGATAATCGATGCTCAACTGTATTTGCTTCCAGCATAACTGGGAGCAAATAGCTTTTATCCATGTCTCATATTTATCATATAATATAATATGAGGACAATTTATGTAGCCCTGTTTATTTATTTTCTCAGTGCAGGCAATCGTTAATATATGGAAAAAAACTTACATATATATCCATACATGTATATACACACATATTATATATTTTAGGGGGACCGAAAAGAAATCAAATATTTTGACCCCCCTATTTTACAGTCAGTTTATGTTGAAACACAGTGCTGTGCAGTGCAGTGTAGTGCAGTGCAGTGAACACGGATTTACTGTTGCTAGTGAATTAAGACTGTTGTCAATTTATTGTTTTCATGGTTTTTTTTTATCATTATTTAAATAAACAATGTCGAGACCAACAATTGATGAAGAACATTTGCGTCATTGTATGATATTTTTTTTATCAAGAAATGAAAGCGAACGAAGTGACGCAGAAAATGAAGGAAACGTACGAAGATGTATTGCCACTTAATAAGTGTCACAGGTGGAAGTCTTTAGTGGAGTCTGATCCTCGACAATCCATCTCGGCATTATCAAGCGAGCTTATGATAGCTGCCCATGGTCAATTATACGGGATCATACCTTCATCGCATAGGGAAAAGTTACAGATGAGGAATTTGGGTTCCTCGTGAATTATCATTAACTGCACTAGAACAGCGACATACTATCTGTTGCGTCTCTCTTATCCAGGCATGAATCTAAACCCTTTCTGCGGGGAATTGTTACCTGTGACGAAAGCAGGGTTCTATACAATAATTATACACGAAAAAGACAATGGCTTTCACCGGGTCAGGTAGTTAGCTATTCCTACTCCAGAACTGTCTCTAACGGTAAAAAAGGTACTTCTTTGTGTGTGGTGGGATAGCGCGGAAGTTATTCACTTTGAACTACTGAAACCAGGCGAAACAATTACTGCCGACATAACGAGTATACTGGCAACAATTAGGCATTATTTTGTAGATTAGTTTTTAAATTTTTTTTTGAATAAACTTTTTATTTGTAATTGAATGAATTTTTTTATTTCTTTTCAGTCTCCCTAATACTATATATACACATATATTCCAAGTCACTTAAATACGTTGATAAGTGCTTTCTAACGCACTCAATCTTATAACAAGCATATGGTACTCTCCTCAAGGGGGCACATATTCTGGAGTCGATGCCACTATTATTGACAGATTTGAAACATTACAAAATAAATATACACACATAAGTTGAGTGTAATGATAGGAAGGTGGTGGCTGTGGTCATTATACTATGTACTTCCCCGCATCTGCATATGTTTAGAAAAACTTATATTTGGTAAGAAAACTGCAGAAAACTTACCGCAGAAAGATGAATTACAAATAAACTGTATAGATATTCTGACATGTGATATGAGGTAAAATAAAGCCTTTGGCTTTAGTGCAGTATGCACGTATGTGCGTAACGTACATACGTGTATAGTATCATCAATTTTGATAAGACTTCCTTATCTTATAATTTTGATAAGACCTCCTTATCTTATAATTTTGATAAGACCTCCTTATCTTTTATATTTGATAAGACCTCCTTATCTTATAATTTTGATAAGACCTCTTTATCTTTTATATTTGATAAGACCTCCTTATCTTATAATTTTGATAAGACCTCCTTATCTTATAATTTTTGATAAGTCAATTTATAATTATTTTGTTTATAGCTTTTCTGTATTCGTGCCTCGTTGAAAGGTTTCAATACAAATCAGATACTTCAAAATATATAATATATAAATGGAGCAATGCCGAACAAATGCTTTAGAAATGCAAGCACTGAGAAGAATACATGGAGGGACAATGTACAATAGAATATGGAATGAAATGATAAGAGATGAGACAATGTACAATAGAATATGGAATGAAATGATAAGAGATGAGACAATGTACAATAGAATATGGAATGAAATGATAAGAGATGAGACAATGTACAATAGAATATGGAATGAAATGATAAAAGATGAGAAAATGTACAATAGAATATGGAATGAAATGATAAGAGATGAGACAATGTACAATAGAATATGGAATGAAATGATAAGAGATGAGACAATGTACAATAGAATATGGAATGAAATGATAAGAGATGAGACAATGTACAATAGAATATGGAATGAAATGATAAAAGATGAGAAAATGTACAATAGAATATGGAATGAAATGATAAGAGATGAGACAATGTACAATAGAATATGGAATGAAATGATAAGAGATGAGACAATGTACAATAGAATATGGAATGAAATGATAAGAGATGAGACAATGTACAATAGAATATGGAATGAAATGATAAGAGATGAGACAATGTACAATAGAATATGGAATGAAATGATAAGAGATGAGACAATGTACAATAGAATATGGAATGAAATGATAAGAGATGAGACAATGTACAATAGAATATGGAATGAAATGATAAGAGATGAGACAATGTACAATAGAATATGGAATGAAATGATAAAAGATGAGAAAATGTACAATAGAATATGGAATGAAATGATAAGAGATGAGACAATGTACAATAGAATATGGAATGAAATGATAAGAGATGAGACAATGTACAATAGAATATGGAATGAAATGATAAGAGATGAGACAATGTACAATAGATAATGGAATGAAATGATAAGAAATGAATGTGAACTTAAGGCTGATGTGTTGAGGAAGATGAAAACGAGCACACTGAGATGGTTTGGCCATGCGAAACGAATTAATGAAGAAAATCTATTAAAGCAAATATATAGTGCTTATGTGAGTGGAAGACGTGGTAGAGGAAGACCAAAGAAAGCATGGTTGGATCAAGTGAATGATATTCTGATATAATAATGGAAATGTAGAAAATCTGTAAAAATATGAGGTGTATAGGTGAAGAACAGGCTGAGAATGTCTGTCCTCTCTGCCTACCACGACAAGCTAGTCAAATGTAAGTTGGAAACTGCATGATATGTACGTGCATACCATCACGCCATTTCCCTGTCGGGGTAGGCAGAGAGGGGAGAGTGTCAGACTTTCCTATTTCGACACACATCCTTAGACATCTTTTCAAACAACTTTTACATTTTGTTTTTTATTTTAAAAATATTCACTTGATCCGACCATACTTTCCTTGGTCTTCCTCTACCTCTACCACGCCTTCCACTCACATTTGCGCTGTATATCTGTTTTGTTGGTCTTTCTTCATTCATTCGTTCCACACGCCCAAACCATCTCATTGCGCTCTTCTTCAATTTAATAAACCTTAACTTCACATTCATCTCCTATCACTTCATGATGACTTCCGTGGCGTGTCTCCCAGCGCGGAGGTTCCGGGTTCAAATCCCACTGGAAACCAGTTCATTTAAAAAAAATCCAGTCTGGTTTTCACTAAAGGCTACTTTAACATATTTCTGGTTGGCTGAAAGAGATTGCCACATTGCAATAAGCCAGCCAGGTTGTATGTTACTGTATACAACGAAAGTTTAATACAATACTTCATTCCGTATTCCGGCATACATTGTCACACCGTGTATTCTTCTCGAAGCATGCATTTATTCGGATCTTCTCATTCTTTTCCACGTCCACGTTTCACTCCCATACATCAAAGTTAGCACCAAAATATTGTTGTGGACTATCATCTTAGCACATATTGATAATGTCCGGTTCAAGTGTACATATATCATAATCTATATTTTAGTGCCCCATTAAGGATTAATGTACATTCTAAATAAATACCACTTTACCGCTTATTAAGGAGAAACAGCTTTCAAATAATAACAATTAATTTAAGATCAACATAGTAAAAAAAAATAAGTTTAATCTTGACAATACATAGTTGGTTTAATTTATTTACACGAGAATAAAAAAATGAACATACAAATTAATAGTTCTCTAGTTCGTGAAAAAATCGTTGACGAAAAGGAACGGTCAGTCATTAAAATAACCTCGAAATTTTGACACTTTTGTCAATGAAATTTTTAATAATAATTTTAATTTGAGACGCGAATTTTCAATATTTGAGTTGCTTGTAAAATCTTTTTGCACATCTTCATGCAATACACTTACATATATACCATCCATCTGCTGAAATGCGCATGCTAAGATGGTCAGCTGGTGTGTTCCTAAGAGACAGGAAGCCTAGGTGTTACAGACATCAACAGCAAGATGGATGAGAGGTGATTGAGATGGTATGGGCACGTTGGACGCAGAGCACCCGATCACACTGTGAACCAGGCAATCTCCATGGATCTTCCTCGAAAAACAACCAGAGGAAGACCAACGAATTCATGGGTGGTGCAAAAAGATAACCTGATGCAGAGGCACGGCCTGGGGGACGTAGTCCGGTACAGAAGAGCGTACAACTTGAGGACGACGAGAGCTGACCCCGACAGTCTTCGCAGACAGTGAGTTGGGATGGAGCCAGGGAGAGGATATACCATCCATCCATCTCCCTATCGGGGTAGGCAGAAAGGAGATAGATACAAATATTTCGCCTCTTCCACATCCATACACCTTTTGATACAGCTCCTGTAATTCCTCTGAACTTGAACATTTCCTTCTTTCAAAATATCATAACACTTAATCCAACCACACTTTCCTTGGTGTTCCTATACCACACGGCTCGGCTTCCACTCACATTTGTTTTGTTAGTATTTCTTCATTCATTCCTTCCACATGCCCAAACCATATCACCGTGACCTCCTCCACCTTACTCACCACATCACTCTTAAGTTCACATTCATCCCTAATCACTTCATTCCGTATTCTGTCATACATTGTCACCTCTTGTATTCTTCTAAATGCACGCATTTCTATAGAATGTAGTCGTCTCGTTTCAGTCCACTTTCACGTTTCACTCCCATATATCAAAGTTGACACTAAAATACTGTTGTGAACTATCATCTTGGCTGATATTAATAATGTCCGGTTTGAGTATATATGTTTTAGTTCCCCATTGACATTGTTTTCTATCGCTACACCGTTCAATATCTCTCGTAACGGTTCCATAATTTACCACGTAATTATAGTTCGGAAATTCTAGGATGAGTCCTGTGACAGCTCACAAATTTGCCCCAATACAACCTTATGTAATGTATTTACCTAAATAACTTGCTATTTATTAGAATCGAGGCTTATATTAAAGTTGATAAAATAATTAAAATTACTGAACATCGTTACAAGGTTGTATTGGGGCAAATTTGTGAACTGTCACAGGACTCATCCTAGAATTTCAGAACTATAGCAGAATTCATCAACTTGTTATAATCCAGGGATGGCGGACGTATAACACACGGACAATTTTTGGTGACACGCAGACAAAAGGTTTTTTTGTTTGAAAAATCTATTCAAATCGAGTTTTTTTTTGCAAAATTCACCAAGTCAAACAATAAGTCTTCAAACCAAATGAACTAGTGTCTTAGTGAACTAGTCTTTCTATCTCTAGTATAATACGCATACGTGGCGTGGGCACATTGGTCTCACGAACGCTCGTCACTTTATATGTGAGCAAGCGACAAAGAGAAATATTTTGGTTAAACGTGAGGTAGAGGGGGTGTCTTGTGTCTTACATTGTCGACTTCCCCGAAGAGATTACGCGACGGACTTAAATATGTAATTATTTTTCGATAAACCCTTTTCAAAATGTTTTCAAATTGTACCAGGAAGAATGGTTTCGTAAATTCGATATTATTGAAAAAAAAAATAATGGTGCATTTTGTTTTTTATTTGTAATGAAAGTGTCGTGACACGTGCCTTCGATGTAAAACGTCATTTTGAAACACGAAACATAAGGATCTTTTGTTTAATAAAAGTCTTCAACTAATTAAACCGCGAATTAGTAAATTGGCATCAAACAACAAAAATATCATCGAGTTGTAAATTTACAAAACATAACGTATGTACCTAACCTTTTTAAAGTATTTACAATAAACCTTATTGTGGCAAAACAGGTTTTGATTTTTCATTTTAATTTTCGTATTTATCTGAAACGTTTTTTTTTAAAGAATTGGGCATATTTTTTGACACACATGAAGAAATAGGTTTGCTATATCTCCTCTAATCTTTCATTTCTCACCAATAAATCGCATTTACTATAAAAATTTAAAGTAACCAAAGGAAAATATATAAGTATTTTTATTTTTCATAAATTCAATTGGTTTGTTCAATTTATTTAGACGAGAATTAAAAACTTAACACTGAAATAAATAGTTCTCTAGTTCGTGAAAAATTAGTTGATGCAGTGGAACGGTCGGTCATTAAAATAACCTCTAAATTTTGACAATGGTTTCCACGATAATTTATGTTTGAAACGCGAATTTATAACATTTGAGTTGCTTGGAAAATAATTTTGAATATCTGCATGCAAAGTGTGTATAAAAATGTATTGAACTTAACATTAAATTAGGGCAACAGCGTGGTTATGCTAAAATGCCATGTTTTATTTACGAATGTCATAGCAGAGGACGAAAAATAAATGGCCAGCATGAGAAAACTCAATTACATGTTCGAAATATATTCGGACGAATCGAGTGGATTATTTTAGAGTTATTTCATTGCTCTTGCATATGAAATTAGGATTAACGAAGCAAGTTGTCGAGGCACTAGAAAATAATAGTAAATGTTTCAAACATCTCCGCCGGTCGCCGTATTTTATTTCCATATTTAGCTGAAACCAAAATTAAACAGAGGATTTTTGTCGGACCAGACGTACGACGATTGACAAAAGATTGATAAGAATACACGATGTACGGGGTGCGGGGTGCAGGGTACAATGTATGACAGCAATACGGAATGAACTGATTAGTGATGAATGTGAACTGAAGCTGATGTGGTGAGTAAGGTGGAGAAGGTCACGATGAGATGGTTTGGGCATGTGGAACGAATGAATGAAGAAAAACTAACAAAACAAATATACAGTGCTAATGTAAGTGGAAACCATGGTAGAGGAAGATGAGGAAAGTATGTTTCGATCAAGTGTGATATTTGAAAAGGAAATGAAAAACATTTTAGAAGCTGTATGGATGTAGAAGATGTGTGTCGTGATATGAAAGTCTAGCGCTCTGTCCTCTCTGCGTACCCCGACAGGGAAATGGCGTGTATGTACATATCACGCAGTTCAATCATAGCAATGCCCGTTGTGCCAGAAGCGCGCCTCAGATATATTGAAATAAGCCTTCACGCGAGGGAGTTCAATCATAGCAATGCCTGTTGTGCCAGAAGCACGCCTCAGATATATTGAAATAAGCCTTCACGCGAGGAAGTTCAATCATAGCAATGCCCGTTGTGCCAGAAGCACGCCTCAGATATATTGAAATAAGCCTTCACGCGAAGGAGTTCAATCATAGCAATGCCCGTTGTGCCAGAAGCACGCCTCAGATATATTAAAATAAGCCTTCACGCGAGGGAGTTCAATCATAGCAATGCCCGTTGTGCCAGAAGCACGCCTCAGATATATTGAAATAAGCCTTCACGCGAGGGAGTTCAATCATAGCAATGCCCGTTGTGCCAGAAGCACGCCTCAGATATATTGAAATAAGCCTTCACGCGAGGAAGTTCAATCATAGCAATGCCCGTTGTGCCAGAAGCACGCCTCAGATATATTGAAATAAGCCTTCACGCGAAGGAGTTCAATCATAGCAATGCCCGTTGTGCCAGAAGCACGCCTCAGATATATTAAAATAAGCCTTCACGCGAGGGAGTTCAATCATAGCAATGCCCGTTGTGCCAGAAGCACGCCTCAGATATATTGAAATAAGCCTTCACGCGAGGGAGTTCAATCATAGCAATGCCCGTTGTGCCAGAAGCGCGCCTCAGATATATTGAAATAAGCCTTCACGCGAGGGAGTTCAATCATAGCAATGCCCGTTGTGCCAGAAGCACGCCTCAGATATATTGAAATAAGCCTTCACGCGAGGAGTTCAATCATAGCAATGCCTGTTGTGCCAGAAGCGTGCCTCAGATATATTGAAATAAGGCTTCACGCGAGGGAGTTCAATCATAGCAATGCCCGTTGTGCCAGAAGCACGCCTCAGATGTATTGAAATAAGCCTTCACGCGAGGGAGTTCAATCATAGCAATGCCCGTTCTGCCAGAAGCACGCCTCAGATGTATTGAAATAAGCCTTCACGCGAGGGAGTTCAATCATAGCAATGCCCGTTGTGCCAGAAGCGCGCCTCATATATATTGAAATAAGCCTTCACGCGAGGGAGTTCAATCATAGCAATGCCCGTTGTGCCAGAAGCGCGCCTCAGATATATTGAAATAAGCCTTCACGCGAGGGAGTTCAATCATAGCAATGCCCGTTGTGCCAGAAGCACGCCTCAGATATATTGAAATAAGCCTTCACGCGAGGAGTTCAATCATAGCAATGCCCGTTGTGCCAGAAGCGTGCCTCAGATATATTGAAATAAGGCTTCACGCGAGGGAGTTCAATGATAGCAATGCCCGTTGTGCCAGAAGCACGCCTCAGATGTATTGAAATAAGCCTTCACGCGAGGGAGTTCAATCATAGCAATGCCCGTTGTGCCAGAAGCGCGCCTCAGATATATTGAAATAAGCCTTCACGCGAGGGAGTTCAATCATAGCAATGCCCGTTGTGCCAGAAGCGCGCCTCAGATATATTGAAATAAGCCTTCACGCGAGGCAGTTCAATCATAGCAATGCCCGTTATGCCAGAAGCACGCCTCAGATATATTGAAATAAGCCTTCACGCGAGGGAGCTCAATCATAGCAATGCCCGTTGTGCCAGAAGCACGCCTCAGATATATTGAAATAAGCCTTCACGCGAGGGAGTTCAATCATAGCAATGCCCGTTGTGCCAGAAGCACGCCTCAGATATATTGAAATAAGCCTTCACGCGAGGGAGTTCAATCATAGCAATGCCCGCTGTGCCAGAAGCGCGCCTCAGATATATTGAAATAAACCTTCACGCGAGGGAGTTCAATCATAGCAATGCCCGTTGTGCCAGAAGCACGCCTCAGATATATTGAAATAAGCCTTCACGCGAGGGAGTTCAATCATAGCAATGCCCGTTGTGCCAGAAGCACGCCTCAGATATATTACTCTTAATACTATTCATTTTATTCATATTGATGGGATTTGTTCTTTTTATTTTCGCGACCCTCGACTCCACCCGATATTTAATCTCGACCCCACCCGATATTTCATCTCGACCCCACCCGATATTTCATCTCGACCCCACCCGATATTTCATCTCGACTACGCCCCCCCCCCTCTAGGGGCTACGACCCACAGGTTGAGAAGCGATGTTCTAATAAACCATTCTGTATCGATTCTGGCTTTTTGTCAACTAGAATTATCTCCTAACCTTAAATTATTATCCTAAATATTGCATTTAAAGTCCCTTTGACGCTTTCCAAATACCAATATTAAATGAAATTTATATTAATGAAATAATGCATTCTTGTTTGTAAGTGAATAAGCCAAATATGACGTAACATAAAGCAGAAAAACTCTTAAACAGCTTACATTATTGTTTTTGTACATGCTGTAAATTTTGATTTGACATTTCGCCATGTTGAAAAATTGTGTAAAAATTGATAATGCTAAGGCCGAGTCTCCAAGTTTGCTAAACATCTCGACTATAGCGCAATATAGCGCGATTGTATCTTCACATTGCTCTCTATTTATTTTTCCAGCACGTTTAAAGTATATAACGAATGATAAAATGATTTCTTTGATAAGTTAAAACGATAATGAACGTTGATTAGCGATCGCCAACATCCCTGGCTTAGTTGGTAAGATCTGTCTTCCAGCTCGGAGGTCGTGAATTCGATTTCCGTTGGTATTGTCTTTTTGAAACGTAGCAATGATCCCACAAAGAAGTACTGTATATAAGGAATGTGAAATACTTGATTTGCTCTGGCGTTGCCATACTTGCCCTCGATGCCTCGGGCACTGCTAAGTCTCTGTGGCGTTGCTATATTTGCCCTCGATGCCTCGGACACTGCTAAGTCGCTCTGGCGTTGCTATACTTGCCCTCGATGCCTCGGACACTGCTAAGTCGCTCTGGCGTTGCTATATTTGCCCTCGATGCCTCGGGCACTGCCAAGTCGCTCTGGCGTTGCTATACTTGCCCTCGATGCCTCTGACACTGCTAAGTCGCTCTGGCGTTGCTATACTTGCCCTCGATGCCTCTGACACTGCTAAGTCTCTTTGGCATTGCTTTACTTGTCCTCGATGCCTCAGACACTGCTAAGTCTCTCTGGCGTTGCTATATTGGCCCTCGATGCCCCGGGTACTGCTAAGTCTCTCTGGCGTTGCTATAGCCCTCGATGCCTCGGACACTGCTAAGTCTCTTTAA
Source organism: Odontocerum albicorne (assembly GCA_949825065.1). Taxonomy (NCBI): domain Eukaryota; kingdom Metazoa; phylum Arthropoda; class Insecta; order Trichoptera; family Odontoceridae; genus Odontocerum; species Odontocerum albicorne. The sequence continues at coordinate 22,404,417 of OX463863.1, read as the reverse complement.
CATATTTTTGACTCGTTATTAGAGATTGCCACATGACTCTCGCGAGGTAGAAGTGAAACTTCTTAGTTCCTAGGAAAAGTTGATTTTATGCATTGCTTTTTTTCCATTTGTTAACGATTTTTTTAGAATTAGGAAATTGTTATGTGGAATTGAATTAAAGAAAATCTCTCTTAATTAAATAATTTTTCAATTTTTACTATATTTGTAATAATTACTTAATAATAATATAATACACTTAATTTTATTAAATTTATATTTTTTAATATTAAATACATAAATATTTTTATGTTATTTATTAATTTTTAAATTTATTATTTTTTATATAATTATTTATTTATTATTTTTACTAATACTATTATTATATTATATTATTAATTAATTATATTATAATTAATTATAATATAATTATTAATATTATAATAACATATATGTATTATTATAATTATATGTTAAATATAAATTATATATTAAAATGAATATTATTTAAAATAAAAGAAAATAATTTAATATAGAGTAAAATAAATAATTATTAAATATATTAATATAAAAATTATATAAAACCAAAAATATTTTATTTTTAATAATAAATGATAATTTTATTAATATAGGTAATACACTTAATAATATTAATTATTATTAATAATAAATAATTATTAATATTAAAATAATGAATAATTATTTATTAATAAATAAAATATTTAATAATAATAAAATAATAATACAACACACCATCGTGACGTTCAGGCTAATTTGCCCTACCGCATAGATACAAGTTTTACTTCAAAACCCACCAGGATGTACAATATACAACAAAACCCACCAAGATGTACAGTATACAACAAAACCCACCAGGATATACAGTATAAAACAAAACCCACCAGGATGTACAGTATACAACAAAAGTATAACACAATGATAATAACATAATAACCCTTGATTCATTTCAGAATACTTTTCGTCGTTGCTGAGCCCTGTAGAGAAGGATCTCATCGTCATCACTACATCAATTCTGTTAGAAAGCGAAGCCGTGCCGAGTTTTTCTTTCTTCCTTTCTTTTCTTAAAGTGAGTGAGTTGTTACCTACCAGCAACACAGTACAGGATCCGATGGCACACCGAATGTTTCCAAGTCATAGATGGATCCTCAGCTGCACAAAAGTGCAGATGTAATGGTGAAAGAAGAAAAGGCAGAAGATGGAGATACTGCAGCAGTGTTCCCCCAGTATGATATCAGTGTACATGAGGCAGATATCAAACAGGAATGTGCGCAAGATATCAGCGCAGATTCCAGACGTGTTGTTGATAATCCCACAGACCCAAGTAAACTTAATAAACTCATATTGTTAAAATAAAATAAATATGTGAGATATGACAATCAATTAACTTATGTTGTATGAGTGGTGTTTAACCTACAGGTACATACCACCTATTCCATACCAGGCATGGATAAGGTGGTGTGTACTTTTAGGCCAGAATGTTTTTGACATTTTTATTTTGAAAAATATTAAAATCGTTATAATAAATAAAAAGTTGATTAATCACGGTATGTTGATGTTCTGTTATGTTGTTTACCTCATTTTGATCGAATTCAGTGTTTTTTTCCTGTCTCTAAATTGAATTCAAAGTTATCACTACACTAAAACATGTGGAATATGAAACCGCAATGAACAAATTTCATTTCGTTCTTTTTATAAATTAATGCCAAAAATATTACAACACAGAATGGTTGTCAAATGTATCACTTAAAAAAAATGACAATATCTGGATCAGAATTTATCTTAACAAGTGACAAAAATATTCATGATCTACTACAGAGATGGCAGTATCTATACTAATTGTAAAAAATTTAAACCATATGTTGAATTGGTGATATAAACTCAACATTATTAATGCTTATGTCACCACACTGGCCTGTGTGGTACTGAATTAAATGTGCATAATTCAGTGCTTGGCATTGAAACTGTTAAAAAATGAATCAATATCATCTGAGAAAATAAAATAAAAGGCAGTTCTGCTGATGAGAACCAAATCATTACCCTTATTTTCTTTCTGCCCCTAACTTGGAACTATTACATATATTAACTGCACCATCTATCTTCTTGAGCATTCGACCTAATAATCTTCTTGAGTCACATAATAGTAGCTAAAAATGCCATGCCATATTAAAATAAGATAGCTCTATGAGTGCTGTGTTGGCTTTATTGTCAGTTCATACTTATTAACAGAAAGTGAAAGAAACGATGTTTCAAATTGTTGATAATATAGTCCAATCCACCGGGCACGGAAGCCGGGTGAAGAGTGTATTTCTGGAGGACGATCCACCCGGCACAGCAGCCGGGTGTAGAGGGATTTTTCTTTTAATCCGGATGCAACATTTAATAGCAACCACGAAGTAGGTAATATTGTGGACAGTGTAAGTGGTCCGCTTATTGTGTCGATAATTTGCCCAACTCGTTGGTACCATCCCGTTTCCGTGATAGTCCCGACTGGCATCACCTAATCTCATCCTGACGGTGTACTGTAGACAGGTGACGCCTATGGACGCATCAGTATAATCCTTAAGATTTTAAACTTTTTAGGGATTCACATATAGAATGTGATTTTTTCTGGAAATCAAGTTATTTCAAATTTTAAGGTCATATTTAAATAAGAAATGGCACCAAATACTTGTGAATTCATAATATGAAATGTTATCAATATTCTTAGTATCTCAGGGATCCCTCAGGTCATAAATCATAATTAAAACAAAAACCTTCCATTGTAAAATTTGTTTCCAGTGCAACTTTATAATTTAATGTTTCCTTACATTAAATGTGCTCTCTGGATAAAATAAATTATTTATGTTAGCTATGAGCTAGTGGTCTTTCTTCTTTTTGAATTATGACCGTGAACTCCTGAAATAGTGTTTCATTTATTAATGCTACTCGGCTAGACAGCAAGAATTTGCGTCTATGGTTTTTTTTCTATGGAATATGTGTAACTATCAATAAAGCATCGCATAATTTGACACCGCGCCTTTAGTTAGCATTATCGTATATTCATCCATTATAGGGATTCGCGACCATTATTCAAGCAAACACACCACGTATTTTGCGTATAAAGTAAACGTAGAAGGTCATGGCTATTATTTAAGGAGATGAAGACACCGCGTATACTCCATCAGATATAGGAGTGCATGGCCATTATTCAGGAAGAAGAGTGTGTTAGTCCTGTCAAATTGTACTATCAATTAGGTATTGCTTTGATTGTTATTTTTTTGTCAATATTTTCGTTTTCTTTTTTGCCAGTTGATTACGTTATTCGTTTAGAGGTTCATTCTGACCGCTTCACGGTTATTTTGCAACGAACCATGAGGAAAGAAAAAATATATACTATCAAAGAAAATGTCTATAAATCTGTAATTATAAATATCGGCAATGTTTTAATAAATAATTTTCATAAGATGTAATAACAGAATCATGGTTCAGTAGCTTTGTCTGCGGTAAAGAATTATTTAGTGACAGGTAAAGACGTTGTTATTTATTGACTTGAATAGTCATGGTACAATGTTTCAGTATTGTGGTTGGCAGATAGATCAGGCATTCACTTTATTCTTTTCCGTTATTGTTTTCTATCAGCTCTGTACATCTTATAATGGCATGAACATGTATAATTTTGTACATTCGTTATGTTTTTTTTACAGTAAACTTCTTTAAAAAAATGGCTCGACGGAAGTAATTAAAAAATGTATGTCTAATTTAAATGTGAAGCTGCACCTAACACTTGTGAATAATAATTTTTTAATGTTTTTAGTATCTCAGCGATCCCTCGTGTCATAAATCATAATTAAAACACAAACATCTATTTTAATATTTATTTTCAGTGAAACTTTATAATTTAATATTTACTTGAACGCATTTGATCTTGGAATCTCTGACTTGAAAAAAATTTGTTATTTATTTAAGCAATTTGCTAGTGTTCCATCCACTAAAGCAATCTATGCTAGAGAGTGAGAATTTGAGTCTATGGTTTTTTCTATGGAGTGTAACTCAATAATTGACAAGGCGTCTATCCTTCATATATAGGAGTTCACGGCCACTATTCACGAAGAAAAACTGTCGATCAAGCATCACTTGACACTGACGTATATTCCATCGTATAGAGGAATTCACGGCCATTATTCAAGAAGACACCGCGTATCTGGCGAATACTCCATACCTTACGTTCACGGCCAAGATGAAGTCACTGCGTATACTCCATCAGATATAGGAATGCATGGCCATTATTCAGAAAAAATAGTGTTATTCCTGTCGAATTGATCTGTCCATTATGTATTGAAAATATGGGGTTTATTTTGTCAATGTTTTCGTTTTTGTGAGTTGATCGTGTATTGATTTAGAGTTTCATTCTGCCCGCTTCACGGTGATAGTATATCAGTGTGCGCTGCTTGATAAAGTGTCATTTCGTGTTTTAAAAAGGCATACTTTTAACTCAGTTCATTTTGACAGTTGATCTGCTGGGATAGCGTTACATCAGTACAATAGAGGTGTTACACTTTTTTCCATAAACTATATTAGTTCTTTTACAATAAAATCAAGTTGTTTGGTTCAAACTCTACTTACTTTATACGAAAAATTACATTTTTATGTTATTTAAAAAATCCTGTACAAATCAAGCAAACATATATTTTCTCAAACATTTTTCATTTAAAATTAATTTAAATCAGTGAATACCTGCATGGAGATCCTCTCTATTTTCAGGATGAAAGGACTAAATTGAATGGAAAAAAATGCTGTTCACTAATATCTTCCTTGCCAGATTTGCTTTTTCTCCCATTACAGAGAATTCACTTCTTTCTTGGGAATGCTGCGAGCTCTCTGAGTGGGGAAGACAATTTCCCCACGACAACTTAAGAAATCCTTCCACACCAGATAACTTCTTCCTGTTTTAACAATAACACCATTCAGTGAAGAGACACACATAACGCCTGTAAAAAAACAAATACTAACCACCCTTATTCAATGCAAACGCAAACCCGCCCCACCGGTAGGCTCCACCACTCCTTGAGACTTGTACAATAAATTGTCACTAAAAAGGTCAATTTCAACAATGTCAAATTTATTTTAATTTGTTTTGATAATCTGTTCTCGATCTTGGCACTTGGAATGTGTCGATACGATATGATCTGTGGGCTATTCATGATTTTTTTACGAATGTGAGTTTATGCAGATTTATGGCTTCTTGAAAATCTGAAAAGTTTACATAATGTCACGAGTGAAAAGTGAATAAAAATGTATGACGTTTATTTTTTCTCTTCGTTTGAAAAATATCTTCTTGATTTATTTATGGAGTCATAAAATTCAATTGATTCTGCGCATTGATATGCTATCTTCATATATGGATGCAAACATTAAAAGCTAAGCATTAAAAAAATAAAGTAATACAACTTAAAGAAATGTGTTAAAAATTAGTGTTTAGCAAATAATATTTGATGAAAATTAACTTTTTGTGATAGACGTATGTTTTAAGTAGAGTTTTGTTTTCTGCCCTTCCCGTACGGTAGTTATACCAACAATAAGAATGATACGGTAGTTATACCAACAATAAGAATGATACGGTAGTTTTATCAACAATAAGTTACGTGCCTGATTCAATGGTCTTTAACTTGCAAGTATGATTTATGGAGATTGAAATAATAATGCTTCCTGGTCACATGACGCTTCTTCTGACTATATCATATGTATTGCAAGTCTGTTGATGTGATAGTTTCTGACCCTTTCTCTAAGAGATTTTTCTGCGATACGTCATAATATTCTCATCTTGGATAATAGAAGATAGTACTTTGTTCTAGATCAGTTGACTTTAGTTTCTTTAAGTAATGATCAGTTTTATATAGGTCTTATGAATTCGAACTTTGCTATCAATGTTAATGCTCATTTTTCCAAACCGCATATCATAGACAACAAGATTTTATCTTCAAGATTAGAAAATAAATTATTCTAACATTGCAAGTACCTACCTTGCGTCTGTGGACTTGTTTTACTTCAATTGGACGACTTTCTAAATTAGAATCCTCACGTCACACAGTAGCTTCTGCATTAATGTTGTGCTTCTGCAGTAGCTTCTGCATTAATAACTCGCTATTATTGGCCAGTGACAATATAACAAACTAAGTATATATAAGTTGAGTGTAACGATAGGAAGGTAGTGGCTGTGCCCATTAGATAAGGTACTACTCCGCATTTGCATATGTTCAGAAAAACATATTTGGTTAGAAAACAGCAGTAAAATTACCAAGGCCAGACAAACTACAAAACCACCTTTAAAACTCTTCTGATATGTGACAGTAACACATTAAGCTTTAGATGTAGTGTAATGCATGTGTCTAGTGTTCATACAACATCATAAATATTTTTAAAAGACCTCTGGAAAACAAATCTACACACACCACTTACAAAGAAGATTATTATATTATTTATAGTTAAGGCATTAACTTTGTGGAGGTTTCAAGACATTGTAATTTGTTTTATCAAACGCTGTTTATTCCACTTTATGTAACGGTATAACCCTACCGGTTTCAAGGTTTTCACGTCGTCATCGGGGAAGCACAAGTAAGTCGTGTCTTGTTAAATTACAAAAAAGATTATCATGTCACGAAAGGTTTCATTTATTAATATCAGGCATTGAATATAGTTTAATGCTTTCCTACGTGAAAGGGTAAACATATTATAAACTCATTGTTAAACTATTGCGAATGTTTCCAGGTTATAGATGGATCCTCAGCTACACAAAAGTGCAGATGTAATGGTGAAAGAAGAAAAGGCAAAAGATGGGGATACTGCAGCAGTGTTCCCCCCGCATGATACCAATGTACTCGTACATGAGGCAGATATCAAACAGGAATATGCGCAAGATATCAGAGCAGATTCCAGACATGTTGTTGATAATCCCACAGACACAAGTAAACTTAATAAACTCATATTGTTAAAATAAAATAAATATGTGAGATATGACAATCAATTAACTTACGTTGTATGAGTGGTGTTTAACCTACAGGTACACACCACCTATTCCATACCAGGCATGGATAAGGTGGTGTGTACTTTTAGGGCAGAATGTTTTTAACATTTTTGTTTTGAAAAATATTTAAATCATTATATTAAGTAAAAAGTTGATTAATCACGGTATGTTGATGTTCTGTTATGTTGTATACCTCATTTTGATCGAATTCAAATATAAAGTAGTTCTGCTGATGAGAACCAAATCATCACCCTTATTTTTCTTTTGCCGCTAACTTGGAACTATTACATATATTAACTGCACCATCAATCTTCTTGAGCATTCCACCTAATAATCTTCTTGAGTCGCTAAAAAGCCATGCCATATTAAGATAAGATAGCTCTATGGGTGCTGTGTTGGCCTTATTGTCAGTTCAGACTTATTAACAGAAAGTGAAAGAAACGAGGTTTCAATTTGTTGATAATATATTATCTATTTCTTTTATTACTTCAGAAGTTTTGAACTTGTATGTTTTTTTCATAGATATTAAAGCCCAGTCATCTTATGATACATTCAATAAAGAAATTACCTCAGTAATGAGTTCACAAAGGCAATCCTATGATTTGGAATTGTAAATTTTTTCAGATTTTTTCATAAAAGAAGAAAATGTAGAAGAGGATACTGCGCCGGTATTACCTGTTGCTTTGGACATACAAAAAGCGGATATAAAAAAGGAATGTGTTCCGGACAGTAATACAGAGACTGTTGATGTTTCTGACACGCATGCAATAACGAGTGAGTATAATTATTTGAATTGAATTCTGATTAAGTTTTCGTTTAGTCATTAAAATCTTAACAACACAATTTTTAAATTTAGTGTGAAAACGGATTCAAGTTAAGCCTTAGCACAAATAATAAAGTTAAAATATTTTTATCTTAACTCTGTCAATTTTTTCTTAGTTAACAATTCAATACAAGTTAATTGTTGTATCAATCAAATAACTCAAATTTGAGAAATGCTTTATTACAAAAGAACTAAGATCTATCTTTTCAACCCTTCAATATTCAAAAAAATATATAATTCAGAGATTTTTTCTTAATCTTCATATATTTTTAGATTCAGGTGATATGAGCAACATTTATAAAAATAATCCATCTGGACAGAATTCCTATGGTTGTGGAAATTGCTCACAGACATTCTCACGAAAAGATAAATTAAGAGATCATGAAAGGATTCATAGTGGAGAGAAGCCTTACAGCTGTGGACAATGTGATAAGAAATTCTCACGAAAAGATAAATTAAGAGATCATGAAAGGATTCATAGTGGAGAGAAGCCATACAGCTGTGGACAATGTGATAAGACATTCTCCCGAAAAAATCAATTAAAATCTCATGAAAGGATTCATAGTGGAGCTGTGGAAAATGTGGTAAGACAGTCTTACAGCTGTGGACAATGTGATAAGACATTCTTACGAAAACGTAATTTAAAATATCATGAAATGAGTCATAGTGGAGATAAGCCTTACAGCTGTGGACAATGTGATAAAATATTCTCACGAATAGATTACTTAAAATCTCATGAAAGGATTCATACTGGAGAGAAGCCTTACAGCTGTGGACAATGTGATAAGATATTCTCTCACAAATATAATTTAAAATATCATGAAAGGATTCATACTGGAGAGAAACCTTACAGCTGTGAACAATGTGATAAGACATTCTCACGATTAGATCATTTAAAAACTCATGAAAGGAGTCATAGTGGAGAGATGCCTTTCAGCTGTGGACAATGTGATAAGACATTTTCACAAAAATGCAGTTTAAAATATCATGAAAAGATTCATAGTGGAGAGAACCTTTACAGCTGTGGACAATGTGATAAGACATTCACACAAAAACCTACATTAAAATTACATGAAAGGATTCATAGTGGAGAGAAGCCTTACAGCTGTGAACAATGTGACAAGACATTCTCACGATTAGATAGTTTAAAATCTCATGAAAGGAGTCATACTGGAGAGAAGCCTTACAGCTGTGGACAATGTGATAAGATATTTTCACGAATAGATCAATTCAAAATTCATGAAAGAATTCATAGTGGAGAGAAACCTTACATCTGTGGACAATGTGATAAGACATTTTCACGAATAGATTATTTAAAATCTCATGAAAGGATTCATAGTGGAGAGAAGCCTTACAGTTGTGGACAATGTGATAAGACATTCTCTCAGAAATATAATTTGAAATCTCATGAAAGGATTCATACTGGAGAGAAGCCTTACAGCTGTAGACAATGTGACAAGACGTTCTCACAAAAATCATGTTTGAAAAGTCATGAAAGGGTTCATAGTGGAGAGAAGCCTTACAGCTGTGGACAATGTGATAAGACTTTCTCACGTAAAGATTATTTAAAATATCATGAAAAGATTCATAGTGGAGAGAAGCCTTACTCATGTGGACAATGTGATAAGACATTCTTACGAAAAGATAAATTAAAATCTCATGAAAGGATTCACAGTTGAGAAAAGCCCTACAGCTGTGAAGAATACCTTTTAAAATCTCATGAAAGTATGTATAGTGGAGTGAAGCCTTACAGCTGTGGACAATGAAAGTGTTTTTTTTTTCTGGAAATTTTGCAAGGAATTTCCTTAGAAAGAAAATTAAAAAAATAAATAAACTCGAATGATTTGTATGAATGTATAACATTAAATATCAGTAATGTTCTTATAAATAGCTTTAATTTAATTCAATGACTGAATTATGGTTCAGTGGCTTTGTCACTTATTGACTTGCGGGCGAATAGCCATGGTACAGTGTTACAGTTTTGGGGTTGGCAGAGAGATCAGGTCTTCATTTCATTCCATATATATTTATTTATACTTCCACTTGCTCCGTACATCTTGTGATGGCATGAACATGGATAATTTTATACATTCGTCATGTTTAATTACATCACACCTTGAATTTTAAAAATATTGGTCTCTCCGGAAGTTATTTCAAATCTTTATGTCAAATTTGATCGTGAAATTACGCCAAATACTTGTGAATGATGGTTTTCAATATTTTTTGTATCTCAGTAATCCCTCATGTCATAAAATCAGTGGTACTTGGCCTTCCACCATTGCACCAAATACTTGTGAATTATGGTTTTTGTTATTTTATGTATATCAGCGATCCCTCATATCATAAACCATAATTAACCTTTAAACGCCCAGTGGTCCCGTACGGGACTGCGGATTTGAGTCGTTCAATGCCCTAAGGTCCCGTACGGGACCAGTGATTATGGTACATTTTGCAATCAAATTACACTGATTTATGATAATATTATTCAAAATATGAATATTAGCTTATATAAATAATGACTGAGATACCGATCCATAATTTTATTTTCAGTTCCTATAAATATTTTTGTCATAATGGGTAATATAAACATTACCTTACAAGGTCGACTCTTGGGATAAGCGTTGTGTTATAATAGGCGGACCGTAATAAATCAGCTTAATCCACGTAAGATCCATATTCAAATGCCAAAAGTGTAAAATAGGTCTATGCATAGACAAATGTTTTAAAATTTGACATACGATTTTTTTTTTTAATTTTATGGTTTTAAATTCTTTAAGTTATGTGTAATTTTTATCGTTTTATTTTTTTAACTTGAATGTACAATATTATATAATTATATAAAATGTGAAAAATTGTAAATAAAGCTTTTGTAAATTATAAACAATCTTTTATTTTGCTAATGCTTTTTATTTGACCCACATAGGCTGACTAGTTTTAGAGATATCATTATTTTTATAACAGCTACGGGTCGTGCGAATATTTCGCAAAAAATTGCATGGGCAGTGGGCTACCTCTATTGCGCACGGGCGCTTAAAGTTTAAATCATAAAACTTCTATTTTAATATTTATTTTCGGTGCAACTTTATAATTTAACTTTTACTTACATATTAAAAACGGTACTCTATGACTCGAGACCAATAGCCCTTGCATCAACTGTGGGAAAAATCACGGACCATCTTATTAAAATCCGCCTTGAATGGTTTGTGGAACACAAAAAATTCTGAATATTAATCAATTTGGTTTCCGTAAATCACATAGTGCTATGGATAATTTAGCTATTCTCACTACTGATGATATATGGATAATTTAGCTATTCTCACTACTGATGATATATGGATAATTTAGCTATTCTCACTACTGATGATATATGGATAATTTAGCTATTCTCACTACTGATGATATATGGATAATTTAGCTATTCTCACTACTGATGATATATGGATAATTTAGCTATTCTCACTACTGATGATATATGGATAATTTAGCTATTCTCACTACTGATGATATATGTATAATTTAGCTATTCTCACTACTGATGATATATGGATAATTTAGCTATTCTCACTACTGATGATATATGGATAATTTAGCTATTCTCACTACTGATGATATATGGATAATTTAGCTATTCTCACTACTGATGATATATGGATAATTTAGCTATTCTCACTACTGATGATATATGGATAATTTAGCTATTCTCACTACTGATGATATATGGATAATTTAGCTATTCTCACTACTGATGATATATGGATAATTTAGCTATTCTCACTACTGATGATATATGGATAATTTAGCTATTCTCACTACTGATGATATATGTATAATTTAGCTATTCTCACTACTGATGATATATGGATAATTTAGCTATTCTCACTACTGATGATATATGGATAATTTAGCTATTCTCACTACTGATGATATATGGATAATTTAGCTATTCTCACTACTGATGATATATGGATAATTTAGCTATTCTCACTACTTTACGTCGCGTTGAGTCATGTGCAGTGGTATCGTATCTATCGTGAGGGAAGCGTAGGTGGTAGGGTTGAAGTGCCAAATTCGTTATTGCGTGACATTTTGGAAAGCCATTTCCCACTCAAAAAGGAAAACTTTCTACCGCTCGCGTAGTCCATGGTTTACAGCTACAATACGGATGTTAATCAAGTCGAGAAACAGGGCGGAAAATAAATTCAAGAGGACAAAGCACCCATTGCATGAATATTAATATAAACAACTTCGAAATCAAACGAATAGGGCCATAAGACGTGAAAAAAGGGCTTATTTCTCTAATTTTGTTAACTGCAATACTAAAAACCCAAAGGAGATGTGGAAGAACCTGAACTCGTTGATAAATCCAAACAAAGGAACGTCTGGTGGAGTTCCATCCCATTTGACCAATCCTGAGGATTTGAACAATTTCTTCGCGTCAGCGAGTCAGAGTGATCTGCCCGACACAACTCTTTTAAACTATTATGCAAACAATCGTAGGGAGGGAAGCTCAACGTTTGAGTTCTCATTCGTCACACCCGAACAAGTCGAAAAGGCTCTTGAATTTATTAAATCGAATGCAGTGGGTGCTGATGGAATTCCGATAAAATTGATACGACTCTGTTTGCCATTTATTAAGGACATGCTTGCGGGAATTTTTAATACATCTCTTCAGGAGAAAATATTTCCATATGTTTGGAAGTCTGCTCTAGTCGTCCCAATTCCAAAGAAACAAAACGTCGTTGAATTTAAGGATCTACACCCAATAAGTATTCTCCCAGTCATATCAAAGATTTTGGAGAGATTGGTGTTCCTTCAGATATCGGATTATCTTCTATCCAATAACCTATTGCCCAAGTATCAATCTGGCTTCAGGCCTAAATATAGCACAACGACGGCACTGAGCTGTGTGGTGGATGACATATTCCGGGAATCAGATAAGGGAAAGGTTACTGCTCTGCTTCTGCTGGATTATTCAAGAGCTTTTGATACTGTCAATACAGATCTCCTGGTCTCTAAACTGTCCTTTTTGGGGTTCTCAGAGAGTGCATGCCAGTGGCTAAGGAGTTTCCTAACTGGTAGGAGTCAACGAGTTACCACTAGAGACCAGGCTGGACTACGGGTGTTGTCCCACCCCACGAGCCTTAAAAATGGATGCCCCCAAGGGTCAATATTGAGTCCATTACTCTTTAGCCTATATACATCTGATCTTCCAGATGTGATAAGGAACTGTAGCTACCACATGTATGCAGACGATACTCAACTTTATTATTCATTTGGAAGTGATGAGGTTCAGTCTGCCGCTCAACACATAAATGATGACCTCGAGCGGCTGATGATATGGTCTAAGAGGCATGCGCTTCTCTTGAACCCTACAAAATTGGTTATGATTGTAATGGGTACAAGACAACAAGTCGAAAAGTTGAACGAGCCTTTGGAAATAAAGATTGGTAACGCGATTGTGCCTACAGAGAGCGTGGTGCGTAATTTGGGTGTGTATATGGAATATGACTTAAGATTCGAGGCTCACGTTAGATCTAAATTACAATGGGCTTTTTCGCGACTTAAAAATATTTATCGCATCCGTCAAAACCTATCCATTGAGGCTAGACGTAGAATAATCGACGCGCTCATTATCCCAATAGTCGAGTATGGTGATTGCATCTACGGACCGTGCCTTCTAAGGAGAACCGAACGGAAATTGCAAAGATTGCAAAATGCTTGCTGTAGGTATTGTTTCAACATTCCCCCCAGAGGAAACATCAACCCTTTTTTGAGAGCTTTTAAAATTATTGACATGAAACAAAGGCGGTTTCTTCACTTAAGCGTACTCATGCATAAAATTACCAGTACAAAAATGCCACTTTATCTCTTCGAAAAACTGAATTGGTCTAGAAACTTTCACGGCTACGAGACTAGAGGCAGAGAGACTCTTTTGCTTATCCCAAACCATAACCTAACACTGTTCAGGGGATCCTTCTCATACTCAGCCAGCAAATGCTGGGATGAGTTGCCCCAGGCCTTGAAGGAGAGGGTGAATAGTTATACCTTCAGAGATGCTCTAAAGCGTTATCTTCTGGGTGGTTAATGGGTTTCTCAGTGGTTAATGGGTCTCTTGTTTGCTTTTCTTTTCTTATTTTCTTTCTTTTCTCTCTTTTCGCTGGTGGTGAATCGAGGATTGTGCATACGTGTTTGTGCGTCATTTCCTCATTAATTCTTTTAAAACTGCTTATCTATTTCAATGTATTACTGCCCTACTATACTATTTCAATGTTGTCTCAACTATCTTACTTCCCATTTGTCATTATGTCAAATTTGGACTCCTTTGAGGCTTTTCTCTTCTTTTTTTTCCTCGTTCTTGCTGACAGTTAACCCGAGGTGGTATATGTGGGTTTACTTTTTATTTTGTTTTCTGCCGTACGTTTTTGTTTTTTTTTTCTTTTTTATTATATTTATTCTTTAATCTAGATATGCGGGGGTGTGGGATGGAAGCCCCCTGATGCCCTTGCGGTCGGGCTCGCCCTACATTGGTGGGGTGTATCTCGGCCGTGGGAATGTTTGTGGGATGAGCCCGGACCTTTTGGTGTATTCTCTCTTGAATGTATTTTTTTCTTTTATCTTTTATTTTTGTCATCTACTATATTTATTTTCTGTGTTTATTTTTTTGTATATATTCCTGTTTATACGTGTCTAAGGGTGTGGGCTGAAAAACATCTGGTGTCCCCGTGGCTGGGTTCGCCCTATATTGGTGGGGTGTATTTTGGCCGAGGGGATGCTATTAGATGAGCCCAGACCTTTTGATAGCTTCTGTGTTTGATGTATTGTCTACAATTTATGTGTTTTAGAAGTGTTATTCAGGTGTGATCTTGTACATACTATGTTGCTGTCAATAAACCTAATATTTTTTTTTTTTATTTTTTTTTTTTACATTGCTACCACTTCCGGTATTTTTTTGAGCGACTTTCCGTTTAGCCAAAGCCCATATCAGTTCTATAGGATTTGAGTCATAGTGGTAAAGTGGAAGTCTAACCACAGTGTGACCATGTTCTCCTAGAATTCTGTCTATTTCATATGTGGGCTCTGGCTTATGTTTTTTACCAACATTAATAGGGAGGGCTTCCGTAAAGATGGATCGAAGGAAATGTTGTTTTCTAGCAACCATCATTTAAGATGGTGCTATGTTTTCAATTTTATTGTGGTAAGGCGCATTATCCATTACAATTATGGATGCTTCTGATATGGCAGTAAGGCGCATTATCCAGTACAATTATGGATGCTTCTGATATGGCAGTAAGGCGCATTATCCAGTACAATTATGGATGCTTCTGATATGGCAGTAAGGCGCATTATCCAGTACAATTATGGATGCTTCTGATATAGCAGTAAGGCGCATTATCCAGTACAATTATGGATGCTTCTGATATGGCGGTAAGGCGCATTATCCAGTACAATTATGGATGCTTCTGATATGGCAGTAAGGCGCATTATCCAGTACAATTATGGATGCTTCTGATATGGCAGTAAGGCGCATTATCCAGTACAATTATGGATGCTTCTGATATGGCAGTAAGGCGCATTATCCAGTACAATTATGGATGCTTCTGATATGGCAGTAAGGCGCATTATCCAGTACAATTATGGATGCTTCTGATATGGCAGTAAGGCGCATTATCCAGTACAATTATGGATGCTTCTGATATGGCAGTAAGGCGCATTATCCAGTACAATTATGGATGCTTCTGATATGGCGGTAAGGCGCATTATCCAGTACAATTATGGATGCTTCTGATAAATTAGGAATAAGTTTTTCTATCACCCATTTTTTTAAATTGTGCGCATTCATTTCAGAGTGATAGTCTTCCTTCTTATTATTTCCACTGAATATAAGGAGCGCACTAGGCACGAAACCTTTTTCACATCCTGCATGTACAATGGTCCATCTTTTACCCTTGGCAATATCACGCTGCACTCCATTCACATCCACCTATTGCCAACATTTTTGTATTGTATACGACAAATGTAATACATCGTCTAACCGTGCTTTTTGATTTACATGTAAATAAAAAAAAAACATTAATGCTGATATAAATAATATTTTATTAAATAACATTTACAAAACGATCCATTAAATAACACGACATATTCGTGATATATTATGGTAACATAACCTTTATGTTCGTAATACAACTTTTATGATGAAAATATAAATCTCATAAAATTTCTAAAAAATGTGAGTTATACCACTTTTACGTGTACAGAGTCCGTATTTGTCAGTTGACAGCTGTCAAACTATGTTTGTAAACATAACCTCGGAAATGATAACTTTTAAATAAAAATCAACTCAAAATATATGTGAATGATTTCTAAACTAAAGATTTTTTATAATTATTTAAAAAACATAAATACATACCAGTCATACTAGCAGTTCGCGCATTTACGTAATAAACAAATATGACATGACAGCCAATTTTGGTGTTGCCGAGCTATAATTATTTTAGTTCCAATTTTATTAATTTCTACTCTTTCTTGACAGACTGTATATTTAAATTCAAAATATCGTTAGCCTAACTATAAGAACACTTAACACCAAAAACATATTTTTTTTTGAACCAATGTAATCCGAATGTAACGACGCATTATTTTATTAAAAACTTCGATCCCCAAATCATCATAATTCTGTTAAAAAGTTAATTTTATAAACCCCGGAACTCCAAGAGTGATTTTTTATATTGGCAAACCTGCTATCTCCGAGACAATGTATGCCAGTTCCTTACACGCGCTAATGTCAGATTGTTTGCTATGATTTAGACCATATTTTCCCCTTAATTATCATATTTAAGAAGTGAAATGAATCAGGTAAGTTACATTTTATAATCGCGTTCTTAAATAATTGTGTATTTCTTTAAGCTAATAACTCAAATATCCATATTAAATAAAGAGTTGAGATTCAATGTCTGTATTGAACTATTATAACCTAAAAGTTGGAGTTACAAGTTTTGTATTAGAAGTTATAACACTGCTACCTACATTATAAATGATTGTATAACGTTAATAATATCAATTGTATTTCTAATTATAAATGATAATTTAGCTGGATGACATTATTCACAAGAACAAATTGATTCCATAAAACCTTTCCATATGAAATAATGTTGTAATTTGGAGGTAATGTTATATGATGGTTGAAGTGCTCTCACTCACAACTATGGTATTTATGTACTGTCAAATAATATTATTTTTTATAGCAAAATTATTGTCTGTTAAATCTTCTAATTCGTCCAATCAATAAAAAAATTAAATACAAGTAATTTCATTGATTTTGAAACTTGTTCAAATGGCTATACGTGAGCAGCAAACCAAGCGACCTAGAGATGATTATTTCAAAGCTTTAGGAAATGTTTTGTTACCTAATGAGAACATTGATAATTTTCCGATATGCTTACTCAATAATGATGGAACCCTTACTAATTGTGATAACAATATTATAGCCGATCATTCATCCATCACGAATTGGAAAAAAACTTAAATGTGCATGGAGGTGAAAATGACGAATTTATAACAACAGAATCAATAATGCAGGACTGTGAAAACATTGAAATTACAACGACAGAATCAATAGTGTAGGAATGTGAAAACATTGAAATTACAACGACAGAATCAATAGCGCAGGAATGTGAAAACATTGAAATTACAACAACAGAATCAATAATGCAGGACTGTGAAAACATTGAAATTACAACAACAGAATCAATAGCGCAGGAATGTGAAAACATTGAAATTACAACAACAGAATCAATAATGCAGGACTGTGAAAACATTGAAATTACAACAACAGAATCAATAATGCAGGACTGTGAAAACATTGAAATTACAACGACAGAATCAATAGTGTAGGAATGTGAAAACATTGAAATTACAACGACAGAATCAATAGCGCAGGAATGTGAAAACATTGAAATTACAACAACAGAATCAGTAATGCAGGACTGTGAAAACATTGAAATTACAACGACAGAATCAATAGTGTAGGAATGTGAAAACATTGAAATTACAACAACAGAATCAATAATGCAGGACTGTGAAAACATTGAAATTACAACGACAGAATCAATAGTGTAGGAATGTGAAAACATTGAAATTACAACAACAGAATCAGTAATGCAGGACTGTGAAAACATTGAAATTACAACGACAGAATCAATAGTGTAGGAATGTGAAAACATTGAAATTACAACAACAGAATCAATAATGCAGGACTGTGAAAACATTGAAATTACAACGACAGAATCAATAGTGTAGGAATGTGAAAACATTGAAATTACAACAACAGAATCAATAATGCAGGACTGTGAAAACATTGAAATTACAACAACAGAATCAATAATGCAGGACTGTGAAAACATTGAAATTACAACAACAGAATCAATAGCGCAGGAATGTGAAAACATTGAAATTACAACAACAGAATCAATAATGCAGGACTGTGAAAACATTGAAATTACAACAACAGAATCAATAATGCAGGACTGTGAAAACATTGAAATTACAACAACAGAATCAATAATGCACAACTGTGAAAATAATGAAATAACATTGCAAGAATCTTTGACTTAAACAACTTCTCGCAGCAAGAAGAAGAGACATCAAGTTAATTCAGAAGACTGGTCACGTAACAAAGCCAAAATAGTGAGGGAAAAAGGTTTGGTATATCAGTGTAGAAAACAGGGAGACGGTGGAAAATTACATTTCTCTGTTGAGCGCCCAGAACGTGAATTAGAGAATTGGGATTGTAAATGTAAATTTAGTTGCCAATTTATCACTCATGAGAAAAGGCAAAAGGTTTTTGGTTATTTCGAGTTCGAGTATAACATCAGTTATACACAGATGCTTATGTAAAAGATTGGTGCAAAGAAAAAAGACAAGAACCTCTATCAAATGTACATTTAACAAAATTTTCGAGGATTTAAATTTGTGTTTATTTAAACCCATGAAAGACATACGTGATATTTGCCGAAGCTTCGATTTGAAGCATATTGATGAAGCTACATACAATCTGCATCAGACCGAGAAGAGGAAGGCTCGTGAAGAAAGAGATAAGGGTTTGAAGTCAGAAGCATTAGTATTTTGCATGGATCTTCAGGGTTCGCTTTTATGTACAAAGAATAATAATTCTTTATTATATTTCAGGTTTAAACTCTCAGTGAATAATTTTAAACTTAACAATATGAAAAACAATAATGGATATTGTTATTTACTGAACGAGTCTGAAGGAGGTTTGACGGCTCATGAATTTGCGAGTATTATCTATTACTTTATTGAAAAATTGATAATTGGAAATGATGTTCATCATTTGATACTGTAAAGCGATGGCTACACGTATCTAAATAGACATTAACGCTAACCGACGTTTTATTATACCCCGCTCAAAAACATCAGATTACTATTGAGCAAAACTACCTTGACAAAGGCCATATACAGAACTCTTGTGATGCGATGCATTCTTTAATATCTCCAGAAATTATTAATGTCCCTGCAGATTATGTTTATAATATACTAAAAGCTCGCAAATCATCGACATCTTTTCAAGTGGAATATCTTGAACACGGGTTTTTAAAAAAATTCCATAGTTCAAACTATAAAAGTATTCGTCCAGGGCGTCTTGTGGGAGACCCGAAAGTTACAGATATTAGAACACTAAAATACTCTGCTTAACCCTTCCCTTACGGTGTTAAAATTGAAACGCGTGCTCCGGTGTTGGGTAGAGAGTACGCGATCAAAAATTTGCGATTTTAAATCGGAAAAATAAGAACATTCATAGATAATCCCCTTAATTAATTATAATTGAAGTTAAAAATTATAATAATTGAGATTTATTTGCTGAAAACATTAAAAAACCATCTGAAAACATTAAAAAACGCTCACGGAACGGGCGTACGTCTAACCTATTTGCAAGCCTAGAGGCTACTAGTGGCGCGGAACGTCAGTCGCATACCCCGGCGCTTACGCCTTTGCTTGCGACGTTGAGACAATTCAGGTTCTCGCAATTCAGTCTAGTATGCAAGAGTGAGATGCGAATATAGTGTCGCGCTTCCCGCATACTATTCACCTATCGTCAAGACGAAGCACTCGCAGCGTTTAAATGTGAATTTGTTTTCGATCTTTACAAAACACCTCGATGTAGTCGATAAATTCTGATTATTATTAATATTATTTTTTAAATCAATGCGTAATCCCCTTAATTAATTATAATTGAAGTTAAAAATTATAATAATTGAGATTTATTTGCTGAAAACATTAAAAAAACCATCTGGCAACGCTCACGGAACGGGCGTACGTCTAATCTATTTGCAAGTCCAGAAGATACTGCGGCGCAGAGCGGTACCCCGGCGTGGCTTACGTTTGCGACGATTGAGACAATTGAGCTCCTCGCAATTCAGTGGAGTATGCAAGAGTGAGATGCGAATATAGTGTCGCGCTTCCCGCATACTCTTCACCTATCGTCAAGACGAAGCACTCGCAGCGTTTAAATGCAAATTTGTTTTCGATCTTTACAAAACACCCACGATGTAGTCGATAAATTCTGATTATTATTAATATTATTTTTTAAATCAATGCGTAAATATATTATGGAGGAATACCTAAAATGTTAACATTGTATTTATAATATTTATAGAGATATTGATGGTTATTAGAAGCAACGTGTAGAAGATACCCAACACAGGGAAGGAAAGGTTCAACTAGATTTTGATAAATAGTACGCTCCGTTGCCTGTCTGCTCTAACAGAGAAACATTCCAAGATAATATTGAGTTCCCATCCCTACAGAAGAGCAGAAGTAACATCCAAGTATAACCACCTACAAGAACTGGAATCATCAATTGCTACAGACTATCATAAATTTTATGATAATCTTATAAGTGAGAAATAATAAACCCCTACAAGAGCAGAGTTAACATTAAACAATTCAAGCATAACCACTTACAAGAACTCAAATCAACAATTAATTGCTATCTATAACTATCATAAATTTTATGACGATTTTTTACGTGAGAAATAATAAAACTGTTACTTCTCACAGCAAATATAATACTATTCTTTAACATTTCAGTAAAAACAATCATTGGTTTCATAAGTATATTATTGATTTATTTGTGTATTTTCTTTATTTTTTTTTCTTTATCTTCCTTGTTACAAACTGAATAATAAAATACAACAAATACAAAGCTTGCGTATTTATTTAGTTCCTACATTTTCTTGTTGTCAAAACGTGTAACTCCGAGAGTTTCACAAGTAAAATCACACATCTCCAGAAAACACATAATTTGTATATTTACACATTTTTTATGTAGTATATCAGACGTATGCGTCACCCTTTAATATGTGTAGATTCTTGTATGTGTTATATTTGATATAATTTCATATTTGATTAGTTGATACGTAAATTTGATATTTTTGTATGATATGATTACGTTTGTTTGGGTCCGCGCGGCATCACGACCGCAAATGTAGACTTATGGACGGGCGTCGAGACTAGATCGCTGGCCGGTCGGCTTAAGCATTGCGCAAAACTCCCGAAAATTGTTGTATTTCACGGGGTGTGAGAGCTTGCGATGAGCAATTGACTGTTCATAAGAAGGGTCCCTTTTAATATAAATCATACTACTTCCTATTCTCAGTACACTGTGTTTTACTTGAGACCTGCTACAACCTGCCGTAAGAGGAATCTCTTCATCCTGCTACCTTCTCTCAACGATCTACCCTTTGGGAATTGTTCTGAATTTTCCGAGCATTGCGCAGCAGCCATTTACCTATGATACAGTTCTTTGTACCGGTGCCGTATAAGTAGATATATTAATAATCCAGCATCTAATCACGATTTTGTGTAATCATATATATTTAAAAAACAATGTTTAAGTTTACATAGGACAAACTGTGAAGTGTTTTCTCTCTTCTGTAAAGTTACTCATACGGAGTTACGTGTTCTTATAATTAGGCAAACGATATGTATGTGTATCACAAAATATTACCAAGTAGACTTACGTTATTGTGAAAGACTTACTTTATACTGATAATGAACCTAGATTTGTTTTTTAGTGGAATAACTCTTACATAGAACAAGAAGAATTAATTTTTTTGAGAATTTTATGAATAGATCTTGAGATATAGAAATATAAAGATTTATAACACAATCGTGGTTCAGTAGCTTTGTCTGCGATTAAGAATTATTTGGTGACAGGTAAAGACAGTGTTTTCAGGGACTGTTCCTTGGTGACTTACGGGCGAATAGCCATGGTTCAATGTTACAGTATTGCGTTTGGAGGAGAGATCAGGTCTACACTTTATGTGGCTTCCATATTTGTTTTTTATCAACTCTTTACATATTATAATGGCATTAACATAATAATTTTATTGATTTATCATGTTTATTTACACCACACCTCATATTTAAATAAATATTGTACTATCAGGAAGTTATTTCAAATTTTTAAGTCATATTTGAATGTGAAATTAGACCAAATATTTGTGAATGATGGTTTTCAATATTTTTAGTATCTCAGCGAACAACCCTCATGTCATAAATCATAATTAAAAAAACAAATGTCTTTTTTAATACTTGTTTTCAATGCAACTTTATCATTTATTATAATCTTTACTTACACACACTAAACCCTGTACACTCTGACCTGAGTTAAATGAATCACTTAAGTAAGCAATATGCTAGTGTTCCGTCTATTAAGGTAACCTGTGCTAGAGAACGAGAATTTGTGTCTATAGTTTTTTTTTCTATGCAGTGCAACTGTCAATAAAGCATGGCATAGTTTGACACCGCGCCTTGCTTGGCACTGTCATATGAGTGGTTCAAAATAATAGTGGAGTATATCCAAATTTGTAAAAAAAACGAGTTAATAACAAAGGGGAGTTCAAAATGTGTCGATTTATCAGAATAATAATGCATTATTCCATAATCAACATATTATCTATTACAATGGTGTTTTCTGTTATTACACAACCAGTCGTCTTCTTTTCTTCTCCCTGGCTCCATCCTAACTCACTGTCTGCGAAGACTGTCGGGGTCAGCTCTCCTCGTCCTCAGGTTGTATGCTCTTCTGTCTCGGACTACGTCCCCCGGGCCGTGCCTCTGCATCAGGTTATCTTTTTGCACCACCCATGAATTATTTTGTCTTCCTCTGTTTGTTATTCGAGGAAGATCCATGGAGATTGCCTGGTTCACAATGTGATCGGGTGCTCTGCGTCCAACGTGCCCATACCATCTCCATCGCCTCTCTTCCATCTTACTGTTGATGTCTGTAACACCTAGGCTTCCACGAATGCGTGAGCTTTTTATTTTGTCTCTTAGAGACACACCAGCTGACCATCTGAGCATGCGCATTTCAGCAGTTTCTAGTTGCCTAGAGTAAGAGTTATACATCGTCCAGCATTCGAAGCCATAGAGGAATGCGGGTCTGACAATCGTTTGGTAGACTTTTCCTTCTAACTTGACTGGCATTTTCGAATCACATAGAACTCCCGTCATTGATCTAAACCTTATCCATCCCACACTAATTCTATGTGTTACATCTGCTGCACATCCTCCATCGCTATGGATGAGTGACCCGAGATACTTAAAGGAGTCACAATTTGGTAATGTTTCTCCATCCATTTGCATTACGGGAGTGACAGCAATTGTGTTCTCGAATAGTAGGTACAGATACTCTGTTTTCTTTCTGCTCAGTCTCAATCAATTGTCTTCCAAGATTCTTCTCCACCATTCCAGACTATTTTGCAGGTCTTCGTGTTTTTCACTTATTAATATGATATCGTCAGCAAATAGTAGGATCTTTAGGAGACTTTTCATTTCCTGGTTAGTTAAATAGTCCATGACTAAGATGAACAGTAGCGGACTGAGTACCGATCCTTGATGTACCCCCACCTTTACAGGAAATTCTGGTGAAGTTCCCGAAGTGCACCTCCTGTTTTATTACGCTACCAGTCGTCATTATGTCAAAATAATAGTAAAGTATCTCCAATCTCAGAATAACAGTGAAGTATATCCGGACATAATTCACTATTTCACCAAAATTATCTATGCTTATGCATTCTCCCACTTTGACAGGTGTATACTGCTTGTGTCGTGCGAGTTGTTGTTGCACATTTTCGTTAAAATTACTACATAAAATTTAAAGTTCCGAAAGTGATTTCAGTGATACTAGTTCAGAATGTATTCCGAGTTCAACTAGAAGTGAAAATAACACTTATAATTCTACCAGTGAGTAATTTAAAGCTCTCCATAGATATGATAATATTTATAGGTTATGTTTTTGTCTGTACTATGTTTATTCCACCTTTAAAAAGCTAACATATTTTAATTATTTATCTAAATTTCACACATTTAAAACGTTAAGTTAAGGGACATGAAATTTGTTATTATACTGTATTTTAGATGCATCTGAGGCCAAGCAGATGTCAGGAATGGACCAACAAGCTGATGATAATCAGGAAAATGAGGGTCAAGAAAACAAAAAAAAGGTTAAAATGTCCAGCTTCGTGGGAATTAATCAACGTAAAAGATGACGAAACTGTGGCCAAGAATATGTCACAGAGAAAGCAAATGTTGTGAATAAAAAAATATTTAAAAACGGAGATTGCAAATGCATAAAAAATGCGTTGAAAAAATAAAAGAAGATGAAAGGAAACAAAAATTTTATTCATTTTGGAAATTAGATTATTATAGTATTCAAAATTAGAAGATTATAGTATTCAAAATTAGAAGATTATAGTATTCAAAATTAGATTATTATAGTATTCAAAATTAGAAGATTATAGTATTCAAAATTCATTTATTTTCGGCCTGGTCCAATCTAAACTAGTACACCGCACCGCAAATTTCCCGCAGATAACACATGTCAAGGGAGAACGCTTTAATTTTTTTATTTTTTGAAATTGGAAGATAAAAGTGTCGAAGTATGCAAAAAGTTTTTCTTAACCCTTCCCTTACGATGATAAAATTGAAACGCGCGCTCCGGTGTTGGGTAGTGAGTACGCGATCAAAAATTAGCGATTTTAAATCGGAAAAATAAGAACATTCATAGATAATCCCCTTTATTAATTATAATTTAAGTTAAAAATTATAATCATTCAGATTTATTTGCTGATAACATTAAAAAACCATCTGGCAACGCTCACGGAACGGGCGTAGATCTAGTCTCGTTGCCAACCCAACAGATACTGCGGCGCGGCAGGGTTGGTGGCTAGCCGGGGCGTGGCTTATACTTGCGAGGTTGAGACAATTGAGCTCCTCGCTATTCAGTGAAGTATGCAAAAGTGAGATGCGAATATAGTGTCGCGCTTCCCGCATACTCTTCACCTATCGTCAAGACCCAAGATCGAGGCACTCACAGCGTTTAAATGCGAATTTGTTTCCGATATTCAAAAAAATACTTACGATGTAGTCGATAAATTCTGATTATTATTAATATTATTTTTTAAATCAATGCGTAAATATATTATGGAGGAATACCTAAAATCTTAACCTTGTATTTATAATATTTATAGAGATATTGATGGTTATTAGAAGCAACGTGTAGAAGATACCCAACACAGGGAAGGAAAGGTTAAATACGTTTCAAATAAGCGACGGCAAGTTATATAGATGTATTTCTAAGAAAAATATTCAGGTAACTGTCGACAACAGCGGAAAAATTTACAACAGAAAACAAGATGATTCTGATACAGTTGCGCATATTAATTCCTTTCCAGCCTACCAAAGCCACTACTCCAGAGTACAGAAAATACTTGAATCCGGAATTGACTCTCCGCAAAATGTACGATTTGTATAAGGGACAATGCGAAGAAAATGAAATCGAACCGAAATAACTCAAATATTACTATCATATTTTTAACACAAAGTTTAACCTAAGTTTCAAATTACCTAACCGAGATACTTGTCGTTTGTGTGATGAATTAGAAATGAAAATGAAAATAGAGGTAAATCCGGAGTTGAAAAATGCTATCATTAATGAAAAACATCTACATTTGCAGAAGGCAGAACAACCTAGAGAATGTTTGAAAATGGATTCTAAAACTGAAATAACTCAAAGTTACGTTATTACTTTCGATCTCAAAAAAGGTCTTCCATTCCCAAAGCTCACAACATCTATTGCATATTACAAACGAAATCTTTATGTTTAAAACTTTGGCATTCATTGTTTTAATAATGGAGCGGGACACATGTTTAGCGGATGTCCTTGTTGGACGTGCTGATGATTTTGATTGTTTGGTATTTAAAATAAAATACGTCGATTAGGAATGCGGAAAGTGAGAGTGAACAATCAATGAATAGTAAACAGCAATGAATGGTCAAGTGATGCGACAACGCGATGCGTTCTCTTTCTACTGTGGAATGTAACGTAAATAGTATTTGCGGGTAAACAATATTAATGTTCTGGTATGCGACCTTTGGACATGTCCAAAGGTTGGTTCGTCGGTCGTTGACCGTGCGTGTTGACAATATTTAGGAACGACGGTATTCCCTACATGGCTCCCCTCCTAGTGGAGCGTAGGGTGCGTGCCCTACGCGAAACGTACGGGACCCTTTACTATTCTCCCGCTACTTGTAGTGTAGCAGGGTGTAGTGGTTGGTTGATGGATTCTCTCCGTTGTCTCCGTTGCGTCCTCAGTGGTAGAGATGTATGCGGGCCTAAGGCGGTCCATTGAGACGTTGACCACTCGTCCAGGCAGCTGCAGCGTGAACACCTTGTTTCTCCTTCCAAGCACGGTATATGGTCCGTCGTAAGGCGGTTGGAGCGGCTTCCTTACGGCGTCGTTGCGCAGGAACACATGGCTGCATGTCTGGAGGTCCTTGTGGACGAAGGTTTTCCTTCCGCTGCCGTGGGCTTCTACGGGTGC
Organism: Odontocerum albicorne; assembly: GCA_949825065.1. Lineage (NCBI taxonomy): Eukaryota > Metazoa > Arthropoda > Insecta > Trichoptera > Odontoceridae > Odontocerum > Odontocerum albicorne. The sequence continues at coordinate 22,377,695 of OX463863.1, read as the reverse complement.
TGGGCGGAGGCTGGGTAGAGTGTCACGCAGCTGCTCGAAATATGTACTGTCCATGACTCCTTCATTTGACGTTGCTTCTGCGAAGAAGTCACCAGGGAGTCGAGTGTTGACAATATTTAGGGGCGACGGTATTCCCTACACATGTATACTTGGGATGAAACAGAAGGTGGGCGTGGATCTCAAGATATTGTGTCAGTGTTAATAAAACACCTGAAAGAAAATGCTTCGTCTAACAAACACATTATTATTCATGCACTGGACAAAATAGAAATATAAAAGTTACTTTATCATTAATGAAGTCACTTCAGGATACTAACATTACCATCGGAACTATTGATCACAAATTTTTAGTGCCTGGGCACTCTTCCTTGCCCGATGATGCGGAGTTCGGGATTATCGAAAGGTCAAGCCGCAGTCGTAATTATATTTTTGGGCCCAAATACTGGATAGAAATCATAAAAAATGCAAAACGAAAACTGCCCAAGTTTAAAGTGGTAGATTACACAGAACTGAATTTCTATAATATCTACCAACAATCTGGAGGATTCTGTTACAAATAGAAAAAACAAACAGTTTGTGGTTGTGATTTTAATTGGCTAAAAATACGATGGCTTCGATATGAGACGTCGTCTCTCACGATTTTTTAATTTAAGGAAACTCTCAATACAGAGGTAGAGGTTTATTGGATGAATTTAGAGAAAATACGTCCCAATGATCCATCAAATGTTCACCAAGATTTATTATACAATTCCAGAAGCCCCATTTCTTCTTCCAAAAAAGGGATATGATGGCTTTACTATAATTCATGCCACCTAATTATGCTAATTTTTATAAAAATCTACCTACTGAACTGGCAACACGTTCATTTATGGTATGTCAGAATTCCAGTTATGTTAGAGATTCTGATGATGGGATAATATAAGATAAATACTATTAACACTTCCCTTACTGTGCTAAAAAATTACGCCAGTAACGGTGTTGGACACTGAGGGTACAGTAAACGTGTATGTTTTAAATTAAAATTATGCAAAATCTATTAGTTTTTTTTTTGTAATTAGCTATAAACATCATTTTATTATGTAATAAAATGTCGAATAATATAAAATAAGTGTAAGAAATGATAAAATAAGAATTGAAACAGAGAGGTGACATTTCTATAAGAATATCATATTTCCACTGCGTCGTTCGGTCTGCGCAACGTTCAGAATGCGCATGACTGAAAAGAGTTCTCCAACCTTTAAAAAAAAAAACATAAAATTATACAATAAAATGTAGCGTGTATTTTTTTGCAATAAAAATATAATTCGAATTAAGACAATAATTAACACATTAACAAAATATAAAATGAATATATAAATTCAAAAATAATAATATAAAAACAAACATGAAATTCAAATCAATAAAATATGCCATTTGGAAAATATAAACACTTTGAAAATAGGTCAAAATTTGAAAATAGGACAAACATATCATAAAATCAAAATTTAATCCTGTGGAGAAAGTCTATCGCAATTGGGGCACGAAATAACTTTTGTTTCTATTCTATGTACTAAACGCACAGGTGTTTGATAAAACTGGTAACCAATCCCTGGAACGAATGTACTCGTAAAATATTAACTGTCAAAAAAGAATGAGTCATACGGAGTGTTTTGACATTTCGTCAATTCTCGATTTAAAATCATTCATTTCTGTTGATATTTATTAATGATTTTATTTCGTAATGACATCATTCAAATCATAGAGGTTTCGATGAGGAATACATAAAGTATAAAGACCCTGCAAGCAGTATATTTCTAGAAATTAAATAAAATATACGTCTTGGTCACTCTTGTCCGTTCACAGATCGGCAAGGGTTAATAATATTCCAATAATATTTTTGTGTTAGTTTCAGACAAAATCATACCACAATGCTTTGTCATGTTTCACTTTTTTCAGAATAATAACCAAGTATCTCCATTTTAAAGAATCATTGTCCGAGTTGAGATCAAAACTATTCAACTCCAGCGATAATTCAATTCCCGGACTGACGACCATAGCAAAAAAAAAACGTGTCAAATTAAACCTTGCTTTATTATTGAGTTACACTCCATAGAAAAAAACCCTGGATGAAAATTCTCACTCTCTAGCAAAGATTGCATTAATAAAAGGAACACTAACAAATTGCTGACATAAATAAATAATTTTACCCAGAGAGTACCAGATTTAATGCGTGTATGATAAGTAAAAATTTTATTGTAAAGTTGCACTGAAAACAAATATTTAAATAGAAATTTTATGTTTTATTTATCCATGTTCATGCCATTACAAGATATAAGGAGCAAGTGGAAAACAAACATGGAAGCTGAATGAAATGAAGACCTGATTTCTCTGCCAACCCTAATACTGTAACATTGTACCATGGCTATTCACCCACAAGTCAATAAGTGACAAAGTTACTGAACTATAATTCAGTCATTGAATTAAATAAAAGTTATTTATAAGAACATTGTTGATATTTGATATTATACATTTAAACAAATCATTGCGGTGTCTTTTTTAAATATTTATTTTCTTTCCTTAATTCCTCGCTAAATTTCCAGAAAAAAAGCACATTCATTTTTCCCAGCAAGGCTTCTCTCCACTATAAATCCTTTCATGAGATTTTAAAAGATATTCTTTACACCTGAAGGGCTTCTCTCAACTGTGAATCCTATTATGAGATTTTAAATAATTTTTTTGTGAGAATGTCTCATCACATTGTCCACATGAGTAAGGTTTCTCTCCACTATGAATCCTTTCATGAGATTTTAAAAGGCATTGATGTGAGAATGTCTTATCACATTGTCCACAGCTCCACTATGAATCCTTTCATGAGATTTTAAATTATTTTTTTATGTGAATGTCTTATCACATTGTCCACAGCCGTAAGGCTTCTCTCCACTATGACTCCTTTCATGATATTTTAAAAGGCGTTTTTGTGAGAATAACTTATCACATTGTAGATAGCTGTAAGGTTTCTCTCTACTATGATTCCTTTCATGATATTTCAATTCACCTTTTCGTAAGAATATCTTATCACATTGTCCACAGCAATGAGGCTTCTCTCCACTATGAATCCTTTCATGAGATTTTAAATTCCCTTTATGTGCGAATGTCTTATCACATTGTCCACAGCTGTAAGGCTTCTCTCCACTATGAATCCTTTCATGATATTTGAAATGATCTTTTCGTGAGAATGACTTATCACATTGTCCACACCTGTAAGGCTTCTCTTCACTGTGATTCCTTTCATGAGATTTCAAATTATCCATTCGTGAGAATGACTTATCACATTGTCCACAGGTGTAAGGCTTTTCTCCACTATGAATCCATTCATGATATTTTAAAAAACGTTTTTGTGAAAATGACTTATAACATTGTCCACAGCTGTAAGGCTTCTCTCCACTATGATTCCTTTCATGAGATTTCAATTCACCTTTTCGTAAGAATGTCTTATCACATTGTCCACAGCAGTGAGGCTTCTCTCCACTATGAATCCTTTCATGAGATTTTAAATGCCCTTTACGTGAGAATGTCTTATCACATTGTCCACAGCTGTAAGGCTTCTCTCCACTATGAATCCTTTCATGATATTTGAAATGATCTTTTTGTGAGAATGACTTATCACATTGTCCACAGCTGTAAGGCTTCTCTCCACTATGAATCCTTTCATGAGATTTTAAATGCCCTTTACGTGAGAATGTCTTATCACATTGTCCACAGCTGTAAGGCTTCTCTCCACTATGAATCCTTTCATGATATTTGAAATGATCTTTTCGTGAGAATGACCTATCACATTGTCCACAGCTGTAAGGTTTCTTTTCACTATGATTCCTTTCATGAGATTTCAAATTATCTATTTGTGAGAATAACTTATCACATTGTCTAGAGCTGTAAAGCTTCTCTCCACTATGAATCCTTTCATGAGTTTTCAAATAATATTTTCGTGAGAATGACTTATCACATTGTCCACAGCTGTACGGCTTCTCTCCACTATGACTCCTTTCATGAGATTTTAGATCACTTTTTCGTAAGAATGTCTTATCACATTGTTCACAGCTGTAAGGCTTCACTCCACTATGAATTCTTTCATGAGATTTCAAGCAATATTTTCGTGAGAATGTCTTATCACATTGTCCACAGCTGTAAGGCTTCTCTCCACTATGAATCCTTTCATGATCTCTTAATTTATCTTTTCGTGAGAATGTCTGTGAACAATTTCCACAACCATAGGAATTCTGTCCAGATGGATTATTTTTATAAATGTTGCTCATATCACCTGAATCTAAAAATATATGAAAATTAAGAAAATTTTTTTTGAATATTGAAGGGTTGAAAATATAGATCTTAGTTCTTTTTGTAACAAAGCATTTATCAAAGTTGAGTTCTTTGATTCATACAACAATTAACTTGGATTGAATAAAAAAATTGACAGAAGAAAAAAATTGACAAGAGTTAAGATAAAAATATTTAAACTTTATTATTTGCGCTAAGGCTTAACTTGAATCCTTTTTAAAACCAAATTTAAAAATTGTGATAAGAATTTAAAAAATAAACTAAAACTTATTCAGATTACAGTTAAAATAATTATACTCACTCGTTATTGCATGCGTGTCAGAAACATCAACAGTCTCTGTGTTACTGTCTCGAGCACATTCCTTTTTTATATCCACTTCCTGTATGTCCATAGCAAAATCAGGTAATACAGGCGCAGTATCCTCTTCTTCTTTTATGAAATAATCTGAACAAATTTCAAATTCCAAATCACAGGATTGCCTTTGTGAACTCATTACTGAGGTAATTTCTTTCTTGAATGTATCATAAGATGGCTGGGATTTAATATCTATGAAAAAAATGTAGAAGTTCAAATCTTCTGAAGTAATAAAACAAATAGATAATATATTATCAACCACTTAAAACCTCGTTTCTTTCACTTCCTGTTAATAAGTCTGAACTGACAATAAGGCCAACACAGCACTCATAGAGCTATCTAATCTTAATATGGCATGGCTTTTTAGCTATTATTATGTGACTCAAGAAGATTATTAGGTCGAATGTTCAAGAAGATTGATGGTGCAGTAAATATATGTAATAGTTCCGAGTTAGGGGCAGAAGGAAAATAAGGGTGATGATTTGGTTCTTATCAGCAGAACAATCTTATATTTGAAATCGATCAAAATGAGGTATACAACATAACAGAACATCAACATACCGTGATTAATCAACTTTTACTTATTATAATGATTTAAATATTTTTAAAAACAAAAATGTCAAAAACATTGTAGCCTAAACGTACACACCATCTTATTCATGCCTGATATGAAATAGGTGGTGTGTACCTGTAGGTTAAACACCACTGATATAAGTGAATTGATTGTCGTATCTCACATATTTAGTTTGTTTTAACAATATGAGTTTATTAAGTTTACTTGGGTCTGTGGGATTATCAACAACATGTCTGGAGTCTGCGCTGATATCTTGCGCACATTCCTGTTTGATATCTGCCTCATGTACACTGATATCATACTGGGGGAACACTGCTGCAGTATCTCCATCTTTTGCCTTTTCTTGTTTCACCATTAAATCTGCACTTTTGTGTAGCTGAGGATCCATCTATAACCTGGAAACATTCACAATAGTTTAACAATGAGTTTATAATATGTTTACCCTTTCATGTAGGAAAGCATTAATCTATATTCAATGCCTGATATTAGTAAATGAAACCTTTCGTGACATAATAATCTTTACGACTTGCTTGTGTTCCCCTGATGACGAGGTGAAAACCTTGAAATCTGTAGGGTTATACCGTAACATAAAGTGGAATAAACAGCGTTTGATAAAACAAATTAAAATGTCTTTAAACTGCCACAAAGTTAATGCCTTAACCAATAATAATACAATAATCTTCTTTGTTAGTGGTGTGTGTAGATTTGTTTTCCAGAGGTATTTTTAAAATATTTCTGATGTTGTATGAACACTAGACACATGCATTACACTACATCTAAAGCTTAATGTGTTACTGTCACATATCAGAAGAGTTATAAAGGTGTTTTTGTAGTTTGTCTGGCCTTGGTCATTTTACTGCGGTTTTCTTACCAAATAGGATTTTCTGAACATATGCAAATGCAGAGTAGTGCCTTATCTAATGGTCACAAACACTCCCTTCCTATAGTTACACTCCACTTATATATACTTAGTTTGTAATATTGTCATTGGCCAATAATAGCGAGTTATTAATGCAGAAGCTACTGCAGAAGCACAACATTAATGCAGAAGCTACTGTGTGACGTGAGGATTCTAATTTAGAAAGTCGTCCAATTGAAGTAAAACAAGTCAACAAACATAAGGTAGGTACTTGCAATGTTAGAATCATTTATTTTTCTTTAACAGATTATCAAAACAAATGAAAATAAATTTGTTGTCATTGTCGAAATTGACCGTTTTAGTGACAATTTACGAGTCTCAAGGAGTGGTGGACTGCCTTCCAGGTGGGTAGGTTTGCGTTTCCACTGAATAAGGGTAGTTAGTAATTGTTTTTATGCAGGTGTTATGTGTGTCTCTTCGCTGAATGGTGTTATTGTTAAAACAGGAAGAAGTTATCTGGTGTGGAAGGATTTCTTAAGTTGTCTTGGGGAAATTGTCTTCCCCACTCAGAGAGCTCGCAGCATTCACAAGAAATAAGTAAATTCTCTGTAATGGGAAAAAAAGCAAATCTGGCAAGGAAGATATTAGTGAACAGCATTTTTTTCTATTCAATCTAGTCCTTTCATCCTGAAAATAGAGAGGATCTCCATGCAGCTATTCACTGATTCAAATTAATTTTATTTGGAAAATGTTTGAGAAAATATATTTTTGTTTGATTTGTACAGGATTTTTTGAATAACATAAAAATAAAATTTTTCTTATAAAGTAAGTAGAGTTTGAACCAAACAACTTGATTTTATTGTAAAAGAACTAATATAGTTTATGGAAAAAATTGTAAAACCTCTATTGTACTGATGTAACGCTATCCCAGCAGATCAACTGTCAAAATGAACTGAGGTAAAAGTATGCCTTTTTAAAACACAAAATGACACTTTATCAAGCAGCGCACACTGATATACTATCACCGTGAATCGGTCAGAATGAACCTCTAAATCAATAACATGATCAACTCACGAAAATAAATCGGATATTTTCAATACCTAATGGACAGATCAATTCGACAGGAATAACAATATTCTTTATGAATAATGGTCATGCATTCCTATATCTGATAGAGTATACGCAGTGACTTCATCTTGGCCGTGAATGTAAGGTATGGAGTATTCAACAGATATGCGGTGTCTTCTTCTTGAATAGTAGCCGTGAATTCCTCTATACAAAGGAATATACGCCAGTGTTAAGTGATGCTTGATTGATAGTTCTTCGTGAATAATGGCCGTAAACTCCTATATATGAAGGATAGACGCCATTGTCAAATTATTTAATTGACAGTTACCCTCCATAGACTCCAATTCTCGCTCTCTAGCACAGATTGCCTTAATAGATGGAACACTAGCAAATTGCTTACATAAATAATTCGTTTTATTCAGGTCAGAGATTTCAAGACCAAATGTGTTCAAGTAAAAATTAAATTATAAAGTTGCACTCAAAACAAATATTAAAAAAGAAGTTTATTTTTTTTAAATTTTAATTTGACATGAGGGATCGACGAGATACTAAAAATATTTGAAATAATTTCCGGATAATTCAATATTTATTTAAATATGAGGTGTGGTGTAAATAAACATGATAAATCAATTAAATTATTCATGTTCATGCCATTATAATACGTAAAGAGCTGATAGAAAACAAATATGGAAGCCGCATAAAGTGAAGACTGATCTCTCCTCCAAACGCAATACTGTAACATTGAACAATGGCTATTCGCCCGTAAGTCACTCAGGAACAGTCCCTGAAAACAGTGTCTTTACTTGTCACCAAATAATTCTTAATCAACATAAATAATCAGTTTTATTTAGGTCAAATAGTCCAAGATCAAATGTGTTCAAGTAAAAATTAAATAAAAAAGTTGCACTGACAACAAATATTAAAATATGTGTTTTTGTTTTAATTATGATTTATGACATGAGGGATCCCTGAGATATTGAAAACCATCATTCACAAGTGTTTGGTGCAACTTCACATTTATATAAGACACGAAATTTTTACATTAATCCGGCGAGCCCATTTTTTAAAAATAGGTGTGATGTAAAAAAACATGACGAATGCACACAATTATTCATGTTCATGCCATTATAAGATGTACAGACCTGATAGAAAACAAATACGGAAAGGAATAAAGTGAAGGTCTGATCTCTCTGCCAACCACAATACTGAAACACTGTACCATGACTATTCAAGTCAATAAATAACAATGTCTTTACCTGTCACTAAATAATTCTTTACCGCAGACAAAGCTACTGAACCATGATTCTGTTATTACATCTTATAAAAATTGTTTATTAAAACATTGCTGATATTTATAATTACACGTTTATAGATATTTTCTTTGATAGTATATATTTCTTCTTTCCTTATGGTTCGTTGCAAAATAATCGTGAAGTGGTCAGAATGTGAAGTGGTCATCACCGTGAAGCAGTCAGAAGAAACCTCTAAATCGGTAACATAATCAAATGGCAAAAAAAACGAAAATACAGAAGAAATAATAAAAATCAAAGCAATACCTAATTGACAATACAATTTGACAAGAATAACACTTTTCTTCCCGAATAATCGCCATGCACTCCTATATCTGATGGAGTATACGCGGTGTCTTCATCTTCTTAAATAATAGCCATGACCTTCTATGTTTAGAGTATACACAAAATACGTGGTGTCTTCTTCTTGCATAATGGTCGTGAATTTCCTCTATATGGATGTATATACAACAATGCTGTCAAGGCGCGGAGTTAAATTAAGCGATGCTTTATTGTTACATATATTCCATAGAAAAAAATCATAGATGAAAATTCTTGCAGTCTAGCTGAGTTGCATTAGTAAATTAAATATTATTTCAGGGTTCACGGCCATAATTCAAGAAGAAAGAACTAGCACATTGCTAACATAAATAATTTATTTTATCTAGAGAGCACATTTAATGTAAGTAAACATTAAATTATAAAATTGCACTGAAAACAAATTTTACAATGGAAGGTGTTTGTTTTAATTATGATTTATGACCTGAGGGATCTCTGAGATACTAAAAATATTGAAAACATTTCATATTATGAATTCACAAGGATTGGGCGCCATTTCTTCTTTAAATGTGACCTGAAATTTTGAAATTACTTCGCAGAGGCCAATATGTTTTTTAATACAAGGTGTGATGTAAATGAACACGAGGAATGTAAAAAATTATTCATGTTCACAGCATTACAAGATGTACGGAGCAAGTAGACAACAAACATGGAAGTTGAATGAAATATAGATCTCTCTGCCAACCCCAATACTGTAATCATGGTTATTCGCCCGCAGGTCAATAAATAAATAAGTCCTGTAAAAAACTGCGTCTTCGCCTGTCACCAAATAATTCTCTATCAGAGAAAAATCTATGGAACTAATTTAAATACAAGCTATATATTAGGTCCTTACATATGAAATTGGCGTTTTGCCGTACTGGCAACTTTGATCTCAAATATCTTCTCTTTGGTTAGGAATTCCAAATTCAAATTTATACAGCTATTTACTCAAGTATTTGTGTTTCGAAAATTATAATTCATTTGTTTTTTCCTCAATTGTTTTTTTTTCTTTGCGTCACTCAGTTTACAAAATGGAAATAGTTCATCATACAGCAGAAGCATATCGCTCCATTCTATTTCTAAGAAAAAAGTGTTGAAAAGCATGAACTTCTTACAAACTGATAAAGCAATCGGACCAGATGGGTTATTAGCCTACATTTACAAAGTCTGTGCGGAATACGTGTGTGATCCCATTTGCTACATAACATATAACTTGAGCATTAACACCGATACATTTCCTGTAAGCTGGAAGCCAACTAGGGTCTGCCCTATTTTCAAATTGAGAGACCGTCTTGACTTTCGCAATTACAGACCTGTAGCTGTTCTCTCTATGCAACCAAAAATTTTCCAAACTGTACTATGCAACCAATTGAGCCACCAAGTATCATCAAGACTTATTGGAAACCGGAGTGGCTTTTTGCCAAAACAATAGACTGTTACTAACCTTTTCTCTCTCACACAGCAGATTGCGTCAAATTTAGAAGAACTTTCCCAAATGGACGTAATATATACATACTTCCAGAATCTAATTGGATTATTATCATCATACCTAAAAGAAAGATCTCAATACGTAACAAGTCTTCTGTGGAATTCATTGCTAGATCTGGTATACCACAAGGATCTAATTTAGGTCCCCTGCTATTCCTCATATTAAAAATTCCATAAGTCACTCGACATGTTTATTGTTCGCTAACGACTTGAACATTTTCAAAAAGATTAATTCACCTCACGACTGTGCACAGTTACAACAGAACCTAGACACTAGTTCCCTGGACTGAGCAAAATCATCTTCTGTCCTACATAAACAAATGTGTCTCAGTATCCTATACTGCCCTCATAAGCAAAAACGCAGCTAATGGCAAAAGTTTTGAGAAAACTGTACTTTCATGTTTTTTATTGCTGCTTAACACTTGCCTTACTGTGCTAAAAAATCCCGCCAGCCACTTAGCTGGACTCTAAGTGTCCAAATGCTGAAAAATATATGTTTTAAATTAAAATTATGCAAAATCTGCTAGGTTATTTGTTGTAATTAGCTATAAAAATCATTTTATTATGTATCAAAGCGTCGAATTATATAAAAATAAGTGCAAGAAATGATAAAATAAGGGCTGAAACAGAGAGATATTACTATAGGAATTTCGTTTGTACACTGACTCATACAGTGTGCACAGAACTCAGAATGCGCCTCTTTCTGCGCATGCGTACCAGGAGTTCCCAACCGTTTAATTTTTTTCCTAAACTTATACAATAAAATGTAGCGTGTTATTTTTTGGCAATTAAAATATAATTCGAATTAAGACAATAAATAACATATAAACAAAATATGAAATGAATATATAAATTCAAAAATAATAATATAGAAGATGATGGATAGATGTACTGACATGGAAATTTCTAGGGCCTTTAATCTGTCCAATTTATATCCGTTACTACTTTTTGGCATCATCGATAGAAAAAGTATGGTTTTCGCGGTGACAATGATTAGCCATTTCAGATCAAATTAGAGGATTTGTTAAGGCGGATTTGTGTTCACGAAATCTCTTTTCGAAGGATCTTCCTGTCTTTCCTATATAGAAATGATCACAGTCAGCACATTAAAGTTAATACACACCACTGTTGCTAAGTATTCCATTTTTGCCTATCCCGTTAGATAAGAGTTTCTGGAGATTAAAATTAGAGTAAAAAGATGGCTTTTAAACTATCTTTTAGTAAGAATGTCTTAACACATTGTCCACAGCCGTAAGGCTTCTCTCCAATATGACTCCTTTCAAGAGATTTTAAACTATCCATTCGTAAGAATGTCTTATCACATTGTCCAAAGCTGTAAGGCTTCTCTCCAGTATAAATCCTTTCATGAAATTTTAAAATATTTTTTCGTTAGAATGTCTTATCACATTGCCCATAGCTGTAAGGCTTCTCTCCACTTTGATGCCTTTCATGAGATTTCAAATTATCTTTTCTTGAGAATGATTTTTCACATTGTCCACAGCCGTAAGGCTTCTTTCCACTATGACTCCTTACATGAGATTTTAAACCATCTATTCGTAAGAATGTCTTATCACATTGTCCACAGCTGTAAGGCTTCTCTCCAGTATGAATCATAACATGAGATTTTAAATTTTTTTTTCGTGAGAATGTCTTACCACATTGTCCACAGCTGTAAGGTTTCTCTCCACTATGAATCATTTCATGATATTTTAAAAAGCATTTTTGTGAGAATGTCTTATCGCATTGTCCACAGCCGTAAGGCTTCTCTCCACTATGAATCCTTGCATGATATTTTAAAAGGCGTTTTTGTGAGAATGTCTTATCACATTGTCCACAGCTGTAAGGCTTCTCTCCACTATGACTCATTACATGAATTTTCAAATCAACTTTTCGTAAGAATGTCTTATCACATTGTCCACAGCGTTAAGGCTTATCTCCACTATGAACCTTTTCATGAGATTTAAAAAGGCGTTTTTGTGAGAATAACTTATCACATTTTCCACAGCTGTAAGGTTTCTCTCCACTATAACTCCTTTCATGATATGTTAAATTATCTATTCGTGAGAATGTCTTATCACACTGTCCACAGCTGTAAGGCTTTTCTCCACTATGAACCCTTTCATGAGATTTCAAATAATCTTTTCGTGAGAATGACTTATCACATTGTCCACAGCTGTAAGGCTTCTCTCCACTATGAATACTTTCATGTAATTTTAAAGCCCATTTTTGAGAGAATGTCATATCACATTGTCCACAGCTGTAAGGCTTTTCTCCAGTATGAATCCTTTCATGAGATTTTAAATTCAATTTTTGTGAGAATGTCTTATCACATTGTCCACAACTGTATCGCTTATCTGCACTATGAATCCCTTCGTGATATTTAAAAGTAGATTTTCGTAAGAATGTCTTATCACATTTTCCACAGCTGTAAGGCTTCTCTCCACTATGAATCATTTCATGATATTTTAAAAGGCGTTTTAGTGAGAATGACTTATCACATTTTCCACAGCTGTAAGGTTTCTCTCCACTATGACTCCTTTCATGATATAATAAATTATCTTTTCGTGAGAATGTCTTATCACACTGTCCACAGCTGTAAGGCTTTTCTCCACTATGAATCCTTTCATGAGATTTCAAATAATCTTTTCGTGAGAATGACTTATCACATTGTCCACAGCTGTATGGCCTCTCTCCACTATGACTACTTTCATGCGATTTTAAAACCCATTTTTGAGAGAATGACTTATCACATTGTCCACAGCTGTAAGGCTTTTCTCCAGTATGAATCTTTTCATGAGAATTTAAATTGGATTGTTGTGAGAATGTCTTATCACATTGTCCACAGCTGTAAGGCTTCTCTCCACTATGAATCCTTTCATGAATTTTCAAATTACCTTTTAGAAGGAATGTCTTATCACATTGTCCACAGCTGTAAGGCTTCTCTCCACTATGACTCCTTTCATGCATTTTCAAATTACCTTTTAGAAGGAATGTCTTATCACATTGTCCACAGCTGTAAGAATATCTTATCACATTGTCCACAGCTCCACTATGAATCCTTTCATGAGATTTTAATTGGGTATTTCGTGAGAATGTCTTATCACATTGTCCACAGCTGTATGGCCTCTCTCCACTATGACTACTTTCATGCGATTTTAAAACCCATTTTTGAGAGAATGACTTATCACATTGTCCACAGCTGTAAGGCTTTTCTCCAGTATGAATCTTTTCATGAGAATTTAAATTGGATTGTTGTGAGAATGTCTTATCACATTGTCCACAGCTGTAAGGCTTCTCTCCACTATGAATCCTTTCATGAATTTTCAAATTACCTTTTAGAAGGAATGTCTTATCACATTGTCCACAGCTGTAAGGCTTCTCTCCACTATGACTCCTTTCATGCATTTTCAAATTACCTTTTAGAAGGAATGTCTTATCACATTGTCCACAGCTGTAAGAATATCTTATCACACTGTCCACAGCTCCACTATGAATCCTTTCATGAGATTCTAATTGGGTATTTCGTGAGAATGTCTTATCACATTGTCCACAGCTGTATGGCCTCTCTCCACTATAAATCCTTCCATGATCTCTTAATTTATATTTTCGTGAGAATGTCTGTGAACAATTTCCATAACCATAGGAATTCTGCCCATATGGATATATGATGCTCATATCACCTGAATCTAAAAATATATGAAAATTAAGAAAAAATCTCCGAATTTTATATTTTTTTGAATATTGAAGAGTTGAAAAGATAGATCTTAGTTCTTTTAGTAATAAAGCAATTATCTAATTTGGGGTTCTTTGATTCATACGAGGGTTGCTACTTAAGTTTTGAGACAGACAAGTAAAAAGTTGTATTAATCATCGGAAATAGCTTTATTGTTATTCAAGATACTCTCCATGAAGATCAATACACTTTTGCATGTGTTTGAACCAATTTTCTAAGCACTTTTTCCCCTTCGAATGAGGTAACTTCAAAACATGCATTTTGAACGCATCAACCGCTTCGCTAGCTCGCATTGTCGTGGTGGAGAATGAGCCGTCTTCAGCGGCTGGTTTCCCTCATTTCTCCGAACAATTCTTGCAAACATATGGTGGTGTACCATTCAGAATTGACCGTACGACGTTCCACTATAGGCACTGTTGCGACATGACCATTTATACCGAAGAAACAAGCCACCATTTGCTTCGTGCGCGAACAACTTTTGTTGGATTTGGCTCGTCGTGAAAGATCTATGCAGTCGACTGCTGTTTAGTTCTGGCTCATATGCATAGATCTATGATTCGTCACCTGTCACGATCTTACACACGTCTTTTGAAGCACCGCGAACGAACTTTTTTAACATTTCTTTGAACCAATCGACACGAGCCTTTTTTTGAGCGATTATCAAATTATGCGGTATCCAACACGAACAAATCTTTTTGATGGCCAAATGTTCATGCGATATTGAATGTATGCGAGTGGAACTAATGTCCAAACATGCTTTAATCTCACGATAAGTCACATGACGATCTTGCAATATCAGTTCACGCACAGCATCGATGTTTTCTGGCACAACCGATTTTGGACGACCTTCACGAAATTCGTCCTGGAGCGAACTACGACCACGATTGAATTCGGAAAACCAACGAAACACAGTGATGGTGCCCGGGATGGTGCTTCATCACCAAAAGTTGAAGCGAATTGATCGGTATACTGTTCGGTATTGAGTTAGTCTACGTCAAAAATCATAAAAAATTATCCCACGAAAATGTTGATTAATTTTTCAAGTCACTGTAAACAAAACAAATAGCACTCGTGTGACAAAACTTTCTGAGCACGTATACCATTAAAAACGTCAAACTTTACGATGCTGATGTCAGATTTGACGTATCTACAGTGGTGTTGCCATATCTCAAAACTTAAGTAGCTACCCTCGTACAACAATTAACTCGTATTGAATTGTTAACTAAGAAAAAAAATTGACAGAGTTAAGATAAAAACATTTTAACTTTATTATTTGCGCTAAGGCTTTACTTGAAGAATCCCATTTCAAACTAAATTAAAAATTTGTGTTAAGATTTTAATGAATAAGCGAAAACTTATTCAGATTTCCATTAAAATAATTATACTCACTCGTTATTGCATGCGTGTCAGAAACATCAACAGTCTCTGTGTTACTGTCCCGAGCACATTCCTTTTTTATATCCGCTTCCTCTATGTCCATAGCAAAATCAGGTAATACTGGCGCAGTATCCTCTTCTACATTTTCTTCTTTTGTTAAAATATCTGAACTGATTTCCAATTCCAAATCATAGGATTGCCTTTGTGAACTCAGTGCTGAGGTAATTTCTTTATTGAATGTATCATAAGATGGCTGGGATTCAAAATCTATGAAAAAAACATACAAGTTCAAATCTTCTGTAGTAATAAAACAAATAGATAATATATTATCCACAACTTGGAGGATATAAGACTGGCAAGAATCGCTAAGACTTAAAACCCTAACAGCAGGATCTCCTGCTGTTAGGGTTTTAAGTCTTAGCGATTAGGGTTTTAAGTCTTAGTCTCCTAGGACAGCAGGACGTCTTCATCCCAGGACAGCCAACCGTCACAAACAGGTCATACGACCTAAACAAAGAAGAAGAAGAAGAACTTGATACCTCGTTTTTTTCACTTTCTGTTACTGAGTCTGAACTGACAATAAGGCCAACACAGCACTCATAGAGCTATCTTATCTGAATATGGTATGGCTTTTTAGCTACTATTATGTTACTCAAGAAGACTTATTAGGTCGAATGCTCAAGAAGATTGATGGTGCAGTTAATATATGTAATAGTTCCGAGTTAGGGGCAGAAGAAAAATAAGGGTGATGATTTGTTTCTCATTAACAGAACTACCTTATATTTAAATTCGATCAAAATGAGGTATACAACATAACAGAACATCAACATACCGTGATTAATCAACTTTTCACTTATTATGATTTAAATATTTTTCAAAATAAAAATGTAAAAAAAACATTCTGGCCTTAAAGCACACACCACCTCATCCATGCCTGGTATGGAATAGGTGGTGTGTACCTGTAGGTTAAACACCACTCATAAGACATAAGGTAATTGATTGTCATATCTCATTTTATATTTATTGTGTTTTAACAATATTAAGTTTACTTGGGTCTGTGGGATTATCAACAACATGTATGGAATCTGCACTGATATCTTGCGCACATTCCTGTTTGATATCTGCCTCATGTACACTGATATCATACTGGGGGAACACTGCTGCAGTATCTCCATATTTTGCCTTTTCTTCTTTCACCATTACATCTGCACTTTTGTGTAGCTGAGGATCCATCTATAACCTGGAAACATTCACAATAGTTTAACAATGAGTTTATAATACGTTTATCCTTTCATGTAGGAAAGCATAAAACTATATTCAATGCCTGATATTAGTAAATGAAACCTTTCGTGACATGATAATATTTTTTGTAATTTAACAAGACACGACTTGCTTGTTGTCCCCTGATGAGGAGGTGAAAACCTTGAAACCGGTAGGGTTTTACCATTACATAAAGTGGAATAAACAGCGTTTGATAAAACAAATTACAATGTTTTTAAACCTCCACTAAGTTTATGCCTATAAAAAACTATACAAAATATAATAATCTCCTTTGTTAGTGGTGTGCAAAGCACATCTGGCAAGGAAGATATTAGTGAACAGCACTTTTTTCCATTCAATCTAGTCCTGTCATCCTGAAAATAGAGAGGATCTCCATGCAGCTATTGATTGATGAAAATAAATTTTAAATGGAAAATGTTTGAGAAAATATATTTTTGTTTGATTTGTACAGAATGTTTTTTTTAAATAACATAAAAATGTAACTTTTCGTATAAAGTAAGTAGAGTTTAAACTAAACAACTTGATTTTATTGTAAAAGAACTAATATAGTTTATGTAAAAAAGTGTAAAGCCTCTATTGTACTGATGTAACGCTATCCCAGCAGATCAACTGTCAAAATGAACTGAGTTAAAAGTATGCCTTTTTAAAACACGAAATGACAGCGCAGCAAGCAAGAAATCAAGCAGCGCACACTGATACACTATCACCGTGAAGCGGGCAGAACAAACCTCTAAATCAATTACACAATCAACTCACAAAAACCAAAAGATTAACAAAATAAATCGCATATTTTCAATACCTAATGGACAGATCAATTCGACAGAACTACCACTAATATTTCTGAATAATGGCCATGCATTCCAATATCTGATAAAGTATACGCAGTGACTTTATCTTGGCCGTGAACGTATGGTATGGAGTATTCGCAAGATACGCGGTGTCTTCTTGAATAATGGCCGTGAATTCCTCTATACGAAGGAATATACGCCAGTTTCAAGGGATGCTTGATTGACAATTCTTATTCATAAATAATTGCCGTGAACATCCATATAAGAAGGATAGACGCCATTGTCCAATTATTTTGACAGTTATACTCCATAGAATAAACCATAGACTCAAATTCTCGCTTTCTAGCACAGATTGCATTAGTGGATGGAACACTAGCAAATCGCTTACATAAATAGTTAGTTTTATTCAGTCAGAGATTCTAAGATCAAATGTTTTTAAGTAAATATTAAATTATAAACTTGAACTGACAAAAAAATATTTAAGTAGTAGTTTTTTGTTTTAATTATGATTGAGGGATCGCCGAGATATTAAAAACATTGAAAACCATTATTCACAAGTGGAAGCTGAATGAAATGAAGACTTGATTCCTCTGCCAACCACAATACTGAAACATTGTACCATGACTATTCAAGTCAATAAATAACAATGTCTTAACCTGTCACTAAATAATTCTTTACCGCAGACAAAGCTACTGAACCATGATTCTGTTATTACATCTTGTGAAAATTATTTATTAAAACATTGCTGATATTTTATACACATTTATAGATATTTTCTTTCATAGTATATATTTTTTCTTTCCTTACGGTTCGTTGCAAAATAATCGCGAAGTGGTTCAGAATGTGAAGCGGCCATCACCGTGAAGCAGTCAGAATGAACGTCTAAATCGATAACATAGTCAACTGGCAAAAAAAAACGAAAATGTAGAAAAAAAATAACAATCAAAGCAGTACCTAATTGACAGTACAATTTGACAGGATTAACACACCCTTCTTCCTGAATAATGGCCATGCACTCCTATATCTGATGGAGTATGCGCGGTGTCTTCATCTTCTTAAATAATAGCCATGACCTTCTACGTTTAGAGTGTACACAAAATGCGTGGTGTCTTCTTCTTGAATAATGGTTGTGAATTCCTGTTTATGGATGAATATACGACAATGCTAAGTCAAGGCACGGTGTGAAATTATGCAATACTTTATTACGTTACATATATCCCATAGAAAAAAACCATACACGAAAATTCTTGCAGTCTAGCCGAATTGCATTAATAAATTAAATATTATTTCAGGGTTCACGGCCATAATTCAAGAAGAAAGAACTAGCACATTGCTAACATAAATAATTTATTTTATCTAGAGAGCACATTTAATGTAAGTAAACATTAAATTATAAAGTTGCATTGAAAACCAATTTTACAATGGAAGGTTTTTGTTTTAATTATGATTTATGATCTGAGGGATCCCTGAAATACTAAAAATATTGAAAACATTTCATATAATGAATTCACAAGGATTGGGCGCCATTTATTCTTTAAATGTGACCTGAAATTTTTAAATTACTTCATAGTGGCCAATATTTTTTTTAATACAAGGTGTGATGTAAACGAACATGAGGAATGTAAAAAAATATTCATGTTCACAGCATTACAAGATGTACGGAGCAAGTAGACAGCCAACATGGAAGCTGAATGAAATGAAGGTCTCTCTGCCAACCCCAATACTGTAACCATGGCTATTCGCCCGCAGGTCAATAAGTAAACAATTCCAGTAAAAAACTGCGTCTTTGCCTCTAACCAAATAATTCTCTATCAGAGAAAAATCTATGGAACTAATTTAAATACAAGCTATATATTAAAGCATTGCTGGTATTTAAGTTTATACATTTAAACAAATCATCCCAGTGGTTTTCTTCCCTTACAAAATTTCCAGCAAATTATGGACACAATAAGCGGACCACTTACACTGTCCACAATATTACTTCGTGGTCGCAATAAAATGTTGGACCCGGATTAAAAGAAAAATCCCACTTCACCCGGCTGCCGTGCCGGGTGGATCATCCACCAGAAATTCACTCGTCACCCGGCTGCCGTGCCAGGTGGATTGGATTCACTTGAGAGCTGTGCCTAGACTGATCTACACTTCACCTGAGAGCTATACCTGCACCAGCGCCAAGCTGGTATTGAACTCGATGCGCTTTCTACCCGAACGTACGTTCAGTACCGCATGATCCGTTCAACTCGTCGAAAAAGTCATATGTGCGAGTAATAGTTCATCATAAAACAGTTCATCATACAGCAGAAGCATATCGCTCCATTCTATTTCTAAGAAAAAAATGTTGAAAAGCATGAACTTCTTACAAACTGATAAAGCAATCGGACCAGATGGGTTATTAGCCGACATTTCCAAAGTCTGTGCGGAATACGTGTGTGATCCCATTTGCTACATAACATATTATTTGGGCATAAACACCAATACATTTCCTGTAAGCTGGAAGACAACTTGGGTCTGCCCTATTTACAAATTGGGAGACCGTCTAGACTTTCGTAATAACAGACCTGTAGCTGTTCTCTCTACGCTTCCAAAAATTTTCCAAACTGTACTATGCAACCAATTGATCCACCAAATAGCATCAAGACTTATTGGAAACCGGAGTGGCTTTTTGCCAAAACAATCGACTGTTACTAACCTTTTCTCTCTCACACAGCAAATTGCGTCAAATTTAGAAGAACTTTCCCAAACGGACGTAATATATACAAACTTCCAGAATCTAATTGGATTATTATCATCATACCTTAAAGAAAGATCTCAATATGTTACAAGTCTTCTGTGGAATTCATCTCAAGATCTGGTATACCACAAGGATCTAATTTAGGTCCCCTGCTATTCCTCATATTCAAAATTCCATAAGTCACTCGACATGTTTATTGTTCGCTAACACTTGCCTTACTGTGCTTAAAAATCCCGCCGGCCACTTTGCTGGACTCTAAGTGTCCAAATGCTGAAAAATGTATGTTTTAAATTAAAATTATGCAAAATCTGCTAGGTTATTTGTTGTAATTAGCTATAAAAATCATTTTATTATGTATTAAAGCGTCGAATTATATAAAATAATTGCAAGAAATGATAAAATAAGGGCTGAAACAGAGAGACATTACTAGAGGAATTTCGTTTGTACACTGACTCATACAGTGTGCGCAGAACTCAGAATGCCCCTCTTTCTGCGCATGCGTACAAGGAGTTCCCAACCGTTTAATTTTTTCCATAAAATTATACAATAAAATGTAGCCTGTTATTTTTTTAGCCATAAAAATATAATTCGAATTAAGACAATAAATAACATATAAACAAAATATAAAATGAATACATAAATTCAAAAATAATAATATAAAAACAAACCCGAAATTCAAATTAATAAAATATGCAATTTGGAAAATATAAACACTTTACAGAAAATTTTAAAATAGGACAAACATATAATCATAGTTTAATCCTGTGGAGAAAGTCTATCGCAATTGGGACACGAAATAACTTTTGTTTCTATTCTATTAAAGTCCATTCAAATCCGTTTTGATGTAAATAATATTTCTTCGTCTTCTTCACTGGCCTCCATATCAGAATCTTCTTCACCCTGTACCTCGACAAAATCTTCTGATTCTAATATATTGCCTGTCGCCTCAAATTCAAAATCGCTATCGATATTTCCCGCCATTTCAATTATTATTTTTTTGAAAATGAAATAATAAAGAAAAATGTAAAAAATATACATTTATCATAAAAAGAGTAACGGTACAATAGAACATACCAGATAAAAAAAAGCATTTGTTGAAATGTATTTTCATCTCCGTTAACACATTTCTATATGCATCATACGAGCACTTCAGATGCGGATGTTTCATTATGAAATCTTGATGCATCAAAGTTATACTAATGTCACTTGGCAAGTAACGAATACGGGGAGCACGTTCCCTTCTACAATGAGAAATCGTAGGGTGAAAAATTTCAATATGCGCAGAAATTGGGGCCTTGTCTATTTTATTAACTGCTGCTTGTGTGCCTCGTCCATCTTTAAATATGGTTAATGAATAATGTAGAGGCGTTTTTTTTCTTTTGTATCCTGTACAAAACAGAATCGTTTTTACCGTGATACCCCAAAGATGTTAAAACAAAACCTTAAAATGTGTTGCAGGGTATTTTGCTCATGTGTAAAAAAATACTTTATAGTGAATTTTTTTTATGATAGCCTGTTTATTTACTGGTTTACGTTGGCAGTTAGCTAACATATGTATATGAATGTTGATCCTTCGCAGATATTTCCATAACTTGCTGATGTATCATTTTTTAAGAACTATCATAAATTTTTATCAGACACTTCATTTAGCACACATTAGTATCGCAAGGGTCGGGTTTTGCTTGTAATTGTTTAACAATAGCTGGTATTTTGAGTTTTCTTTTCCTTCCTGTACCTCATTTTGTCAGAGATGGAAGTGAATCTTGTAGAGAAAAGTCAGATGCTTCAATAATTTCAACACTCTCTATTGTTGGGCAATTATTATACAATAATTATTACTGGGTTCAAGTCTCTTTTTATGAATATTTATGTTTTTATAGCAGGTTGATGTTATGTTTTCAGCATGATTTTTCCAAGATAACCTGGAGTCGAATGCCATTCCGAGAAATTAGTGTGAACTGTGATTAAGAATAGGAAAATTGTCAATACAAATATGAGTGGTAAGTAGTTGTCTTTTTCACGAAAACACGACAATAGAACTTTTGAAGGGGGAAACATCTGATCCATGATTTTCGAGCTACTCGGTATGAAACTGAATAGTTTTTCTGCTATTTTAAAAGATTTATTGGACGTACAAACCACGATATCATCCGCATATTATAATACGGCGGTATTGAGATGAACCGGGTGCGAAAGATCTGCCGTATAAATGTGATAAAAGAAGGGGGCTAAGGACTGGAAGACCCCTCCAAACTGCTCTTATGAAAGACACCTCATCCACTGATAGAAAGATAGAATGTTCTGATAAAAGGTTAACCCTTTAAGTGCCGGAAGTTATTAGTATGGCTGAACCCAGCAGGCCGGGATCTTTTCAACAAAAATAAAACCTAAAAAAATTATATTTTTTGTATACAGATATAAAAGATATTATGAAAACTTACTAAATATATACACCGTGGGGCGTTTGAGCTGCCGTTCACTCAGAAAAACACAGGGTTGTCACAACTTGACACAAAAAACACGTTTACTTATAAATATAGCGGAATATAATATACTTTGTAAACTAAAATCAACAAATTATCTGTATGATGTATAATAAAGCACAAAAGGTAAATAAACTATAAAATAAAACCGTAAAAAGTCTATATAAACGTATTTTTATGCCGTAAAACTACCGCCAATAACCAAAGAATACATGAAAACACACTTTGTAAATAAATACTTTGAGAAATTAACAAAAATAACGCAAAAAAGTTAAAAGTCAACCACTGAACAAAACTACAAACGAAGTCATTATAAATTATCGCAATTACGTCGCAAAACAATGTAATCGGTAACCCTGTGTCAGAGACACGTATTGACTGTCAGTGAAAGCTTTTAGAAAGATGACTGTAACTTTGATAATATCGGTAAATTGTAATATTTAAGTATTTCTTGACGATCCCAATAGATGTCACTATGTGTTATAATTTATAAATTATTACAATTTGATTTGATATTGGCTTACGACAAGCTCAAAGGAGAGCGCGTTCATTTTGTATGGCCGGCCTGGCGAGCACTGAATCGGAGAGCGCGTCAACACGCTCGTGGCAGTGAACCGGTTAAATATGAGGTGTGTTTTTTTTTAGCAGCATTTGTTAAGGCGAATTTGTGTTCACGAAATCTCTTTTCAAAGGATATTCCTGTCTTTCCTATATATAAATTATCACAGTCAGCACATAAAAGTGTATACACACCACTGCTGCTAAGTATTCCATTTTTACCTTTTTTTTTTACCTGGCAAGTTTTTTTGCCATGTGGCAATCTCTTCCAACCAACCAGAAAGAGGTTTTAATAGGCCCTAAGTGAAAACCAGACTGGAATCCTATTTATAAAGATAATTACACCAATTTCTTAAATATTTAAATTCTATAGAGTTTTATAAAATTTACACTAGAAACAGAACAGGATGGAAAATTAAATTTCTTGGACATAACATTATCTCGAAAAAATGGTACATTTGACTTTGATATATATAGAAAAGACACTTATTCAGACTATAATTCCAGCAACTTCCAACCATCCTAATAACCATAAATACGCCGGATTTAAACCTACGCTTCATAGATTACTCAAGGTCCCATTAAGTGATGACAATTTTAAAAAGGAATTAATAACCATAAAAAAATAACTACAAATAATGGCTATCCTGGAAACCTCATTGATTCACTTTTAAAAAAGAAAACAAAACAGAAACTCCTAAAAGATTATAGTATATATGAAACGACACCTATAAGCATACCTATAAATGGAGCAAAGTCCTATTTATAAAAACTATACGAAATAACCAAAAATATTCCAAGTCACATAAAGCCAGCTTTTTACACTAATTTTAATCTCCGGAAACTCTTATTTAATGGGAAAGGCAAAAATGGAATACTTAGCAACAGTGCTGTGTGTATACACTTTTATGTGCTGACTGTGATAATTTCTATATAGGAAAGACAGGAAGATCCTTCGAAAAGAGATTTCGTGAACACAAATCCTCTAATTTATTCTGAAATGGCTAATCATTGTCACTGTGAAAACCATACTGTTTCTATCAATGATGCCAAATTCTTATATATCAGTAGTAACGGAAATAAATTGGACAGATTAGAGGCCCTAGAAATTTCTAAGTCAGTACATCGATCCGAACATCTGGTAAATACATATATTCCCAGAATCTCTCTGCTGCTGACTGAGATCGTCCCATGCCTCCCTTACCCCTCAGTCCCCAACCTGAATCTTCCAAACCGTTAAAGCGTGTATATCGGTGCCAGTTTGAACAGAATGTAGTATTGTTTGTGCTCCCCTGAAGATAAGATGAAAACCTTGAAACCGGTAGGGTTATACCCTTACAAAAAAGTGGAATAAACAGTGTTTGATAAAATAAATTACAATATCTTTGAACCTCCACAACGTTAATGCCTTAACTATAAACAATATAAAACATATATAGATAATGGAAGTATGAATGGTTATTTGTAAGATGATCTAAATTAAACTGAATTTAGTGTAAAAAAAAAGTTTTTTTAACCAACAATGACACTACCTTGCCGGGCCGACGACCAGAAAGCAAAACAAATGCATGTTAAATTAAAACTTGCTTTATCATTGACAGTTACAATCCATAGAAAAAAAACATAGACGAAAATTCTCACTCTCTAGCACAGATCTCTCTCTCTCTCTCTCACCTTAATAGATGGAATACTAACAAAATGCTGACATAAATAATTCATTTTACCCAGAGAGTACCAGATTTAATGTGTGAAAGTAAAAATTTAACTTTAAAGTTGCACTGAAAACAAATATTAAAATAAAATTTTATGTTTAAATTATACATGTGCATACCATCGCAAGATGTAGACCTGATCTCTCTTCCAACCACAATACTGTGACTTGTTGTGGTTGGCAAAGAGATCCATGTACCATGGCTATTCGCCCGCAAGTCAATAAGTGACAAAGTCACTGAGCCATAATTCAGTCACTCTATTTAATAAAAGTTATTTCTAAGAACATTGCTGATATTTAATGTTATACATTTAAACAAATCATTCCGGTGTCTTTTTTTAAATATTTTTTTGTTTCCTCTATTCCTTGTAAAATTTCCAGAAAAAAAAACAAATTCATTGTCCACAGAAGCAAGGCTTCTCTCCACTATATATGCTTTCATAAGATTTAAAAAGGTATTTTTCAGAGCTGTAGGGCTTCTCTCAACTGTGAATCCTTTCATGAGATTTCAAATCACCTTTTCTTAAAAATGTCTTATCACATTGTCCACAGCTGTAAGGCTTCTCTCCAGTATGAATCCTTTCATGAGATTTTAAAAGATCTTTTCGTGAGAATATCTTATCACATTGTCCACAGCTGTAAGGCTTCTCTCCACTATGCATCGTTTCATGGTATTTTAAATGGCGTTTTTGTGAGAATGTCTTATCACATTGCCCACAGCTGTAAGGCTTATCTCCACTATGAATCCTTTCGTGATATTTTAAACTAGATTTTCGTAAGAATATCTTATCACATTGTCCACAGCTGTAAGGCTTCTCTCCACTATGAATCCATTCATGAAATTTTAAACAATCTATTCGTAAGAATGTCTTATCACATTGTCCACAGCTGTAAGGCTTCTCTCCAGTATGAATCCTTTCATGAGATTTTAAAAGATCTTTTCGTGAGAATATCTTATCACATTGTCCACAGCTGTAAGGCTTCTCTCCACTATGCATCGTTTCATGGTATTTTAAATGGAGTTTTTGTGAGAATGTCTTATCACATTGTCCACAGCCGTAAGGCTTTTCTCCACTATGAGTCCTTCCATGATATTTTAGAAGGCGTTTTTGTGAGAATGACTTATCACATTGTCCACAGCTGTAAGGCTTCTCTCCACTATGACTCCTTACATGATTTTTCAAATCAACTTTTCGTAAGAATGTCTTATCACACTGTCCACAGCTGTTAGGCTTATCTCCACTATGAATCTTTTCATGAGATTTTAAAAGGCGTTTTTGTGCGAATGACTTATCACATTGTCCACAGCTGTAAGGCTTCTCTCCACTATGACTCATTTCATGAGATTTTAAATTACCTATTCGTGAAAATGTCTTATAACATTGTCCACAGCTGTAAGGCTTTTCTCCAGTATGAATCCTTTCATGAGATTTTAAATTGCATTTTTGTGAGAATGTCTTATCACATTGTCCACAGCTGTAAGGCTTCTCTCCACTATGACTCCTTTCATGAGATTTAAAAAAACTTTTTCGTAAGAATGTCTGATCACATTGTCCACATCTGTAAGAATGTCTTATCACATTGTCCACAGCTCCACTATGAATCCTTTCATGATCTCTTAATTTATCTTTTCGTGAGAATGTCTGTGAACAATTTCCATAACCATACGAATTCTGCCCAGATGGATATATGATGCTCATATCACCTGAATCTAAAAATATATGAAAATTAAGAAAAAATCTCTAAATTAAATATTTTTTTGAATATTGATGAGTTGAAAATATAGATCTTAGTTCTTTTTGTAATAAAGCATTTCTCAAATTTGAGTTATTTGATTCATACGAGGGTTGCTACTTAAGTTTGGAGACAGACAAGTAAAAACAAATATTTATCATCGGAAATGGCTTTATTGTTTTTCAAGATACTCTCCATGAAGATCAATACACAACCGCTTCGCTAGCTCGCATTGTCGTGGTGGAGAATGATCCGTCTTCGGCGGTCGGTTTTCCTCATTTCTCCGAACACTTCTGGCAAACAAATTGTGTTGTACCATTCAGAATTGAGCGTACGACGTTCCACTAAAGGTACTGTTGCGACATGACCATTTATATCGATGAAACAATCCACCATTTGGTTCCATGTGCTTCGTGCGAGAACTACTTTTGTTGGATTTGGCTCGTCTTGAAAGACCCATACAGTCGACTGCTGTTTAGTTTCTGGCTCATATGCATAGATTCATGATTTGTCACCTGTCACGATCTTATAGACGTATTTTGAAGCACCGCGAACGAATTTTTCATTTCTTTGGACCAATCGACACGAGTCTTTTTTTGAGCGATTGCCAAATTATGCGGTATCCAACGCGAACAAATCTTTTTGACGGCCAAATGTTCATGCAATATTGAATGTATGCGAGTGGAACTAATTCCCAAACATGCCTTAATCTCACGATAAGTCACATGACGATCTTGCAATATCAGTTCACGCATAGCATCGATATTTTCTGGCACAACAACCGAATTTGAAGGACCTTCACGAAATTCGTCCTGGAGTGAACTACGACCACGATTGAATTCGGAAAACCAACGAAACACAGTGATGGTGCCCGGGATGGTGCTTCATCACCAAAAGTCGAAGCGAATTGATTGGTATACGGTTCGGTATTGAGTTAGTCCACATCGATAATCATAAAAAATTATCGCACGAAAATGTTCACAATTTAATTCCATTTTTGGCTGAGACGAATTTTTCAAGTCAATGTAAACAACACAAATAGCACTCGTATGACGAAACGTCGTGAGCACGTATACCATTAAAAATGTCAAACTTTACGATGCTGATGTCAGATTTGACGTATCTACAGTGGTGTTGCCATATCTCAAAACTTAAGTAGCTACCCTCATACAACAATTAACTTGTATTGAATTGTTAACTAAGAAAAAAATTGACAGAGTTAAGATAAAAATATTTTAACTTTATTATTTGTGCTAAGGCTTAACTTGAAGAATCCCATTTCAAACCAAATAAAAAATTTGTGTTAAGAATTTCACGAAAAACAGTCTGGTTAACACTTAGGGCCTATAAAAACATCTTTCTGGTTGGTTGGAAGAGATCGCCACATGGCAATAAACTCGCCAGGTTAAAAAAAATAAATAAAACTTATTCAGATTTCAATTAAAATAATTATACTCACTTGTTATTGCATGCGTGTCGGAAACATCAACAGTCTCCGTGTTACTGTCCCGAGCACATTCCTTCTTTATATCCGCTTCCTGTATGTCCATAGCAAAATCAGGTAATACTGGCGCAGTATCCTCTTCTACATTTTCTTCTTTTATGAAAAAATCTGAACAGATTTCCAATTCCAAATCATAGGATTGCCTTTGTGAACTCATTGCTGAGGTAATTTCTTTATCGAATGTATCATAAGATGGCTGGGATTTAAAATCTATGAAAAAAACATACAAGTTCAAATCTTCTGAAGTTATAAAACAAATAGATAATATATTATACACAACTTGGAGGATGTAAGACTGGCAAGAATCGCTAAGACTTAAAACCCTAACAGCAGGAGATTACCGGGAAGGCCGCCGAAAAGGTGAAAGCACAGCTGGATGTCTTCATCCCAGGACAGCCTACCATGGTCATACGACCTAAACAAAGAAGAAGAAGAAGAACTTTAAACCTCGTTTCTTTCACTTTTTATTAATGGGTCTGAACTGACAATAAGGCCAACACAGCACTCATAGAGCTATCTTATCTTAATATGGCATGGCTTTTTAGCTACTATTATGTGACTCAAGAAGACTATTAGGTCGAATGCTCAAGAAGGTTGATGGTGCAGTTAATATATGTAATAGTTCCGAGTTAGGGGCAGAAGAAAAATAAGGGTGATGATTTGGTTCTCATTAACAGAACTACCTTATATTTGAATTCGATCAAAATGAGGTATACAACATAACAGAACATCAACATACCGTGATTAGTCAACTTTTTACTTAGTATAATGATTTAAATATTTTTCAAAATAAAAATGTCAAAAACATTCTGGCCTTAAAGTACACACCACCTTATCCATGCCTGGTATGGAATAGGTGGTGTGTACCTGTAGGTTAAACACCACTCATACGACATAAGGTAATTGATTGTCATATCTCATTTTATATTTATGTGTTTTAACAATATTAAGTTTACTTGGGTCTGTGGGATTATCAACAACATGTCTGGAATCTGCGCTAATATCTTGCGCACATTCCTGTTTGATATCTGCCTCATGTACACTGATATCATACTGGGGGAACACTGCTGTAGTATCTCCATCTTTTGCCTTTTCTTCTTTCACCATTACATCTGAAACATTTGCAATAGTTTAACAATGAGTTTATAATACATTTACCCTTTGATGTAGAAAAGCATAAAACTATATTCAATGCCCAATATTAGTAAATGAAACCTTTCGTGACATGAATAATCTTCTTTGTAATTTAACAAGACACGACTTGCTTGTGCTCCCCTGATGACGAGGTGAAAACCTTGAAACCGGTAGGGTTATACCGTTACATAAAGTGGACTAAACAGCGTTTGATAAAACAAATTAAAATGTTTTTAAACCTCCACAAAGTTTATGCCTATAAAAAACTATAAAAAATTTAATAATCTTCTATGTTAGTGGTGTGTGTAGATTTGTTATGCATAACACTACATCTGTATGCATAACACTACATCTGAAGCTTAATGTGTTACTGTCACACATCAGAAGAGTTTTAAAAATGTTTTTGTAGTTTGTCTGGCCTTGGTAATTTTAGTGCGGTTTTCTAACCGAACAGGTTTTTCTGAACATATGCAAATGCAGAGTAGTACCTTATCTAATAGTCACAACCACTACTTTCCTATCGTTACACTCAACTTATAAATACTTAGATTGTTGTTTGCAATACCAAAATTCAATCAAGTAATTTGTCCAATGCTGTAAAGCCGAAAATGAAAACATACAGTGACGGTGAAGTGTAAATGACACAACATTAATGCAGAAGCTACTGCATGACGTGAGGATTCTAATTTAGAAAGTCGTCCAATTGAAGTAAAACAAGTCCATAAACACAAGGTAGGTACTTGCAATGTTAGAATCATTTATTTTTGTTTAACAGATTATCAAAACAAATGAAAATAAATTTGTTCTCATTGTTGAAATTGACCTTTTTAGTGACAATTTACAAGTCTCAAGGAGTGGTGGACAGCCTACCGGTGGGGCAGGATGGCGTTTCCACTGAATAAGGGTAATTAGTATTTGTTTTTATACAGGCGTTATGTGTGTCTCTTCGCTGAATGATGTTATTGTAAAAACAGGAAGAAGTTATCTGGTGTGGAAGGATTTCTTAAGTTGTCGTGGGGAAATTGTCTTCCCCACTCAGAGAGCTCACAGCATTCCCAAGAAAGAAGTAAATTCTTTGTCATGGGGAAAAAAGCAAATCTGGCAAGGAAGATATTAGTGAACAGAAATTTTTTCCATTCAATCTAGTCCTTTCATCCTGAAAATAGAGAGGATCTCCATGCAGCTATTGATTGATGAAATTAAATTTTAAATGGAAAATGTTTGAGAAAATATATTTTTGTTTGATTTGTACAGAATTTTTTTTTTAAATAACATAAAAATTTAACTTTTCGTATAAAGTAAGTAGAGTTTTAACTAAACAACTTGATTTTATTGTAAAAGAACTAATATAGTTTATGTAAAAAAGTGTAAAGCCTCTATTGTACTGATGTAACGCTATCCCAGCAGATCAACTGTTAAAATAAACTGAGGTAAAAGTATGCCTTTAACACTTAAAACACGAAATGACAGCGCAGCAAGAAATCAAGCAGCGCACACTGATACACTATCACCGTGAAGCGGGCAGAACGAACCTCTAAATCAATAACACGATCAACTCACAAAAACCAAAATATTGACAAAATAAATCGCATATTTTCAATACCTAATGGGCAGATCAATTCGACAGAACTAACACTATTATTTCTGAATAATGGCCATGCATTCCTATATCTGATAGAGTATACGCGGTGACTTTATCTTGGCCGTGAACGTAAGGTATGGAGTATTCGCCAGATACGCGGTGTCTTCTTGAATAATGGCCGTGAATTCCTTTATACGAAGGAATATACGCCAGTGTCAAGTGATACTTGATTGACAATTCTTCTTCGTGAATAATGGCCGTGAACACCCATATAAGAAGGATAGACGCCATTGGCAAATTATTTTGACAGTTACACTCCATAGAAAAAACCATAGACTCAAATTCTCGCTTTCTAGCACAGATTGCATTAGTGGATGGAACACTAGCAAATCGCTTACATAGTTAGTTTTATTCAGTCAGAGATCCTAAGATCAAAGATGTTGAACTGAGCAAAAAATATTTAAGTAGTAGCTTTTTGTTTTAATTATGATTGAGGGATCGCCGAGATATTAAAAACATTGAAAACCATTATTCACAAGTGGAAGCCGAATGAAATGGAGACTTGATCCCTCTACCAACCAGAATACTGAAACATTGTACCATGACTATTCAAGTCAATAAATAACAATGTCTTTACCTGTCACTAAATAATTCTTCGTTGGACGGTTCGTGTCAAAATAATCGTGAAGTGGTCAGAATGTGAAGTGGTCATCACCGTGAAGCAGTCAGAAGAAACCTCTAAATCGGTAACATAATCAACTGGCAAAAAAAAACGAAAATATAGAAGAAAAAATAACAATCAAAGCAATACCTAATTGACAGTACAATTTGACAGGACTAACACACCCTTCTTCCTGAATAATGGCCATGCACTCCTATATCTGATGGAATATGCGCGGTGTCTTCATCTTCTTAAATAATAGCCATGACCTTCTACGTTTAGAGTGTACACAAAATACGTGGTGTCTTCTTCTTGAATAATGCTTGTGAATTCCTGTTTATGGATGAATATACGACAATGCTAAGTCAAGGCGCGGTGTCAAATTAAGCGATGCTTTATTGTTACACATATTCCATAGAAAAAAACCACAGAAGAAAATTCTTACAGTCTAGCCGAGTTGCATTGATAAATGAAATATTATTTCATGGTTCACGACCATAATTCATGAAAGAACTAGCACATTGCTAACATAAATAATTTATTTTATCTAGAGAGCACATTTAATGTAAGTAAACATTAAATTATAAAGTTGCATTGAAAACAAATTTTACAATGGAAGGTTTTTGTTTTAATTATGATTTATGGCCTGAGGGATCTCCGAGATACTAAAAATATTGAAAACATTTCATATTATGAATTCACAAGGATTGGGCACCATTTATTTTTTAAATGTGACCTGAAATTACTTCGTAGAGGTCAATATTTTTTTTAATACAAGGTGTAATGTAAATGAACATGAGGAATGTAAAAAAATATTCATGTTCACAGCATTACAAGATGTACGGAGCAAGTAGACAGCCAACATGGAAGCTGAATGAAATGAAGATCTCTCTGCCAGCCCCCTGCCTGATCTCTCTGCCAACCCCAATACTGTAACCATGGCTATTCCCCCGCAGGTCAATAAATAAACAATTCCTGTAAAAAACTGCGTCTTTGCCTGTCACCAAATAATTCTCTATCAGAGAAAAATCTATGGAACTAATTTAAATACAAGCTATATATTAAAGCATTGCTGGTATTTAATGTTATACATTTAAACAAATCATCCCAGTGGTTTTCTTCCCTTACAAAATTTCCAGCAAATTATCGACACAATAAGCGGACCACTTACACTGTCCACAATATCCCACTTCGTGGTCGCTATAAAATGTTGAACCCGGATTAAAAGAAAAATCCCACTTCACCCGAACGTACGTTCAGTACCGCATGATCCGTTCAACTCGTCGAAAAAGTCATATGTGCGAGTAATAGTTCATCATAAATCGCTAGATCTGGTATACCACAAGGATCTAATTTAGGTCCCCTGCTATTCCTCATATTAAAAATTCCATAAGTCACTCGACAGGTTTATTGTCCGCTAACGATTTGAACATTTTCAAAAAGATTAATTCACCTCCCGACTGTGCACAGTTACAACAGAACCTAGACTCTAGTTCCCTGGACTGAGCTAAATCATCTTCTGTCCTACATAAACAAATGTGTCTGAGTATCCTATACTGCCCTCATAAGCAAAAACGCAGCTAATGGCAAAAGTTTTGAGAAAACTGTACTTTCATGTTTTTTATTGCTGCTTAACACTTGCCTTACTGTGCTGAAAAATCCCGCCAGCCACTTTGCTGGACTCTAAGTGTCCAAATGCTGAAAAATGTATGTTTTAAATTAAAATTATGCAAAATCTGCTAGGTTATTTGTTGTAATTAGCTATAAAAATCATTTTATTATGTATTAAAGCGTCGAATTATATAAAATAAGTGCAAGAAATGATAAAATAAGGGCTGAAACAGAGAGACATTACTATAGGAATTTCGTTTGTACACTGACTCATACAGTGTACACAAAACTCAGAATGCCCCTCTTTCTGCGCATGCGTACCAGGAGTTCCCAACCGTTGAATTTTTTTCATAAAATTATACAATAAAATATAGCGTGTTATTTTTTGGCAATAAAAATATAATTCGAATTAAGACAATAAATAACATATAAACAAACTATAAAATTAATATATAAATTCAAAAATAATAATATAAAAACAAACACGAAATTCAAAATCAATAAAATATGCAATTTGGAAAATATAAACACTTTACAGAAAATTTTAAAATAGGACAAACATATAATCAAAGTTTAATCCTGTGGAGAAAGTCTATCGCAATTGGGACATGAAATAACTTTTGTTTCTATTCAATGTACTAAACACACAAATATTGCAGAATAACCTGGTTCTTTTTCTCGATTTTTTTTTTAACAAAACCCACAACTTCCTCTTTTGAGCATCTCACGGGGTGCCAACAGGGCATTATTTACTGATGTTTCGGGTATTGACTCGCCACAATATGTTAAAACTGTATTGAAAGCATCTTGTTGCATGTGATATTTGATGCTGCTATTTTTCCTTTTCAGGATATTGGGCTTTGCCAATTCCAAACTTAACTCTATTATGAAATGTTTTCGGCGGCATTTATTATTTTGTTTCCACTCTGGATATTTATCTATCCATG
The DNA here is from genome assembly GCA_949825065.1 of Odontocerum albicorne. Classification (NCBI taxonomy): domain Eukaryota; kingdom Metazoa; phylum Arthropoda; class Insecta; order Trichoptera; family Odontoceridae; genus Odontocerum; species Odontocerum albicorne. The sequence continues at coordinate 22,343,592 of OX463863.1, read as the reverse complement.
AGGTGTGCATTCAATGCAGTCATATCTACAATTTCCATAAAAACACGGAAAGGCCATCTTCTCGTTGACCTTGAGCAAGAGTATTCTCTAGTCACTTGGTCTCCCGTATCTACTCCAATTTTCATATTATTATAATGATTTATAATTAGTGGCTTTTGTTTTTCTGCTAATTTGATGGAGGTAAAAAAATATCTGTGGTTATCCCCCTGTTAGTGCCATACTGCGGTTGAACCATTTCCATGACTACTCGGTGACCTTGATTTATCTCTCTGCGATTATTTATCATACCAGAATAAACCTGTAAATTTGTTATGTATGCCGTCGCAGTCAGCAGCAACCCAAATTTTGATGCCATATTTACCAGGTGTAGACTTCATGTACACGCGAAATGGACAATGCCCTCTAAAGCTTGCCAAACGTTCGTCTACAGTTATATTTTAAGATGGAGAATAATTGCTCTTGCACGCATCCACAAACATTTTTAAAATCCAATTAATTGGTTCTAATTTATCTGAAGAAACCTGATATCTCTCTTCTCGGGTTTCTTTATCATCAAAACGAATATAACTGTAAATATAGATGAATCTATCTCGAGACAGAGCTGCTGTGAAAAATGACTGGCAAAAGCGACTTTCACTTATCCAAAATTCACTCAAAGATAGCTTTCGTGTTGGATTTCTGCCAGACGCGAGCAATATTCCAATTAATGCATATAACTCATCTTCTGATATTAGTTGGTTCTTTTGTATGAATTAATTAGATTTAAATGATGATTTGTTTCTTCAATTATTACTTTTACTACCTCTTCATTTACAAACAGACAAATTATATATTTTATGGAACATACATTTATACTTGAATTTCTCAGTCCAGAATCTTCGGTGAGAATATTTGATGCCCGACACCTTGAAGATGGAGGTGATAATAAACTTCATTCAAATCCATGTTTTGATGTAAATAATATTGTATTTCTTCGTCTTCTTCACTGGCCTCCATATCAGAATCTACTTCATCCTGTACCTCGACAAAATCTTCTGATTCTAATATATTGCCTGTCGCCTCAAATTCAAAATCGCTATCGATATTTCCCGCCATTTCAATTATTATTTTTTTGAAAATGAAATAATAAAGAAAAATGTAAAAAATATACATTTATCATAAAAAGAGTAACGGTACAATAGAACATACCAGATAAAAAATAACATTTGTTGAAATGTATTTTCATCTCCTTTAACACATTTCTATATGCATCATACGAGCACTTCAGATGCGGATGTTTCATTATGAAATCTTGATGCATCAAAGTTATACTAATGTCACTTGGCAAGTAACGAATACGGGGAGCACACTCCTTTCTAGAATGAGAAATCGTAAGATGAAAAAGTTCAATATTGGGGCTTTGTCTATTTTATTAACTGCTGCTTGTGGACCTCGTGTATCTTTGAATATGGTTAATGAATAATATAGAGGCGTTTTCTTTTGTAACCTGTACAAAACAGAATCGTTTTTACCGTGATACCCCAAAGTTGTTAAAAAAAAACTTTAAAATGTGTTGCAGGGTATTTTGCTCATCTGTAAAAAAATACTTCATATTAATTTTTTTTATGATAGCCTGTTTATTTACTGGTTTACGTTGGCAGTTAGCTAACATATGTATATGAATGTTGATCCTTCCCAGACATTTCCATAAATTACTGACGTATCATTTTTCAAGAACTATCATAAATTTTTATCAGACACTTCATTTAGCACACATTAGTATCGCAAGGGTCGGGTCCCGGTCCCGCAGAGGATGTGTTTTGCTTGTAATTGTCTAACAATAGCTGGTATTTTGAGTTTTCTTTTCCTTCCTGTACCTCATTTTGTCAGAGATGGAAGTGAATCTTGTAGAGAAGAGTCAGATCCTTCAACAATTTCAACATTCTCAATTGTTGCCCAATTATTATAATTATTACTGGGTTCAACAGTCTCTTTTTATGAATATTTATGTTTTTATATAGTAGCAGGTTGATGTTATGTTTTCAGCATGATTTTTCCAAGATAACCTGAAGTCGAATGCCATTCCGAGGAATTAGTGTGAACTGTGATTAAGAATAGGAAAATTGTCAATACAAATATGAGTGGTAAGTAGTTGTCTTTTCCACGAAAACAAGACAATAGAACTTTTGAAGGGGGAAACATCTGATCCATGATTTTTGAGCTACTCGGTATGAAACTGAATAGTTTTTCTGCTATTTTAAAAGATTTATTGGACGTACACACCACGATATCATCCGCATATTATAATACGGCGGTATTGAGATGAACCGGGTGCGAAAGATCTGCCGTATAAATGTGATAAAAGAAGGGGGCTAAGGACTGGAAGACCCCTCCAAACTGCTCTTGTGAAAGACACCTCATCCACTGATAGAAAGATAGAATGTTCTGATAAAAGGTTAAAAAATATGAGGTGTTTTTTTTTAGCAGCATCTTTTGTTTTAAAATAGGTAAAATGACATTGTCATAAGCTGAGGTAATATCTAAGAAAGCGGCTATAAGTGGTTTTTGATAAGTAAATGCGGAATGAATATCAGTAGAGAGAATAGCTAAATTATCCATAGCACTGTGGGATTTACGGAAACCAATCTAGTTGTTGTATTGAGGCATCGAGAAAATGGGAGAATTAGTTCCAATAGACTTTATTGGTGTTAAATTTTCTACAGATGGAGTTAATGATGGAAATGATGGAGTTAGATGGAGTTAATGATGGAAATGAAATGATCATGGGAAGATGATCATTCCCGTGGGGATCAGGCACAACATTCCACGATAGCATAGAGGCTGACGTGGCCTAACGGATTGATAAATTTATTGCGCTTGAATTTTGATTCGGCACTGTCAATCAGGTAGGTGAGCCGTCATTCGGTACATCGTAGAGCCGTCACCAAAGTGGGATTGGCCACATTTGAAGAAACGTGCAGATGATCTGCATTGATGGTCCGTGTGTCAGTATCTGCAGCACTGTATAGTTGGGAAATAATACTTTTCTACTACTAAAGAGTTGTAGAAAGCGTAGACCCTCTGAGGTAGGGCCTGCCCATCAAATGTTAGTACTACTGTTTGTGTAGGGGCCCACGTCACACCATCCGAGTTATCATAGTTATCTTACATTTAAGTCTACTGGCTTTCTGGACTCTTCCATAGCCATCCGGTACTTCAAAATTTTCTCAGATTTTTTTCCTTCTTCCACGTAACCGGGATTCCTCTTACGAAGCCCATTCTGGTGACCATGAAAAAAGGAATAAATTATTAAAAGCCATATTTGGTAAGGGCTCCATTTCGTAGGACATTATTAGTCGATGGGTATTTGTCTAAGACTACTGCCAATCTATTCCGACCTATTAGTTTTATACCGTTTTTTGGTGATATGTCTGGATTTTTTTGTAAGGTACATTCCAAAAGAAATTAAGTTAATGGATGTTCCTGGTGAATCTGTAATTTTTTGTACGTGTACCACATAAGGGGATCGGTAATGTTTATCGTATTCCCAAACCTGGGGAAGAGAAGGGGATACAGGGGGTATAAGGGAGGATGTTGTAGGGGTTGTGGCTGTTTGGAGTATTTCATCGATGGTACAGTAAGAGGGGTAATTTTCCAATCAGGTGATTCTTGACGACTCCCAGGCCTTAGGTTCCTCGTTATCTTTCTTAGGGTTTTATTTTTCACTTCCGTGAAGCACGGGACCAGGATTTCTTCTTCGGTTAATAGTTCGGTATCAGAGGTTACATCTGGAGGTTTTGGATCAGGGGGTTTGTGTAGAATCATTTTTACCTACCTACAAAAATAAAAAAAGACACGAGAAAGTAAAAACCAAAGAAAAACTACCTACCTGTATTTCTACGATGAAATTAACCACAAATATGTACACAATCTAAGATATAATACAATACATTTTTATTGTAATTTATTTAATAAAACACAGTATAACCCTACCGGTTTCAAGGCTTTCACCTCATCTTCAGCGGAGCACAAACAAGACTAAATCCTGTTCAAACTGGCACCGATATACACGCTTCAACGGTTTGGGATATTCAGGTTGGGGACTGAGGGGTAAGGGAGACACGGGACGATCTCGGTCAACAGCGGAGAGATTCTGGGAATATATTTATTTACCAGATGTTCGGATCGATGTACTGACTTAGAAATTTCTAGGGCCTCTAATCTGTCCAATTTATTTCCGTTACTACTGATATGTAAGAATTTGGCATCATCGATAGAAAATGTATGGTTTTCACGGTGACAATGATTAGCCATTTCAGAATAAATTAGAGGATTTGTTAAGGCGGATTTGTGTTCAAGAAATCTCTTTTCAAAGGATCTTCCTGTCTTTCTTATATAGAAATTATCACAGTCAGCACATAAAAGTGTATACACACCACTGCTGCTAAGTATTCCATTTTTTACCTTTTCTTTTTAACCTGACAAGTTTTTTGCCATGTGGCAATCTCTTCCAACCAACCAGAAAGATGTTTTAATAGGCCCTAAGTGAAAACCAGACTGGAATCCTATTTATATAGATAATTAAAACAATTTCTTAAATATTTTAATTCTATAGAGTTTTATTAAATTAACACTAGAAACAGAACAGGACGGTTAATTAAATTCCTTGGACTTAACATTATCTAGAAAAAATGGTACATTTGACTTTGATATATATAGAAAAGACACTTATTCAGACTCTATAATTCCAGCAACTTCCAACCATCCTAATAACCATAAATACGCCGCATTTAACCCTACGCTTCATAGATTACTCAATGTCCCATTAAGCGATGACAACTTTAAAAAGGAATTAATAACCATAAAAAAAAAGCTACAAATAATGGCTATCCTGGAAACCTCATTGATTCACTTTTAAAAAAGAAAACAAAACAGAAACTCATAAAAGATTATAGTATATATGAAACGACACCTATAAGCATACCTATAAATGGAGCAAAGTCCTATTTATAAAAACTATAAGAAATAACCAAAAATATTCTAAGTCACATAAAGCCAGCTTTTTACACTAATTTTAATCTCCGGAAACTCTTATTTAATGGGAAAGGCAAAAATGGAATACTTAGCACCAGTGGTGTGTATAAACTTTTATGTGCTGACTGTGATAATTTCTATATAGGAAAGACAGGAAGATCCTTCGAAAAGAGATTTCGTGAACACAAATCCTCTAATTTATTCTGAAATGGCTAATCATTGTCACCGTGAAAACCATACTTTTTCTATCGATGATGCCAAATTCTTATATATCAGTAGTAACGGAAATAAATTGGACAGATTAGAGGCCCTAGAAATTTCTAAGTCAGTACATCGATCCGAACATCTGGTAAATACATATATTCCCAGAATCTCTCCGCTGCTGACTGAGATCGTCCAATGCCTCCCTTGCCCCTCAGTCCCCAACCTGAATCTTCCAAACCGTTAAAGCGTGTATATCGGTGCCAGTTCGAACAGAATGTAGTATTGTTTGTGCTCCCCTGAAGATGAGATGAAAACCTTGAAACCGGTAGGGTTATACCCTTACAAAAAAGTGGAATAAATAGTGTTTGATAAAATAAATTACAATATCTTTGAACCTCCACAACGTAAATGCCTTAACTATAAACAATATAAAACATACATAGATAATGGAAGTATGAATGGTTATTTGTAACATGATCTAAATTAAACTGAATTTAGTGTAAAAAAAAAGTTTTTTTAACCAACAATGACACTACCTTGCCGGGCCGACGACCAGAAAGCAAAACAAATGCATGTTAAATTAAAACTTGCTTTATCATTGACAGTTACAATCCATAGAAAAAAAACATAGACGAAAATTCTCACTCTCTAGCACAGATCGCCTTAACCCTCTGATCGGTGACAGTCCCGGCGGGGTTAAAAAAGTGACAAGGTCTCTAGGGACTGTCAAAAAATGTAATGGTATTATCATCATGCAGGTATGTCTTGATGATTTTGTAAGTTAGCTTATGGTTGTATAAGGTGCCTAAATGTATATAGAAGGATAAAATGTAAGTATAAAGGCAAAAAAATAAGTTTTTTTTTGGTAATTTAGGTTTTATTTGACAGGTAAAAAATAAAAGTTGTAATAAATGTATTATTGTGCTGCTTATTCATGGTCATGAATGCAGGTATCACACCGATACAATAATGCTGAATGCTCAGCACAAACCGCTTTATTGCAGGTATAGCAATATGATCTGGTTTTGCGCACGATATAAGTTGCAAATGAAGGTGCAGCTCCTGATGTTAGTCTTGCTACTACCGGAAAATATAAAAAAATGTAATTTATATGTTTGTGCGTTTCAATATTCAATTTCAAAGTTACCTTTACATCAAATGCTTCCATAGCAATTCGAATTTTGGGATAGCACATTATGCGTGTATTGGTGGCTCGTTCTTTGATATTTGAAATTGCTAATTGTTTCGTCAACAATTGCAAAAACAAACGTGGTTTGTCTGTTTTTTGAACAGGCTTCATCCCATCGTAAATTATGAATGCGGTCAATGCAGCAATATCTATCATGTTGTAGAACATTGCAAGCGGCCAACGATTTGTTGAACGTTTGCATGAATAAGTGCCAAGCATCTGATCCATTGTGTCCACCCCAGATTTATGGGCATTGTAGTCCAGAATGACCATTGGCTTTCGCTTATCGGTTTCACTATCTACCGAACAACTTATAATGCATTGTATACAACAGCAGGACCGATTTATTCTTCTTCGGTTTCTTCCAATTTCTTTCAACAATGGTACAAGTCAGGTATAAGGTCCCTAAAGATCTTGTACCTGATTCCCGTACTAAATGTTTTCAAACCGTAATAAAACACGAACGAGTGATCTTACCGCTTTGAAACCGGTTTTAATCGCTTCAGCATGTTTTTTTTTTGGAATACATACAGCATCACGTTTCCAAAACATACAAAGAGAAAGTTGTGAGCAAACAAAAATCGAAAACGTCCCCAGGGACCTTGTCACTAATCGGAGGGTTAATAGATGGAACACTAACAAAATGCTGACATAAATAATTCATTTTACCCAGAGAGTACCAGATTTAATGTGTGAAAGTAAAAATTTAACTTTAAAGTTGCACTGAAAACAAATATTAAAATAAAATTTTATGTTTAAATTATACATGTGCATACCATCGCAAGATGTAGACCTGATCTCTCTGCCAACCACAATACTGTGACTTGTTGTGGTTGGCAGAGAGATCCATGTGCCATGGCTATTCGCCCGCAAGTCAATAAGTGACAAAGCCACTGAACCATAATCTAGTCACTCTATTTAATAAAAGTTATTTCTAAGAACATTGCTGATATTTAATGTTATACATTTAAACAAATCATTCCGGTGTCTATTTTAAATATTTTTTTGTTTCCTCTATTCCTTGTAAAATTTCCAGAAAAAAAAACAAATTCATTGCCCACAGAAGCAAGGCTTCTCTCCACTATAAATCCTTTCATTAGATTTAAAAAGGTATTTTTCAAAGCTGTAGGGCTTCTCTCAACTGTGAATCCTTTCATGAGATTTTAATTTATCTTTTCGTAAGAATGTCTTATCACATTGTCCACAGCTGTAAGGCTTCTCTCCTTTATGAATCCTTTCATGAGATTTTAAACTATCTATTCGTAAGAATGTCTTATCACATTGTCCACAGCTGTAAGGCTTCTCTCCAGTATGAATAATTTCATGAGATTTTAAAATATCTCTTTGTGAGAATGTCTTATCACATTGTTCACAGCTGTAAGGCTTATCTTCACTATGAATCCTTTCGTGATATTTTAAACTAGATTTTCGTAAGAATATCTTATCACATTGTCCACAGCTGTAAGGCTTCTCTCCACTATGAATCCATTCATGAGATTTTAAACAATCTATCCGTAAGAATGTCTTATCACATTGTCCACAGCTGTAAGGCTTCTCTCCAGTATGAATCCTTTCATGAGATTTTAAAAGATCTTTTCGTGAGAATATCTTATCACATTGTCCACAGCTGTAAGGCTTCTCTCCACTATGCATCGTTTCATGGTATTTTAAATGGCGTTTTTGTGAGAATGTCTTATCACATTGTCCACAGCCGTACGGCTTTTCTCCACTGTGAATCCTTTCATGATATTTTAGAAGGCGTTTTTGTGAGAATGACTTATCACATTGTCCACAGTTGTAAGGCTTCTCTCCACTATGACTCCTTACATGATTTTTCAAATCAACTTTTCGTAAGAATGTCTTATCACACTGTCCACAGCTGTTAGGCTTATCTCCACTATGAATCTTTTCATGAGATTTTAAAAGGCGTTTTTGTGCGAATGACTTATCACATTGTCCACAGCTGTAAGGCTTCTCTCCACTATGACTCCTTTCATGAGATTTTAAATTATCTATTCGTGAGAATGTCTTATCACATTGTCCACAGCTGTAAGGCTTCTCTCCACTATGAATCCTTTCATGAGATTTCAAATCACCTTTTCTTAAAAATGTCTTATCACATTGCCCACAGCTGTAAGGCTTCTCTCCACTATGACACCTTACATGATTTTTCAAATCAACTTTTCGTAAGAATGTCTTATCACATTGTCCACAGCTGTAAGACTTATCTCCACTATGACTCCTTGCATGAGATTTTAAATGATATATTCGTGAGAATGTCTTATCACATTGTCCACAGCTGTAAGGCTTCTCTCCACTATGATTCCTTTCATGAGATTTCAAATCACCTTTTCTTAAAAATGTCTTATCACATTGTCCACAGCTGTAAGGCTTCTTTCCACTATGAATTATTTCATGAGATTTTAAAATATCTCTTTGTGAGAATGTCTTATCACATTGTCCACAGCTGTAAGGCTTATCTTCACTATGAATCCTTTCGTGATATTTTAAACTAGATTTTCGTAAGAATATCTTATCACATTGTCCACAGCTGTAAGGCTTCTCTCCACTATGAATCCATTCATGAGATTTTAAACAATCTATTCGTAAGAATGTCTTATCACATTGTCCACAGCTGTAAGGCTTCTCTCCAGTATGAATCCTTTCATGAGATTTTAAAAGATCTTTTCGTGAGAATATCTTATCACATTGTCCACAGCTGTAAGGCTTCTCTCCACTATGCATCGTTTCATGGTATTTTAAATGGCGTTTTTGTGAGAATGTCTTATCACATTGTCCACAGCCGTACGGCTTTTCTCCACTGTGAATCCTTTCATGATATTTTAGAAGGCGTTTTTGTGAGAATGACTTATCACATTGTCCACAGCTGTAAGGCTTCTCTCCACTATGACTCCTTACATGATTTTTCAAATCAACTTTTCGTAAGAATGTCTTATCACATTGTCCACAGCTGTTAGGCTTATCTCCACTATGAATCTTTTCATGAGATTTTAAAAGGCGTTTTTGTGCGAATGACTTATCACATTGTCCACAGCTGTAAGGCTTCTCTCCACTATGAGTCATTTCATGAGATTTTAAATTACCTATTCGTGAGAATGTCTTATCACATTGTCCACAGTTGTAAGGCTTCTCTCCACTATGACTTCTTTCATGAGATTTCAAAAAACGTTTTCGTAAGAATGTCTTATCACATTTTCCACAGCTGTACGGCTTCTCTCCACTATGAATCCTTCCATGATCTCTTAATTTATCTTTTCGTGAGAATGTCTGTGAACAATTTCCATAACCATACGAATTTTGCCCAGATGGATATATGATGCTCATATCACCTGAATCTAAAAATATATGAAAATTAAGAAAAAATCTCTAAATTAAATATTTTTTTGAATATTGAAGAGTTGAAAATATAGATCTTAGTTCTTTTTGTAATAAAGCATTTCTCAAATTTGAGTTCTTTGATTCATACGAGGGTTGCTACTTAAGTTTTGAGACAGACAAGTAAAAACAAATATTTATCATCGGAAATGGCTTTATTGTTTTTCAAGATACTCTCCATGAAGATCAATACACTTTTGCATGCGTTTGAACCAATTTTCGAAGGACTTTTTCCCCTCCGAATGTGGTTACTTCAAAACATGCGTTTTGAATGCATCAACCGCTTCGCTAGCTCGCATTGTCGTGATGGAGAATGATCCGTCTTCGGCAGTTGGTTTTCCTCATTTCTCCGAACACTTCTGGCAAACAAATTGTGTTGTACCATTCAGAATTGAGCGTACGACGTTCCACTAAAGGTACTGTTGCGACATGACCATTTATACCGATGAAACAATCCACCATTTGCTTCCAAGTGCTTCGTGCGAGAACTACTTTTGTTGGATTTGGCTCGTCTTGAAAGACCCATACAGTCGACTGCTGTTTAGTTTCTGGCTCATATGCATAGATCCATGATTCGTCACCTGTCACGATCTAATAGACGTATTTTGAAGCACCGCGAACGAATTTTTCATTTCTTTGGACCAATCGACACGAGTCTTTTTTTGAGCGATTGCCAAATTATGCGGTATCCAACGCGAACAAATCTTTTTGACGGCCAAATGTTCATGCAATATTGAATGTATGCGAGTGGAACTAATTCCCAAACATGCCTTAATCTCACGATAAGTCACATGACGATCTTGCAATATCAGTTCACGCATAGCATCGATGTTTTCTGGCACAACAACCGAATTTGAACGACCTTCACGAAATTCGTCCTGGAGCGAACTACGACCTCGATTGAATTCGGAAAACCAACGAAACACAGTGATGGTGCCCGGGATGGTGCTTCATCACCAAAAGTCGAAGCGAATTGATTGGTATACGGTTCGGTATTGAGTTAGTCCACATCGATAATCATAAAAAATTATCGCACGAAAATGTTCACAATTTAATTCCATTTTTGGCTGAGACGAATTTTTCAAGTCAATGTAAACAACACAAATAGCACTCGTATGACGAAACGTCGTGAGCACGTATACCATTAAAAATGTCAAACTTTACGATGCTGATGTCAGATTTGACGTATCTACAGTGGTGTTGCCATATCTCAAAACTTAAGTAGCTACCCTCATACAACAATTAACTTGTATTGAATTGTTAACTAAGAAAAAAATTGACAGAGTTAAGATAAAAATATTTTAACTTTATTAGTTGCGCTAAGGCTTAACTTGAAGAATCCCATTTCAAACCAAATAAAAAATTTGTGTTAAGAATTTAACGAAAAACAGTCTGGTTAACACTTAGGGCCTATAAAAACATCTTTCTGGTTGATTGGAAGAGATCGCCACATGGTAATAAACTCGCCAGGTTAAAAAAATAAAATAAAACTTATTCAGATTTCAATTAAAATAATTATACTCACTTGTTATTGCACGCGTGTCGGAAACATCAACAGTCTCTGTGTAACTGTCCCGAGCACATTCCTTTTTTATATCCACTTCCTGTATGTCCATAGCAAAATCAGGGAATACTGGTGCAGTATCCTCTTCTACATTTTCTTTTTTTGTTAAAAAATCTGAACAGATTTCCAATTCCAAATCATAGAATTGCCTTTGTGAACTCATTGCTGAGGTAATTTCTTTATCGAATGTATCATAAGATGGCTGGGATTTAAAATCTATGAAAAAAACATACAAGTTCAAATCTTCTGAAGTTATAAAACAAATAGATAATATATTATCCACAATTTGGAGGATGTAAGACTGGCAAGAATCGCTAAGACTTAAAACCCTAACAGCAGGAGATTACCGGGAAGGCCGCCGAAAAGGTGAAAGCACAGCTGGATGTCTTCATCCCAGGACAGCCTACCATGGTCATACGACCTAAACAAAGAAGAAGAAGAAGAACTTTAAACCTCGTTTCTTTCACTTTTTGTTAATGGGTCTGAACCGACAATAAGGCCAACACAGCACTCATAGAGCTATCTTATCTTAATATGGCATGGCTTTTTAGCTACTATTATGTGACTCAAGAAGACTATTAGGTCGAATGCTCAAGAAGGTTGATGGTGCAGTTAATATATGTAATAGTTCCGAGTTAGGGGCAGAAGAAAAATAAGGGTGATGATTTGATTCTCATTAACAGAACTACCTTATATTTGAATTCGATCAAAATGAGGTATACAACATAACAGAACATCAACATACCGTGATTAATCAACTTTTTACTTAGTATAATGATTAAAATATTTTTCAAAATAAAAATGTCAAAAACATTCTAGCCTTAAAGTACACACCACCTTATCCATGCCTGGTATGGAATAGGTGGTGTGTACCTGTAGGTTAAACACCACTCATACGACATAAGGTAATTGATTGTCATATCTCATTTTATATTTATTGTGTTTTAACAATATTAAGTTTACTTGGGTCTGTGGGATTATCAACAACATGTCTGGAATCTGCACTGATATCTTGCGCACATTCCTGTTTGATATCTGCCTCATGTACACTGATATCATACTGGGGGAACACTGCTGTAGTATCTCCATCTTTTGCCTTTTCTTCTTTCACCATTACATCTGCACTTTTGTGTAGCTGAGGATCCATCCATAACCTGGAAACATTTGCAATAGTTTAACAATGAGTTTATAATACATTTACCCTTTGATGTAAAAAAGCATAAAACTATATTCAATGCCCAATATTAGTAAATGAAACCTTTCGTGACATGAATAATCTTCTTTGTAATTTAACAAGACACGACTTGCTTGTGCTCCCCTGATGACGAGGTGAAAACCTTGAAACCGGTAGGGTTATACCGTTACATAAAGTGGACTAAACAGCGTTTGATAAAACAAATTAAAATGTTTTTAAACCTCCAAAAAGTTTATGCCTATAAAAAACTATAAAAAATTTAATAATCTTCTATGTTAGTGGTGTGTGTAGATTTGTTATGCATAACACTACATCTGTATGCATAACACTACATCTGAAGCTTAATGTGTTACTGTCACACATCAGAAGAGTTTTAAAAATGTTTTTGTAGTTTGTCTGGCCTTGGTAATTTTACTGCGGTTTTCTAACCGAACAGGTTTTTCTGAACATATGCAAATGCAGAGTAGTACCTTATCTAATAGTCACAACCACTACTTTCCTATCGTTACACTCAACTTATAAATACTTAGATTGTTGTTTGCAATACCAAAATTCAATCAAGTAATTTGTCCAATGCTGTAAAGCCGAAAATGAAAACATACAGTGATGGTGAAGTGTAAATGACACAACATTAATGCAGAAGCTACTGCATGATGTGAGGATTCTAATTTAGAAAGTCGTCCAATTGAAGTAAAACAAGTCCACAAACGCAAGGTAGGTACTTGCAATGTTAGAATCATTTATTTTTGTTTAACAGATTATCAAAACAAATGAAAATTAATTTGTTCTTATTGTTGAAATTGACCTTTTTAGTGACAATTTACAAGTCTCAAGGAGTGGTGGACAGCCTACCAGTGGGGCAGGATGGCGTTTCCACTGAATAAGGGTAATTAGTATTTGTTTTTATACAGGCGTTATGTGTGTCTCTTCACTGAATGATGTTATTGTTAAAACAGGAAGAAGTTATCTGGTGTGGAAGGATTTCTTAAGTTGTCGTGGGGAAATTGTCTTCCCCACTCAGAGAGCTCGCAGCATTCCCAAGAAAGAAGTAAATTCTCTGTAATGGGAGAAAAAGCAAATCTGGCAAGGAAGATATTAGTGAACAGATTTTTTTCCCGTTCAATCCAGTCCTTTCATCCTGAAAATAGAGAGGATCTCCATGCAGCTATTCACTTATTCAAATTAATTTTAAATGGAAAATGTTCGAGAAAATATATTTTTGTTTGATTTGTACAGGATTTTTTTAAATATCATAAAAATGTAATTTTTCGTATAAAGTAAGTAGAGTTTGAACCAAACAACTTGATTTTACTAAAAAAGAGCTAATATAGTTTATGGAAAAAAGTGTAAAACCTCTATTGTACTGATGTAACGCTATCCCAGCAGATCAACTGTCAAAATGAACTGAGGTAAAAGTATGCCTTTTTAAAACACAAAATGACACTTTATCAAGCAGCGCACACTGATATACTATCACCGTGAAGCGGGCAGAATGAACCTCTAAATCAATAACACGATCAACTCACAAAAACGAAAATATTGACAAAATAAATAGCACATTTTCAATACTCACTGGACAGATCAATTTGACAGGAATAATACTATTCTTTCTGAATAATGGGCATGCATTCCTATATCTGATGGAGTATACGCAGTGACTTCATCTCGGACGTAAACGGAAGGTATGGAGTATTCGCCAGAGACGCGATGTCTTCAGCTTGAATAATGATCGTGAATTCCTCTACATGAAGGAATATACGCCAGTGTCAAGTGATGCTTTATTGATAGTTCTTCTTCTTGAATAATGGCTGTAAGCTCCTATAAATGAAGGATAATATAATACGCTATTGTTAAATAATTTTTTGACAGTTACCCTCCATAGAAAAAACCATAGACTCCAATTCTCGCTCTCTAGCACAGAGTGCCTTAATCATCACTCGACACTGGCGTATACTCCTTCATATATAGGAGTTCACGGCCATTTTTCAAAGAGAGAGTGCGGCGTATACTCCTCCATATATAGGAGTTCACGGCCATTATTCAAAGAGAGAGAGAGAGAGTGCCTTAATAGATGGAACACTAAATAGTAAATTGCTTACATAAATAATTAGTTTTATTCAGATCAGATTCCAAGATCAAATGTGTTCAAGTAAAAATTAAATTATAAAGTTCCATTGAATATAAATACATATTTAGAAAAAAGTCACCGGGATGATTTGTTTAAATGTATAACATTAAATATCAGGAATGTTTTTACAAATAACTTTTATTCAAATTAATGTCTGAATTAGTTCAATAGGTTTTCTCTGATAGTAAATTATCTGGTGACAGGTAAAGACAGTTTTTAGCTGAAACTGTTTACTTATTGACTTGCGGGAAAATATCCGTGGTGCAATGTTACAGTATTGTGCAGAGAGATCAGTTCTTCATTCCATTCAGCTTCCATGTTTGCAGTCTACTTGCTCCATATATCGTGTTATGCCATGGACATGAATGATTTTATACATTCCTCATGTTTATTTACATCACACCTGTATATAAAAAATATTGGTTCACCCGCAAATGATTTCAAATTTTTGTCATATTTAAATAAGGAATTACACCAAATACTTGTGAATGGTGTGCTTTGGTATTTTATGTATCTCAGCAATCCCTCATGTCATAAACTATAATTAAGACATAAAACTTATATTTGAATACTTGTTTTCAGTGCAACTTTCTAAAATAACTTTTATTTACACACATTAAATCTGGTCCTCTCTGGGTAAAATTAATTATTTATGTTAACAATTAGTTAGTGTTTTATTTATTAAATATCGGGTGGGGTCGAGTGCTGCGAAAATAAAAATAACAAATCCCATCAATATAAATGAAATTCATATTATTAATACATCTGAGGCGTGCTTCTGGCACAACGGGCATTGCTATGATTGAACTCCCTCGCGTGAAGGCTTATTTCAATATATCTGAGCCACGCTTCCGGCACAACGGGCATTGCTATGATTGAACTCCCTCGCGTGAAGGCTTATTTCAATATATCTGAGGCACGCTTCCGGCACAACGGGCATTGCTATGATTGAACTCCCTCGCGTGAAGGCTTATTTCAATATATCTGAGGCACGCTTCCGGCACAACGGGCATTGCTATGATTGAACTCCCTCGCGTGAAGGCTTATTTCAATATATCTGAGGCACGCTTCCGGCACAACGGGCATTGCTATGATTGAACTCCCTCGCGTGAAGGCTTATTTCAATATATCTGAGCCACGCTTCCGGCACAACGGGCATTGCTATGATTGAACTCCCTTGCGTGAAGGCTTATTTCAATATATCTGAGGCACGCTTCCGGCACAACGGGTATTGCTATGATTGAACTCCCTCGCATGAAGGCTTATTTCAATATATCTGAGGCACGCTTCCGGCACAACGGGCATTGATATGATTGAACTCCCTCGCATGAAGGCTTATTTCAATATATCTGAGGCACGCTTCCGGCACAACGGGCATTGCTATGATTGAACTCCCTCGCGTGAAGGCTTATTTCAATATATCTGAGGCACGCTTCCGGCACAACGGGCATTGCTATGATTGAACTCCCTCGCGTGAAGGCTTATTTTAATATATCTGAGCCACGCTTCCGGCACAACGGGCATTGCTATGATTGAACTCCCTCGCGTGAAGGCTTATTTCAATATATCTGAGGCACGCTTCTGGCACAACGGCCATTGCTATGATTGAACTCCCTCGCGTGAAGGCTTATTTCAATATATTTGAGGCACGCTTCTGGCACAACGGGCATTGCTATGATTGAACTCCCTCGCGTGAAGGCTTATTTTAATATATTTGAGGCACGCTTCTGGCACAACGGGCATTGCTATGATTGAACTCCCTCGCGTGAAGGCTTATTTCAATATATCTGAGGCACGCTTCCGGCACAACAGGCATTGCTATGATTGAACTCCCTCGCGTGAAGGCTTATTTCAATATATCTGAGCCACGCTTCCGGCACAACGGGCATTGCTATGATTGAACTCCCTCGCGTGAAGGCTTATTTCAATATATCTGAGGCACGCTTCCGGCACAACGGGCATTGCTATGATTGAACTCCCTCGCGTGAAGGCTTATTTCAATATATCTGAGGCACGCTTCCGGCACAACGGGCATTGCTATGATTGAACTCCCTCGCGTGAAAGCTTATTTCAATATATCTGAGGCACGCTTCCGGCACAACGGGCATTGCTATGATTGAACTCCCTCGCGTGAAGGCTTATTTTAATATATCTGAGGCACGCTTCCGGCACAACAGGCATTGCTATGATTTAACTCCCTCGCGTGAAGGCTTATTTCAATATATCTGAGGCACGCTTCCGGCACAACGGGCATTGCTATGATTGAACTCCCTCGCGTGAAGGCTTATTTCAATATATCTGAGGCACGCTTCTGGCACAACGGGCATTGCTATGATTGAACTCCCTCGCATGAAGGCTTATTTCAATATATCTGAGCCACGCTTCCGGCACAACGGGCATTGCTATGATTGAAATCCCTCGCGTGAAGGCTTATTTCAATATATCTGAGCCACGCTTCCGGCACAACGGGTATTGCTATGATTGAACTCCCTCGCGTGAAGGCTTATTTCAATATATCTGAGGCACGCTTCAGGCACAACGGGTATTGCTATGATTGAACTCCCTCGCGTGAAGGCTTATTTCAATATATCTGAGGCACGCTTCCGGCACAACGGGCATTGCTATGATTGAACTCCCTCGCGTGAAGGCTTATTTCAATATATCTGAGGCACGCTTCCGGCACAACGGGCATTGCTATGATTGAACTCCCTCGCGTGAAGGCTTATTTCAATATATTTGAGGCACGCTTCCGGCACAACGGGCATTGCTATGATTGAGCTCCCTCGCGTGAAGGCTTATTTCAATATATCTGAGGCACGCTTCCGGCACAACGGGCATTGCTATGATTGAACTCCCTTGCGTGAAGGCTTATTTCAATATATCTGAGGCACGCTACCGGCACAACGGGCATTGCTATGATTGAACTCCCTCGCGTGAAGGCTTATTTCAATATATCTGAGGCACGCTTCCGGCACAACGGGTATTGCTATGATTGAACTCCCTCGCGTGAAGGCTTATTTCAATATATCTGAGGCACGCTTCCGGCACAACGGGCATTGCTATGATTGAACTCCCTCGCGTGAAGGCTTATTTCAATATATCTGAGGCACGCTTCCGGCACAACGGGCATTGCTATGATTGAACTCCCTCGCGTGAAGGCTTATTTCAATATATCTGAGCCACGCTTCCGGCACAACGGGCATTGCTATGATTGAACTCCCTCGCGTGAAGGCTTATTTCAATATATCTAAGGCACGCTTCCGGCACAACGGCCATTGCTATGATTGAACTCCCTCGCGTGAAGGCTTATTTCAATATATCTGAGCCACGCTTCCGGCACAACGGGCATTGCTATGATTGAACTCCCTCGCGTGAAGGCTTATTTCAATATATCTGAGCCACGCTTCCGGCACAACGGGTATTGCTATGATTGAACTCCCTCGCGTGAAGGCTTATTTCAATATATCTGAGGCACGCTTCAGGCACAACGGGTATTGCTATGATTGAACTCCCTCGCGTGAAGACTTATTTCAATATATCTGAGGCACGCTTCCGGCACAACGGGCATTGCTATGATTGAACTCCCTCGCGTGAAGGCTTATTTCAATATATCTGAGGCACGCTTCCGGCACAACGGGCATTGCTATGATTGAACTCCCTCGCGTGAAGGCTTATTTCAATATATTTGAGGCACGCTTCTGGTACAACGGGCATTGCTTTGATTGAACTCCCTCGCGTGAAGGCTTATTTCAATATATCTGAGCCACGCTTCCGGCACAACGGGTATTGCTATGATTGAACTCCCTCGCGTGAAGGCTTATTTCAATATATCTGAGGCACGCTTCAGGCACCACGGGTATTGCTATGATTGAACTCCCTCGCGTGAAGGCTTATTTCAATATATCTGAGGCACGCTTCCGGCACAACGGGCATTGCTATGATTGAACTCCCTCGCGTGAAGGCTTATTTCAATATATCTGAGGCACGCTTCCGGCACAACGGGCATTGCTATGATTGAACTCCCTCGCGTGAAGGCTTATTTCAATATATTTGAGGCACGCTTCCGGCACAACGGGCATTGCTTTGATTGAACTCCCTCGCGTGAAGGCTTATTTCAATATATCTGAGGCACGCTTCCGGCACAACGGGCATTGCTATGATTGAACTCCCTCGCGTGAAGGCTTATTTCAATATATCTGAGGCACGCTTCCGGCACAACGGGCATTGCTATGATTGAACTCCCTCGCGTGAAGGCTTATTTCAATATATCTGAGGCACGCTTCCGGCACAACGGGCATTGCTATGATTGAACTCCCTCGCGTGAAGGCTTATTTCAATATATCTGAGGCACGCTTCTGGCACAACGGGCATTGCTATGATTGAACTCCCTCGCGTGAAGGCTTATTTCAATATATCTGAGGCACGCTTCCGGCACAACGGGCATTGCTATGATTGAACTCCCTCGCGTGAAGGCTTATTTCAATATATCTGAGGCACGCTTCCGGCACAACGGGCATTGCTATGATTGAACTCCCTCGCGTGAAGGCTTATTTCAATATATCTGAGGCACGCTTCCGGCACAACGGGCATTGCTATGATTGAACTCCCTCGCGTGAAGGCTTATTTCAATATATCTGAGGCACGCTTCCGGCACAACGGGCATTGCTATGATTGAACTCCCTCGCGTGAAGGCTTATTTCAATATATCTAAGGCACGCTTCCGGCACAACGGACATTGCTATGATTGAACTCCCTCGCTTGAAGGCTTATTTCAATATATCTGAGCCACGCTTCCGGCACAACGGGCATTGCTATGATTGAACTCCCTCGCGTGAAGGCTTATTTAAATATATCTGAGGCACGCTTCCGGCACAACGGGCATTGCTATGATTGATCTCCCTCGCGTGAAGGCTTATTTCAATATATCTGAGGCACGCTTCTGGCACAACGGGCATTGCTATGATTGAACTCCCTCGCGTGAAGGCTTATTTTAATATATTTGAGGCACGCTTCTGGCACAACGGGCATTGCTATGATTGAACTCCCTCGCGTGAAGGCTTATTTCAATATGTCTGAGGCACGCTTCCGGCACAACGGCCATTGATATGATTGAACTCCCTCGTGTGAAGGCTTATTTTAATATATCTGAGGCACGCTTCCGGCACAACGGGCATTGCTATGATTGAACTCCCTCGCGTGAAGGCTTATTTCAATATATCTGAGGCACGCTTCCGGCACAACGGGCATTGCTATGATTGAACTCCCTCGCGTGAAGGCTTATTTCAATATATCTGAGGCACGCTTCCGGCACAACGGGCATTGCTATGATTGAACTCCCTCGCGTGAAGGCTTATTTCAATATATCTGAGGCACGCTTCCGGCACAACGGGCATTGCTATGATTGAACTCCCTCGTGTGATGCCTTATTTCAATATATCTGTTTGATTTTCATTTTCATGGTGGGAAATATAAGAAATTAGATACTGAAAAGATCGAATTCATAAGATGAATACTTGAAAGGAGACTTGAACCGCTCATTTTGAATAGGGTAGGCTAGTCAAATTTAAGTTGGAAACTGCATGATATGTACATACACGCCATTTCCCTGTCGTTGTATGCAGATAGGACAGAGCGCTAGACTTTCATATCACGACACACATCTTTCACCACTTCTACATCCACACAGCTTCTAAAATTTCTGATGTTTTTAATTTCCTTTTCAAATATTACACACTTGATCGAAACATACTTTCCTCATCTACCTCTACCATGGCTTCCACTCACATTTGCACTGTATATTCATTCATTCGTTCTTCATGCCCAAACCATCTCAGCGTGCTCCTTCTCCACCTTACTCACCACATCATCCTTAAGTTCACATTCATCACTAATCAGTTCATTCCGTATTGCTGCCATCCATTGTACCCCGTCATATTCATTGTCCATTGCACACAGTGTATTATTATCAATATTTTGGCAATCGTCGTACGTCTGACCCGTTAAAAAATCCTCTGTTTAATTTTGGTTTCAGCTAAATGTGGAAATAAAATACGGCGACCGGCGGAGATGTTTGAAATATTCACTATTATTTTCTAGTGCCTCGACAACTTGCTTCGTTAATCCTAATTTCATATGCAAGAGCAATGAAATAACTCTAAAATAATCCACTCGATTCGTCCGAATATTTTTCGAACATGGAATTGAGTTTTCTCATGCTGGCCATTTATTTTTCATCCTCTGCTATGACATTCGTAAATAAAACATGGCATTTTAGCATACCCACGCTGTCCTAATTTAATGTCAAGTTCAATACATTTTTGTTCACACTTCGCATGCAGATATTCAAAATTATTTTCCAAGTAATAAATGTTGTAAATTCGCGTTTCAAACATAAATTATCGTGGAAACCATTGTTAAAATTTAGATGTTATTTTAATAACCGACCGTTCCACTGCATCAACTAATGTTTCACGAACTAGAGAACTATTTATTTAATTGTTAAGTTTTTAATTCTCGTTGTCTAAATAAATTGAACAAACCAATTGAATGTGTGAAAAATAAAAAAACTTTTATATTTTCCTTTGGTTACTTTAAATGTTTATAGTAAATGCGATTTATTGGTAAGAAATGAAAGATTAGAGGAGAGATGGCGAATCTATTTCTTCATGTGTGTCAAATATGCCAAATTCTTTAAAAAAAAAACATTTCAGATAAATAAAAAAATCAAAACCTGTTTTGACACAATGAGGTTTAATTTACTAATTCGCGGTTTAACTCTTTCACGGCTTCGGACCACTTAACTGGCCCATACATAATTCGTGCCGTCCTGGTGAGCGGCCATTTAAGTGGCCACTAACTTTGCGTGTGGATATCTCGGTCAAAATTAAATCTTCTTTAAAATTTTAACCTGAATATAAGACAAAACGTGTCCTCTAGTGACATCTCTTTTAAAATCATCAAAACTTCAAGTATTTGATCCAAAAGAAGGATTTAAACAGACCCCTTGCAGCCCGTCGATATTTAAAGCATTTTGAATAATCGCGCCATGCGTTCGGGCGATCCGAAGGTCATGTTTCTAATGACGATTGCTCCCGATCAATATGAAGTATTATGCGTCGATATTTTTTTTGTAAATACGCGTATTGCGTATTTACAAAAATTGCTTTTTCATTGTTTATGGATTATTGTTTTCTTCGATTATTGCTTCTTATATTGTCGCACTTTATTTATAGCTTTGATTTGCATACCATTACACAAACTGTTTTTTAAGAGATTTTAACATTCACTTACTTTTACAACTTTTCAAATCGTCGTTATTTTTTATGTTACGTGTGTTATACGCCATTGAAAAATTCATAAAATTTTTAAAATAACTTTAAAAATTCAACGCCGCTTATATTATCAATATGGCTAAAAGGAACTTGACTGGAGAGGAAATTGAAGATATCACGGTAGTAGAACTTGATTCAGATTTTGAATTAACCGATGAAGAAGACGATGTTGATCCATTAGAAGAAGAGCAGAGAATGGATGATACAATTATTCCAGATATTGGAGCAACAACCAGCGGCAATGTGGAACCAAACGAACTATTAGAAAATGTATTTTCTTCATGGAGCCGAGGTCCATTTGCGCCAATAATCCACGAGTTTGATGAATTTTCATCTGGCATCTTGCCCTCGTGCCAACTTACACCAGAATCATCCGAACTCGATATTTTCGAATATTTTTTAACCCTGAGAGATCGGCGCACTGCTATAGCAGTGGAAGAAATTTGTTCAACCCTTGTATTCTTAATTGAATATCATTCATTTAGAATACAAGGGGACATATTCTAAAATATATTTATGTTGTAAAAATATTTGTTTTTTTGTTATTTAAAATAAATATTTATCACGAACGTCCGAATCGTAAATATATCTCAGCACTAGATAGACAATTATATTTTTTTCTCGTAGCGCTCTCAGGGTTAAATAAAAATATAATTGAAAATGTGGTACAACAGACTAACCAATTTTATAATTTAAAAAAATTGAGTAAGGAATATTCCGCTAAATCACGAATTCAACGCTGGGTGGATACAAATGTACCAGAATTATATGTATTCTTTGGTGTCACAATGTTGATGACACGAAATAAGCATTTAACCATACGGGAACATTGGTCCACAGACCCACTTTTAAATAGCCCAATTTTTGGCAAGACTATGTCAATGGACCGGTATGAACTGATTTTAAATATGTTACATTTTTCTAATAACAATATAACAAATAATGGTGACAAATTGCGTAAAATAAGATTATTGCTTGATCATACTCGCAAAGTTTTTACAAGTGTCATGTTGCCTCACAAAAACTTGTGTATCGATGAGAGCATTGTTGTTTTCAAAGGTCGTCTTATGATAAAACAATACATCCCTTCCAAACGTCACAGATTCGGCATTAAATTATTTGTTTTATGTGATGTTGAAACCGGTTGTGTGTTAGATCTAATTGTGTATTGCGGTGATGGAACAGAAATAATTTATGATAAATCGTTGGGTAAATCGGGTGCAGTTATCAAAACGCTTCTCAATGACTATCTTGGAAAAGGACACAACTTGTGGTGTGATAACTGGTACACAAGCCCACAATTATTAAAGTTTTTACATGACAATAAAACAAATGCATGTGGAACCGTTCGAAAATCTCGTAAAGGTATGCCCAACTTCAAAAAAACCAAAAAAGGAGACATTGATTCTCAATATTGTGGACCCTTGTTGGCTATAAAATGGCACGATAAGAGAGAAATTCATATGCTGACAACAATTCATAGTGACAGATTTATTTCAACAGAGAAATTAAATTATAAAACTGGCGAACAGGTAAAAAAACCTGAGTGCATTGTGGATTACAATAAAAATATGGGTAGTGTGGACAAAACCGATATAAGGCTTAGTAGTTAAAATTGCCTTCGAAAAACTTTAAAATGGTATAGAAAGCTGGCTTTTCATTTTGTTGATCTATACATGCTAAATTCATATTTTATTTACAAGCATACAACCGGAAAAACAATAGGTTTAGCGGAATTTCATTTAGCAGTTATAAGACAAATATTTGAAAAATATAAACTAGCATCAAAATTGTCCCATTCATCTCCGTCCACTAGCAATCCACTACATCTTGGTTTATCGGGTTCAATAATAGCCGCACACAGTCCTAAAGAAATTCCAGGAACTGAAAACTGTGCGGAACCTTCTCGTCGATGCTATGAATGCGCTCATAAACATAAATTAAGGAAAAAATCTAGATATATGTGTGGTGAGTGCAATGTGAGTCTGTGTGTAACATGTTTTGGACCATTTCACGCCAGCAAACACTTTCCACAGTAGAAATATTATTATTGCAGTGTACTTATCGTTATAAATCTTTTCGTCAAAATCCAAAAACATACTTTTATTTGTATAATAGTGTTATAAGAATATTTTCTAATATTACGTGTGTATAGTGTCAGCTAAAAAATGCATCGGCGCACAGTTCGACAGTACTCAGATTCGGGAAAGTGGTGAGTCATATTTTTATGTAGATACAATATAAATTTATTGACTTAAAACACCGCCGCCCGTGGAACACACGAAAGATACTCGAGCCATCGCCGTAAAAAGGTTAATTAGTTGAAGACTTTTATTAAACAAAAGATCCTTATGTTCCGCTTCAAAATGGCGTCTTACATCGAAGGCACGTGTCACGACACTTTCATTACAAATAAGACAAAATGCACTTTTTTTTTCAATAACATCGAATTTACGAAACCATTCTTTTTGGTACAATTTGAAAAGGGTTTATCGAAAAATAATTACATATTTAAAGTCCGTCGCGTATTATGTTCGGGAAGTCGACAATGCAAGACACAGCAAGACACCCCCTCTACCTCACGTTTGACCAAAATCTTTCTCTTTGTCGCTTGCTCACATATAAAGTGACGAGCGCTCGTGAGACACAATGTGCCCACGCCACGTATGCGTATTATACTAGAGATGGAAAGAGTAGTCCACTAAGATACAAGTTCATTTGGATATTTCTTTTAAAAATTATTACGGGATGTCGGTTTTGCTTCAAGCAACGCGAGGAGGTCATATCGACACAATCAAGTTCCTGATTCGACCCAAGTCTCAAGGTGGAGGCGGATCCTCTCTTAATGACATTGACAATGATGGAAGATCTGCCTTGCACTGGGCAGCGTATGGAGATCATAAGGAGCTGATAAAATGGCTCATCAAGCCTTGTACGAAGGGTGGTGGTGGCTTGAATATAACTGACAAAACTCCTGAAGGCGTGTCGGTGTTGCAACACACCGTTAACGGAGGACAAATAGATCTGCTGGAGTGGTTGACGATGTCTCCAGAAGACGGTGGTTCAGGGCTAAGCCTGTATGACAGAGACTTGCGTGAACGCACTCTATTGCATTATGCTAAGGATCAAGGTCGCTTGAGAATGAGGGAGTAGTTGTTTTCTAGAGGATTCGATGTCAATTCCGTTGACTGCAACAACGAAACAGTTCTCTCTATGACTCCCGAGTATTTTCTGCCGGATCACTCGCATGAGTGTGTTATTGGTGAGCCATCTTATTGTTGGTTTACAATGACATGTCTCAGTGCTACGCTGGGTGTTGGGCCCAGGAGCAGCCATTGTGAGACAGAAGCATCTATACTATGCGGGATAAACAAGGAAGTTATAGGATGAGTTCTGTGACAGCTAACAAATTGGCCCCAATACAACCTTATGTAATGTATTTACCTAAACAACTTGCTATTTATTAGAACTGAGGCTTATATTCAAGTAAAAAAATTATTAAAGTTAATGAACATCGTTACAAGGTTGTATTGGGGCAAATTTGTGAGCTGTCACAGGACTGATCCTAGAATTTCCGAACTATAATCGTCTATTTAATAAGAAAGCTCTTGAAGACAACCCTTTTCGGGAGATCTTGTCAAAATCTATGATTGTATATGAACACTACACTTCACCTAAAGCTGAATGTGTTACCTATCGGAAGATCGATGAATATTTCTTTGTAGTTCATCTTCCCTCGGAAGGTTTTCTTACCAAATATGTATTTCTGAATATATGCAGATATGGGGAAGTTACTTAACTAATTGCCACAGCCACTACCTTCTTATCCTCACACACAACTTATCTCTTTATTTTTAATCTGTCAAAATAGCGGGTTCGAGTGCCTTTGAAGAGAGTTTGCTCTCTAAATGGAGCTACAATATATAAATTAACCTTTTATTATTAGCATTATTCATCAAAGGTTTCTAATTCAACCAGAAGAGTTTTGTATTCTGCCAGAAGTTTTATATTTGGCCCCTGAGTTGTGACAGCTTCTCGATGCTTTCTCACTGAGGCAATATTCGCATTTTGTACACACATGACATTTCATGTCAGGTTTTTTTTCACTTTGTCTGTATTATTGAATTATGTTCCAGCCGCTGTATATTGCTTTTTCTCTCTTATTATTTTGACATGGTTATTAATTATTAACCTACTGTTTTTTTTTTCTCTCTCTCTCATTATTTTAATTTGGTTTTATTAACTAAATGTTTTTCTCTCTCTTATTATTTAAACTTGGTTTTATTAACCTATTGTTGTTTATTCTTTTCACTCCGTTGTATTAACCTACTGTTTTTTTCTAGTGGAAACCTTCTGTTTTTTCCAGTAACCTAGTGGAAAAAGACACACTGCGTATAAGAGTCAAACACAAAAGAAGAAAAAGAAGAGAAAGCAATCATAGACCTAAGATAAACCAACTTATGTACGATCTCCAAATCTTCTATAGATGCGTCAGTTATGAATTTTGTTTATATATGATATAATATATTACGCAGGTTTGGTGTAGGAATAAAACAGTCCTTTATTGTTAGCGGGAAATCTGAACCATGCTGAGGTCCCGTTATCAAGATGGCGGCAATCGGAAGCGATTCCAGATGTTTTTAAAGGTAGTTTAAATGAAATCTTGCGTAATTAGGGGAAACAAGGGATGACTCTTAATGTGTGGGTACACTGCAGATGGATTATTATACAATCTATTTATTCACTTTTACTAACTCATTTGGAATAAACTTTTATATCGAGTGACCATCAAAGAAGCAACTCTAAAAAGTTTATCGATTAATCTCCATCAGATGCAGGTGTTTCGAAAAATGTTTACCTTTTTTTTACTTTATTTGATACAACGCTGTTCCCTAAACATTTCGATCACTCCAAGAGAGCTTTCTAGCCAGCTCAAACTATTAAAATGCAGATGTCCACAGAACAAGGTATTTTTCTAGTCAACTGAAAATTTTGCCAATTTGAACATTTGCCTCAGGGAGGGCGGTAGACTGTTCCATAAAAGAGAACACAATACCTGAAATGTTATCGAAATATTTTGCGTTGCCAACTCAACTAGGATCCTTACTTACTAATCTACTGTTTTTTTCTCTATCTATCATTATTTTAACTTGGTTTTATTAACCTACTGTTTTTTCTCTCTTTATTATTATTATTTTAACTTTTATTAGCCTACTGTTTTTTTCTCTCTCTATTATTATTTTAACTTGGTTTTATTAACCTACTGTTTTTTTCTCTATTATTTTACTTGGTTTTATTAACCTATTGCTTTTTCTCTCTCTATTATTATTATTTTTACTAGGTTTTATATAAACCTACTGTTTTTTTCTCTTATTATTTTGACTTGGTTTTATTAATCAACTGTTCTTTTTTCTCTATTGATATTTTAACTTCATTTTACAATATTAACATACTGTTTTTCTCTCTTTCTTATTATTTTGACTTGGTTTTATTAACCTACTGTTTTTCAATAAATTTATTGCAAATGTATATTTTTTTATATTATTTTAATTAATTTACTACTTTTATTTTATAGAGTAAGACAATCCACACTTAATTGATGTATTATCTTATTTATTATATTCAGAAAGTCAAATTGGGTGATAGTGTATTTGATGAGCCTCTTTTTGCGAGATTCGGAGTACCCCAAGGTAGTGTTCTGGGACCTATATTGTTCCTGATATATGTCAATCAGTTGTGTAATTTTTCTATCAGGGGTAAGATTATTACTTTTGCGGACGACACGGTTCTTCTGTTCGAGGGCCGAACATGGGATGATGTATTTTCAAAGAGTAACGAAGAATTATGTGTAGTTAAAGAATGGATGGACTCAAATTAACTGACTCAAAATTCCCAAAAAACTAAATACATCACATTTAGCATATCTACAAGAACTCGAGCACCTACAAATAAATACATAACGCTGCACACTTGTTCACCCATGGCTGACTGTAGTTGTGTTTCTTTGGAAAGCGTTGATAGTATAAAGTACCTTGGAGTTTATGTTGATCAGTTCCTTTGTTGGGAGGTCCATATTAACACTTTGAGCACAAAAATCAGAAAACTGGGATACATATTCCGTATGATTCGAAATGTGCTCAGTGAAAATATTCTCCAGCACTTTCCTACGGTATTTTAGTTTGGGAGGGATGCACCTTAACCCAAAAACACATATTACAGTTTCCCAAAAATTTATTGTGAAAATAATTAATAAACTTCCTGCTCGGTATCCCACAGCGGAGCTTTTAAGAGAGTACTGGGTCCTGAACATAGCCAATTTGCATCTCAAATCCATTTTCTTTTGTCCAAAGGCAATATGCTTATTTGGCTCCCATGACATGCAATGGCGTGCCGAATTAAAAAAAGATAAAGAGAGGAAAACCATTTAGACAGTCGATCGGAGCGTGGTTATTATTGCGACAGGATTTTGAGTACTTGGGCTTTCAGGATGAAGGACGTGTGAAAAATATTTGTGTGGGCTCTTGAGTGAGAGTTTCTTCTTGTTGTTTTGTATTTGTGTTTCTGTAAATTTTTCTTTTTATTTTAATTCTTGTGATTGTGTGCGGTATATTATTAGAATGATGATGAGTGAAGAGTTTGATTTCAAATTGTTTCCAGTTGTAATTGAGTGTCACTGTTTGTCAGGTTGATGAGAGCGTGCAACGGGGATTTTTTTTTGTGTAGTCAAAAAACGGAAAGAAGTATCGATTTATTTTTTCATGCTAAATATCCTTAGTGAGATACACGCAAAAGCCTAGTTTACTGGGGAAACGACAAATGAAAGGCGACAAACCCAGATCTATTCAAATAATGTGTGTCCAAATTGAATAACCTATTGTTTTTTCGCAAATAATGTATATTTCTTGTCATGTGTAATAATAAAAATATATATTATATTGCAGCTGTAGGAATATACACGTCATTTTATTTTTATTAAACCAAAATTAGTATATACTTTGTTTTCCTTGTCTCTCCCTCTGTTTGTTTGTAATTTTTTTTATTCACACTGTATCATAAGTCCCTTAAGGTTTTGTAAATTTATATATTTTTTAAATAGTAACCTTCAATCAACTGAACAGGAGATCGCTACGTGAAGGTGAAATAATTTCACTGTTTCTTGACTTTTTCATTTTAAACTACTGTTTTTTTTATTCGTTCTTTTCGTTTTTCTGAACAAATATTTATCATCATCATTCTCCTTATCTTCCGATGATTCCTTCTTATCTCTTCCTGACTCTCACACTCTTCCTTCTTATCTCTTCCTGATTCTCACATTCTTCCCTCTCTCTTCTTATCTCTTCCTGATTCTCACAATGTTCCTTTTCCCTTCTTATCTCTTCCCGAATATCACACTCTTCCTTCTCCCTTCTTATCTCTTTCTGACTCTCACACTCCCCACTAGGACTCTTTTCACGATACTTAAAATCACCTTTTCGTAAGAATATCTTTTGACATTGTCCACAGCTGTAAGATCTATCTCGACATTAAATCCTTTCATGAGATTTTAAATTACCTATTTCTGAGAATGTCTTATCACATTGTTCACAGCTTTAAGGTAAGGCTTTTCTTCATTATGAAGTCTTTCATGAGATTTTAAATGACCTTTTTGTGAGAATGTCTTATCACATTTTTCACAGCTGTAAGGCTTCTCTCCACTATGAATCCTTTCATGAGATTTTAAATTACCTATTTGTAAGAATGTCTTATTACATTGTCCACATTTGTAAGGCTTCTCTCCACTATGAATCCTTTCATGAGCTTTCAAATCATCTTTTCGTGAGAATGTCTTATCACATTGTCCACATGAGTAAGGCTTCTTACCATTATGAATCCTTTCATGAGATTTTAAATGATCTTTTCGTAAGAATGTCTTATCACATTGTCCACAGCTGTAAGGTTTCTCACCATTATGAATCCTTTCATGAGATTTTAAATGATCTTTTCGTAAGAATGTCTTTTCACATTGTCCACAGCTGTAAGGCTTCTCTCCACTATGAATCCTTTCATGATAATTCAAATCACCTTTTCGTAAGAATGTCTTATCACATTGTCCACATTTGTAAGGCTTCTCTCCACTATGAATCCTTTCATGAGATTTCAAATCATATTTTCGTGAGAATATTTTATCACATTGTCCACATGAGTAAGGCTTCTCACCATTATGAATCCTTTCATGATAATTTAAATCACCTTTTCGTAAGAATGTCTTATCACATTGTCCACAGCTGTATGGCTTCTCTCCACTATGAATCCTTTCATGAGATTTCAAATCATCTTTTCGTGAGAATGTCTTATCACATTGGCCACATGAGTAAGGCTTCTCACCATTATGAATCCTTTCATGAGATTTTAAATTATATTTTCGTAAGAATGTCTTATCACATTGTCCACAGCTGTAAGGTTTCTCTCCACTATGAATACTTTCATGAGATTTTAATTTATCTTTTCGTAAGAATGTCTTATCACATTGTCCACAGCTGTAAGGTTTCTCCCCACTATGACTCATTTCATGACA
Organism: Odontocerum albicorne; assembly: GCA_949825065.1. Lineage (NCBI taxonomy): Eukaryota > Metazoa > Arthropoda > Insecta > Trichoptera > Odontoceridae > Odontocerum > Odontocerum albicorne. Next base: position 22,313,018 of record OX463863.1, on the reverse strand, counting down.
CTTCAAATCACCTTTTCGTAAGAATATCTTTTCACATTGTCCACAGCTGTAAGGTTTCTCTCCACTATGAATCCTTTCATGATAATTCAAACCACCTTTTCGTAAGAATATCTTATCACATTGTCCACAGCTGAAAGGTTTCTCTCCACTATGAATACTTTCATGAGATTTTAATTTATCTTTTCGTGAGAATGTCTGTGAACAATTTCCACAACCATAGGAATTCTGTCCAGATGGATTATTTTTATAAATTTTGCTCATATCACCTGAATCTAAAAATATATGAAAATTAAGAAAAAATCTCAAATTTTTTATTTTGTTGAATATTGAAGGGTTCAAAAGATAAATCTTAGTTATTTTTGTAATAAAGCATTTCTCACATTGGAGTTCTTTGATTCATACAACAATTAACTTGTATTGAATTGTTAACCACGAAAAAAATGGACAGAGTTAAGATAAACATATTTTAACTAAAATATTGTGTTAAGATTTTAATAAATAAGTGAAAAATTATTCAGATAACAATTAAAATAAATATACTCACTCGTTATTGCATGCGTGTCAGAAACATCAACAGTCTCTGTGTTACTGTCCCGAGCACATTCTTTTTTTATATCCGCTTCCTGTATGTCCATAGCAAAATCAGGGAATACTGGCGCAGTATCTTCAGGTACATTTTCTTCTTTTATGGAAAAATCTAAAAAAAATCCAATTCCAAATCATAGGATTGCCTTTGTGAAGTCATTACTGAGGTAATTTCTTTATTGAATGATCATAAGATGGCTGAGCTTTAATATCTATGAAAAAAAACATACAAGTTCAAATCTTCTGAAGTAATAAAACAAATAGATAATATATTATCAACAACTTGAAACCTCGTTTCATTCACTTTCTGTTAATAAGTCTGAACTGACAATAAGGCCAACACAGCACTCATAGAGCTATCTTATCTTAACATGGCATGCATTTTTAGCTACTATATGTGACTCAAGATTATTAGGTCGAATGCTCAAGAAAATTGATGGTGCAGTTAACATATGCAATAGTTCTAAGTTTTAGGGGCAGAAGAGTTGAGAGTCATCAGCAGAACCACCGTATATTTGAATTCGATGAAAATGAGGTATACAACATAACAGAGCATCAACATCCTGTGATTTATCAACTTTTTACTTATTATAATAATTTAAATATTTTTCTAAATTAAAATGTCAAAAACCTTCTGGCTTAAAAGTACACACTACCTTATCCATGCCTGGTATGGAATAGGTGGTGTGTACCTGTAGGTTTAACACCACTCACATAACATAAGTTAATGGATTGTCATATCTCACATATTTATCTTATTTTAACAATATGAGTTTATTAAGTTTACTTGGGTCTGTGGGATTATCAAAAACACGTCTGGAATCTGCGCTGATATCTTGCGCACATTCCTGTTTGATATCTGCCTCATGTAAACTGATATACTGGGGGAACACTGCTGCAGTATCTCCATCATTTGCCTTCTCTTCTTTCACCATTACATCTGCACTTTTGTGTAGCTGAGGATCCATCTGTAACCTGGAAACATTCGCAATAGTTTAACAATGAGTTTATAATACGTTTACCCTTTCACGTAGGAAAGCATAAAACTATATTCAATGCCTGATATTAGTAACTGAAACCTTTCGTGACATGATAATCTTCTTTGTAATTTAACAAGACACGACTTGCTTGTGCTCCCCTGATGAAGAGGTGAAAACCTTGAAACCGGTAGGGTTAAACCGTTACATAAAGTGGAATAAACAGCGTTTGATAAAACAAATAACAATGTCTTTAAACCTCCACAAAGTAAATACCTTAACTATAAATAATATAATAATCTTCTTTGTTAGTGGTCTGTGTAGAGATTTGTTTTCCAGAGGTCTTTTTAAAATGTTAATGATGTATGAACACAAGACACATGCATTACACTACATCTAAAGCTTAATGTGTTACTGTCACATATCGGAAGAGTTTTAAAGGTGTTTTTGTAGTTTTTATGGCCTTGGTAATTTTACTGCGGGTTTCTTACCAAATATGTTTTTCTGAACATATGCAAATGCAGAATAGTACCTTATCTAATGGTCACAACCACTACCTTCCTATAGTTACACTCCACTTACATATACTTAGTTTGTAATATTGTCATTGGCCAATAATAGCTAATTCAAATACAGAGTTATTAATGCAGAAGCTACTGCGTGACGTGAGGATTCTAATTTAGAAAGTCGTCAAATTGAAGTAAAACAAGTCCACAAGCGCAAGGTAGGTACTTGCAATGTTAGAATAATTTATTTTTCTTTAACAGATTATCAAAACCAAGGAAAATAAATTTGTTGTCATTGTCGAAATTGACATTTTTAGTGACAATTTACAAATCTCAAGGAGTGGTGGACCACTAATACAACCTTGTAAAGACGTTCAGTAATTTTAATTATGTTATCAACTTTAATATTAGCCTCGATTCTAATAAATAGCAAGTTATTTAGGTAAATACATTACATAAATCTAACAATAATGACAAATTAATACATCTTGTTACAAATTAGCAAAAATGTGGCAGTTTGTTAAAATCAAATTATATTTAGTGACATTTGTCAAAAGTCACTACGCTAGTCTGCATTGGCTAGGGATGAGGTATTTGATAGTTGGATTTTCGATGTTTTTATACCTTAAATGAATAGTTTGTAATAAGTATTAATTCATAGTGGATCTTAGCCTATTTTAAGATACATACAAATCATACAATACGTTAGAAAGTCAGTATAATGATAACTAGGCAGTTAAGAAAAAAACAATTTTTCGATTTATAAAAAAACTATTTTGCCCCATCCCTTTCGGACATGACGTTTAAAACGCCACAGGACCCATCCTAGAGAATTTCTGAACTATAGTATTTGTTTTTATACAGGCGTTATGTGTGCCTCTTCGCTGAACGATGTTATCTGGTGTGGAAGGATATCTTAATTTATCGTGGGGAAATTGTCTTCCTTGCTTAGAGAGCTCGCAGCATTCCAAAGAAAGAAGTAAATTCTCTGTAATGGGAGAAAAAGCAAATCTGGCAAGGAAGATATTAGTGAATAGCTTTTTTTCCCATTCAATCTAGTCCTTTCACCCTGAAAATAGAGAGGATTTCCATGCAGATATTCACTTATTCAAATTAATTTTGAATGAAAAATGTTTGAGAAAATATATTTTTGTTTGGTTTGTACAGGATTTTTTTCAAATAACATAAAAATGCCATTTTTCGTATAAAGTAAGTAGAGTTTGAACCAAACAACTTGATTTTACTGAAAAATAGCTAATATAGTTTATGGAAAAAAGTGTAAAACCTCTATTGTACCGATGTAACGCTATCCCAGGAGATCAACTGTCAAAATGAACTGAGGTAAAAGTATGCCTTTTTAAAACACAAAATGACACTTTATCAAGCAGCGCACACTGATATACTATCACCGTGAAGCGGACAGAATGAACATCTAAAACACTAACACGATCAACTCACAAAAACGAAAATATTGACAAAATAAATAGCACATTTTCAATACTCACTGGACAGATCAATTAGACAGGAATAATACTATTCTTTCTGAATAATGGGCATGCATTCCTATATCTGATGGAGTATACGCAGTGACTTCATCTTGGCCGTGAACGCAAGGTATGGAGTATTCGCCAGAGACGCGATGTCTTCAGCTTGAATAATGATCGTGAATTCCTCTACATGAAGGAACATACGCCAGTGTCAAGTGATGCTTTATTGATAGTTCTTCTTCTTGAATAATGGCTGTAAGCTCCTATAAATGAAGGATAATATAATACGCTATTGTTAAATATTTTTTTGACAGTTCCCCTCCATAGAAAAAACCATAGACTCCAATTCTCGCTCTCTAGCACAGATTGCCTTAATAGATGGAACACTAAATAGTAAATTGCTTACATAAATAATTAGTTTTATTCAGATCAGATTCCAAGATCAAATGTGTTCAAGTAAAAATTAAATAATAAAGTTCCATTGAATATAAATACATATTTAGAAAAAAGTCACCGGGATGATTTGTTTAAATGTATAACATTAAATATCAGGAATGTTTTTACAAATAACTTTTATTCAATTTAATGTCTGAATTAGTTCAATAGGTTTTCTCTGATAGTAAATTATCTGGTGACAGGTAAAGACAGTTTTTAGCTGAAACTGTTTACTTATTGACTTGCGGGAAAATATCCGTGGTGCAATGTTACAGTATTGTGCAGAGAGATCAGTTCTTCATTCCATTCAGCTTCCATGTTTGCAGTCTACTTGCTCCATATATCGTGTTATGCCATGGACATGAATGATTTTATACATTCCTCATGTTTATTTACATCACACCTGTATATAAAAAATATTGGTTCACCCGCAAATGATTTCAAATTTTTGTCATATTTAAATAAGGAATTACACCAAATACTTGTGAATGGTGTGCTTTGGTATTTTATGTATCTCAGCGATCCCTCATGTCATAAACTATAATTAAGACATAAAACTTCTATTTGAATACTTGTTTTCAGTGCAACTTTCTAAAATAACTTTTATTTACACACATTAAATCTGGTCCTCTCTGGGTAAAATTAATTATTTATGTTAACAATTAGTTAGTGTTTTATTTATTAAATATCGGGTGGGGTCGAGTGCTGCGAAAATAAAAATAACAAATCCCATCAATATAAATGAAATTCATATTATTAATACATCTGAGGCGTGCTTCTGGCACAACGGGCATTGCTATGATTGAACTCCCTCGCGTGAAGGCTTATTTCAATATATCTGAGGCACGCTTCTGGCACAACGGGCATTGCTATGATTGAACTCCCTCGCGTGAAGACTTATTTCAATATATCTGAGGCACGCTTCCGGCACAACAGGCATTGCTATGATTGAACTCCCTCGCGTGAAGGCTTATTTCAATACATCTGAGGCACGCTTACGGCACAACAGGCATTGCTATGATTGAACTCCCTCGCGTGAAGGCTTATTTCAATATATCTGAGGCACGCTTCCGGCACAACAGGCATTGCTATGATTGAACTCCCTCGCGTGAAGGCTTATTTCAATACATCTGAGGCACGCTTCCGGCACAACAGGCATTGTTATGATTGAACTCCCTTGCGTGAAGGCTTATTTCAATACATCTGAGGCACGCTTCCGGCACAACAGGCATTGCTATGATTGAACTCCCTCGCGTGAAGGCTTATTTCAATACATCTGAGGCACGCTTCCGGCACAACAGGCATTGCTATGATTGAACTCCCTCGCGTGAAGGCTTATTTCAATACATCTGAGGCACGCTTCCGGCACAACAGGCATTGCTTTGATTGAACTCCTTCGCGTGAAGGCTTATTTCAATATATCTGAGGCACGCTTCCGGTACAACGGCCATTGCTATGATTGAACTCCCTCGCGTGAAGGCTTATTTCAATATATCTGAGGCACGCTTCCGGCACAATAGGCATTGCTATGATTGAACTCCTTCGCGTGAAGGCTTATTTCAATATATCTGAGGCACGCTTCCGGCACAACGGCCATTGCTATGATTGAACTCCCTCGCGTGAAGGCTTATTTCAATATATCTGAGGCACGCATCCCGCAAAACAGGCATTGCTATGATTGAACTCCCTCGCGTGAAGGCTTATTTCAATATTCTGAGGCACGCTTCCGGCACAACAGGCATTGCTATGATTGAACTCCCTCGCGTGAAGGCTTATTTCAATATATCTGAGGCACGCTTCCGGCACAACAGGCATTGCTATGATTGAACTCCCTCGCGTGAAGGCTTATTTCAATATATCTGAGGCACGCTTCCGGCACAACAGGCATTGCTATGATTGAACTCCCTCGCGTGAAGGCTTATTTCAATATATCTGAGGCACGCTTCCGGCACAACAGGCATTGCTATGATTGAACTCCCTCGCGTGAAGGCTTATTTCAATATATCTGAGGCACGCTTCCGGCACAACAGGCATTGCTACGATTGAACTCCCTCGCGTGAAGGCTTATTTCAATATATCTGAGGCACGCTTCCGGCACAACGGCCATTGCTATGATTGAACTCCCTCGCGTGAAGGCTTATTTCAATATATCTGAGGCACGCTTCCGGCACAACGGGCATTGCTATGATTGAACTCCCTCGCGTGAAGGCTTATTTCAATATATCTGAGGCACGCTTCTGGCACAACGGGCATTGCTATGATTGAACTCCCTCGCGTGAAGGCTTATTTTAATATATTTGAGGCACGCTTCTGACACAACGGGCATTGCTATGATTGAACTCCCTCGTGTGACGCCTTATTTCAATATATCTGTTTGATTTTCATTTTCATGGTGGGAAATATAAGAAATTAGATACTGAAAAGATCGAATTCATAAGATGAATACTTGAAAGGAGACTTTAACCGCTCATTTTGAATAGGGTAGGCTAGTCAAATTTAAGTTGGAAACTGCATGATATGTACATACACGCCATTTCCCTGTCGGTGTATGCAGATAGGACAGAGCGCTAGACTTTCATATCACGACACACATCTTTCACCACTTCTACATCCACACAGCTTCTAAAATTTCTGATGTTTTTCATTTCCTTTTCAAATATTACACTCTTGATCGAAACATACTTTCCTCATCTACCTCTACCATGGCGGCTACCATTCACATTAGCACTGTGTATTTGTTTTGTTAGTTTTTCTTCATTCATTCGTTCCACATGCCCAAACCATCTCAGCGTGACCTTCTCCACCTTACTCAACACATCAGCTTCAGTTCACATTCATCACTAATCACTTTATTCCGTATTGCTGTCATCCATTGTACCTCGTCATATTCACTGTCGCTTGCTCACATATAAAGTGACGAGCGCTCGTGAGACACAATGTGCCCACACCACGTAAACGTATAGCACTAGAGATTGAAAGAGTAGTCCACTAAGATACTAGTTCATTTGGTTTGATGACCTATTGTTTGACTTAGTGAATTTTGCAAAAGAAAACTCGACTTGAATACATTTTTCAAACAAAAAAAAACCCTTTGTCTGCGTGTCACCAAAAAATGTCCGTGTATCGTACATCCGCCATCCCTGGATTATAGCAAGTTGGTGAATTCTGCTATTTACGTACTAAATTATGGAACCGTTACGAAGGATATTGAACGGTGTAGCGATAGAAAACAATGTCAATGGGGTACTAAAACATAACTTTGATGTATGGGAGTGAAACGTGAAAGTGGACTGAAACGAAACGAATAAATGCTATAGAAATGCGTACACTTAGAATCATACAAGGGGTGACAATGTATGACAGAATACGGAACGAAGTGATTAGGGATGAATGAGAACTTAAGAGTGATGTGGTGAGTAAGGTGGAGAAGGAGCACGCTGAGATGGTTTGGGCATGTGGAACGAATGAATGAAGAAAGGCTAACAAAACACACATTCAGCGCAAATATGAGTGGAAGGCGCGTGAAAGGAAGTCCGAGGAAAGTATGGTCGGAACAAGTGAATGATATTTTGAAAGAAGTAAACGTAGAAAGTCAGAGAAATCGTAGAAGTTGTTTGGGTGAAGAAGAATGAACGGAGTTGAATAAATGTAAAGGTTGGGTACAAGCTGGAGTTTGCCGTACTCTCAAGTTTACCTGTCGTCCGTGTTATCAGACGCTGACGCGATGTTCCCTCGATTGGCGGAAGATCTGCCTAAGCAGAATATACATTGGCTCGAGACGGAAGAGGACCAGTTGATATGGATCAGATCCCACGGGCAGGAGTTACCTGAACAGTACCTATTGCATTGTCCGCAGGAAGAAGTGTTACGCGAGGCCCGTGAAGAGGAAGTCGTTCTCGTCACAGGTAGCCCTGGTATGGGCAAATCATCGACCCTTACCAGCATGTGTTTCCAGTATAAAGAACAGCATCAACACTGCTGGATTATGAGAATTGATCTTAATGATTTTTCATATCTCTTTAATCAGTATTTAAAAGAACTCAATCGTGAACCTGTTGTTACATTTTTTATAAACAAAATATTGACGATCGGACATAAGTCTAGTATAGTGTCACAGTTGGAGAAAGCTTTGTTAAAAGTTCTACTGCAGGAAAGAGGAGATGTCATGCTGATCCTAGATGGGTTTGATGAAATAGGCAAAACACCAAAGTACGAAGAACTAGTATTAAGTTTCCTCCGAGCAGTACGGGCGAAGAGAGTGGTCACCTCTAGAGAGCATCTTTTGGAGAAACTAAGGACTGCTCTGCACGTAAAAGAGTCTGGCTTGTTCTCCTTACTACCTTTGACAGTTGAACAACAGGACACCTTTATGCGGAACAGAGTGCATTACTTGTGGCATCACCGAGGCTGTCATACTGAAAAGAGCCTCGATGATTTGTCCGAGGAATTGATCAGAGCTGTGAAGGCCTCTTTTGAGAATACTAACGAAGGCTTTACCAGCGTCCCTTTGCATTTGTTTATCATTTCGGATCATTACCATGTCGAAAATTTATCCGAGAATTTGATGATTTATAAAATATTTTAACACTATCGAGAACAAGGTTCAAATTTGTATTAAGGAAAAGTCGAAACTAAATACTGAAGGGTTTAAGGCTGAGCAGAAAATGTTGAAAATTTGCATTCAGGATTCGCACGAGGCGCGCGCTTTGTTCGTCTTCTTTTCGGATTATTTTGATTTGTGGTTACCCGACAATGTTGATATTGACAGCCTGATTGGAAACATCAAAACCGGAGAAGAGAACATCGGGATAGTATTAAGAGTCACCAATGAGTCTCCCGTTTTCTTGCACCAGACAATCGCAGAATACTATGTCGCGGCGCACGTTAAAAATATCATTCTAAGGGGACATCGAGACGCTTCTATACGTCAGTTCATCGTTGAGAAACTGTTAGTTGAAGATTATTATAAAATGATTAGGATGTTTCTGGATGGGATGCTGGGTGAGGTGGGACAGGAGATGAGAATACGATCAGGCCGCACGGCTGTCTGTCCGAGTGGAGTTTGTGACAGCGTCTATGTTTCCGCTTGCGAAGGACACTAACTTGTGCAAGAACTTGCTGATAGTGTATTTACTGAGACTCTGTGACATTCGGAGTACCCCAAGGTAGTGTTCTGGGACCTATATTGTTCTTGATATATGTTAATCAGTTCTGTAATATTTTTATAAGGGGTAAGTTTGGTACTTCTGCGGACAACACGGTTCTTCTGTTCGAGGGCCGAACATGAGATGATGTATTTTCAAAGGCAAATGAAGAAATACGTGTAGTTAAAGAATGGATGGACTCAAATTTATTGACTCGAAATTCCCAAAAAACTAAATACATCACATTTAGTATCTCTACAAGAACTCTAGCACTTACAAATAAATACATAACACTGCACACTTGTTCACCCATGGCCGACTGTAGTTGTGTTTCTTTGGAAAGCGTTGATAGTATAAAGTACCTTGGAGTTTATGTTGATCAGTTCCTTCGTTGGGAGACCCATATTAACACTTTGAGCACAAAAATCAGAAAACTGGGATACATATTCCGTATGATTCGAAATGTGCTCAGTGAAAATATTCTTAATATAATTCGCCTTATGTCAGTCAGCACTTACCTACGGTATATCAGTTTGGGGCGGATGCACCTTAACCCAAAAACACATATTACAGTTTCACAAAAATTGATTGTGAAAATAATTAATAAACTTCCTGCTCGGTATCCCACAGCGGAGCTTTTAAGAGAGTACTGGGTCCTGAACATAGCCAATTTGCATCTCAAATCCATTCTCTTTTGCCCAAAGGCAATATGCTTATTTGGCTCCCGTGACAAACAATGGCGTGCCGAATTTAATAAAGATAAAGAGAGGAAAACCATTTAGACAGTCGATCGGAGCGTGGTTGTTATTGCGACAGGATTTTGAGTACTTGGGCTTTCAGGATGAAGGACGTGTGAAAATGACGTGTGGAAAATATTTGTGTGGGTTTCTTCTTGTTGTTTTGTATTTGTGATTCTGTATATTTTTATTCTTGTGATTGTGTGCGGTATATTATGGGATGAACATTTTTGGTCTTTCTGGAGTGATGATGAGTGAAGGGTTTGATTTCAAATTATGTTTCCAGTTGTAATTGAGTGTCACCGTTTGTCAGGTTGACGAGAACGTGCAACGGGGTTTTTTTTTGTGTAGTTAAAAATCGGAAAGAAGTTTCGATTTATTTTTTCATGCTAAATATCCACAGTAAGATACAGGCAAAAGCCTAGTTTACTGGGAATACGACAAATGAAAGGCGACAAACCCAGATCCATTCAAATAATGTATGTGCAAATTAAATTACCTTTTGTTTTTTCGCAAATTATGTATATTTCTTGTCATGTATAATAATACTATAATAATATATATATTATATTGCAGCTGTAGAAATATACACATCATTTTATTTTTACTAAACCAAAATTAGTATATACGAGTACTTTGTTTTCCTTGACTCTCCCTCCGTTTGTTTGTATTTTTTATTGATTCACACTGTATCATAAGTCCCTAAAGGTTTTGTTTATTTATCTTTTGTTTAAATAGTTACCTTCAATCAACTGGACAGGAGTTCGCTACGGGAAGGTGAAATAAATTCGCTGTTTCTTGGCTTTTTCATTTTAAATTTCTGTTATTTTTCGTTTTTCTGAACAAATATTTAGCATCATCATTCTCCTTATCTTCCGATGATTCCTTCTTATCTCTTCCTGACTCTCACACTCTTCCTTCTTATCTCTTCCTGATTCTCACATTCTAACCTCACCCTTCTTATCTCTTCTTGATTCTCACACTGTTCCTTCTCCCATCTTATCTCTTTCTGACTCTCACACTCCCCAATCTTTCATGATACTTCAAATCACCTTTTCGTAAGAATATCTTTTCACATTGTCCACAGCTGTAAGATTTCTCTACACATTGAATCCTTTCATGAGATTTTAAATTACCTATTTCTGAGAATGTCTTATCACATTGTTCACAGCTTTAAGGTAAGGCTTTTCTTCACTATGAAGTCTTTCATGAGATTCTAAATGACCTTTTTGTGAGAATGTCTTATCACATTGTTTACAACTGAAAGGCTTCTCTCCACTATGACTCCTTTCATGAGATTTTAAATTACCTATTTGCAAGAATGTCTTATTACATTGTCCACATTTTTAAGGCTTCTCTCCACTATGAATCCTTTCATGAGATTTCAAATAATATTTTCGTGAGAATGTCTTATCACATTGTCCACAGCTGTAAGGCTTCTCCCCACTATGAGTCATTTCATGACACTTCAAAACACCTTTTCGTAAGAATATCTTATCACATTGTCCACAGCTGTAAGGCTTCTCTCCACTATGAATCCTTTCATGATAATTCAAATCACCTTTTCGTAAGAATGTCTTATCACATTGTCCACAGCTGTAAGGCTTCTTTCCACTATGAATCCTTTCATGAGAATTCAAACAATCTTTTCGGAAAAATGTCTTATCACATTGTCCACATGAGTAAGGCTTCTCTCCACTATGAATCCTTTCATGAGATTTTAAATTACCTATTTGTGAGAATGTCTTATCACATTGTTCACATCTGTAAGGCTTCTCTCCACTATGAATCCTCTCATGATATTTTAAATGACCTATTTGCGAGAATGTCTTAGTACATTGTCCACATTTGTAAGGTTTCTCTCCACTATGAATCCTTTCATGAGATTTCAAATCATCTTTTCGTGAGAATGTCTTATCACATTGGCCACATGAGTAAGGCTTCTCACCATTATGAATCCTTTTATGAGATTTTAAATGATCTTTTCGTAAGAATGTCTTATCACATTGTCCACAGCTGTAAGGTTTCTCTCCACTATGAATACTTTCATGAGATTTTAATTTATCTTTTCGTAAGAATGTCTTATCACATTGTCCACAGCTGTAAGGCTTCTCCCCATTATGACTCATTTCATGACACTTCAAATCACCTTTTCGTAAGAATATCTTTTCACATTGTCCACAGCTGTAAGGCTTCTCTCCACTATGACTCCTTTCATGATAATTCAAATCACCTTGTCGTAAGAATGTCTTATCACATTGTCCACATTTGTAAGGCTTCTCTCCACTATGAATCTTTTCATGAGATTTCAAATCCCCTTTTCGTGGGAATGTCTTATCACATTGTCCACATGAGTAAGGCTTCTCACCATTATGAATCCTTTCATGAGATTTTAAATTATCTTTTCGTAAGAATGTCTTATCACATTGTCCACAGCTGTAAGACTTCTCCCCACTATGAGTCATTTCATGACACTTCAAATCACCTTTTCGTAAGAATATCTTTTCACACTGTCCACAGCTGTAAGGCTTCTCTCCACTATGAATCCTTTCATGAGATTTTAAATTATCTTTTCGTAAGAATGTTTTATCACATTTTTCACAGCTGTATGGCTTCTCTCCAATATGAATCCTTTCATGATCTCTTAATTTATCTTTTCGTGAGAATGTTTGTGAACAATTTCCACCATAGGAATTCTGTCCAGATGGATTATTTTTATAAATATTGCTTATATCACCTGAATCTAAAAATATATGAAAATTAAGAAAAAATCTCTGAATTATATATTTTTGAATATTGAAGGGTTGAAAAGATAGATCTTAATAATTATACTCACTCGTTATTGCATGCGTGTCAGAAACATCAACAGTCTCTGTGTTACTGTCCCGAGCACATTCCTTTTTTATATCCGCTTCCTGTATGTCCATAGCAAAATCAGGTAATACTGGCGCAGTATCCTCTTCTATATTTTCTTCTTTTATGGAATAATCTGTACAAATTTCCAATTCCAAATCATAGGATTGCCTTTGTGAACTCATTACTGAGGTAATTTCTTTATTGAATGTATCATAAGATGACTGGGCTTTAATATCTATGAAAAAACATACAAGTTCAAATCTTCTGAAGTAATAAAACAAATAGATAATATATTATCAACAACTTGAAACCTACTTTCTCTCACTTTCTGTTAATAAGTCTGAATTGACAATAAGGCCAACCACAGCACTCATAGAGCTATCTTATCTTAATATGGCATGGCTGTTTAGCTAGTATGATGTGACTCAAGATTATTAGGTCGAATGCTCAAGAAAATTAATGGTGCAGTTAACATATGCAATAGTTCAATATTAAGTTTTAGAGGCACAAGAGTTAAGAGTCATCAGCAGAACCACCGTATATTTGAATTCGATGAAAATGAGGTACACAACATAACAGAACATCAAAATGCAGTGATTTATTAACTTTTTACTTATTATAATGATTTAAATATTTTTCTCAATTAAAATGTCAAAAACCTTCTGGCTTAAAAGTACACACCACCTTATCCATGCCTGGTATGGAGTAGGTGGTGTGTACCTGTAGGTTAAACACCACTAACATAACATAAGTTAATTGACTTTCATATCTCACATATTTATCTTATTTTAACAATATGAGTTTATTAAGTTTACTTGGGTCTGTGGGATTATCAAAAACACGTCTGGAATCTGCGCTGATATCTTGCGCACATTCCTGTTTGATATCTGCCTCATGTACACTGATATCATACTGGGGGAACACTGCTGCAGTATCCCCATCTTCTGCCTTCTCTTCTTTCACCATTACATCTGCACTTTTGTGTAGCTGAGGACATCTGTAACCTGGGAACATTTGCAATAGTTTAACAATGAGTTTCTAATATGTTTATCCTTTCACGTAGGAAAGCATAAAACTATATTCAATGTCTGATACTAGTTACTGAAACCTTTCGTGACATGATAATCTTCTTTGTAATTTAACAAGACACGACTTGCTTGTGCTCCCCTGATGACGAGGTGAAAACCTTGAAACCGGTAGGGTTATACCGTTACATAAAGTGGAATAAACAGCGTTTGATAAAACAAATTACAATGTCTTTAAACCTCCACAAAGTTAATGCCTTAGCTATAAATAATATAATAATCTTTTTTGCTAGTGGTGTGTGTAGATTTGTTTTCCAGAGGTCTTTTTAAAATGTTAATTTTGTATGAACACTAGACACATGCATTAAACTACATCTAAAGCTTAATGTGTTACTGTCACATATCAGAAGAGTTTTAAAGGTGTTTTTGTAGTTTGTCTTCCCTTCGTAATTTTATTGCTGTTTGGCCTTGATAATTTTACTGTGTTTCTTCCCAAATATGTTTTTCTAAACACACGCAAATGCGGAGAAGTACTTTATCTAATGGGCACAACCACTACTTTCCTATCGTTACACTCAACTTACATAACTTAGTTTGTAATATTGTCATTGGCCAATAATAGCGAATTCAAATACAGAGTTATTAATGCAGAAGCTACTGCGTGACGTGAGGATTCTAATTTAGAAAGTCGTCCAATTGAAGTAAAACAAGTCCACAAGCGCAAGGTAGGTACTTGCAATGTTAGAATCATTTATTTTTCTTTAACAGATTATCAAAACAAATGAAAATAAATTGGTTGTCATTGTAGATATTGTCCTTTTTAGTGACAATTTACAAATCTCAAGGAGTGGTCGACCACCTACCGGGTGGGCAGGTTTGCGTTTCCACTGAATAAGGGTAGTTAAACTTCGGAAATTCTAGGATGAGTCCTGTGACAGTTCACAAATTTGCCCCAATACAACCTTGTAACGACGTTCAGTAATTTTAATTATTTTATCAACTTTAATATAAGCGTCGATTCTAATAAATAGCAAGTTATTTAGGTAAATACATTACATAAAACTAACAATAATGACAAATTAATACATCTTATTACAAATTAGCAAAAATGTGGCAGTTTGTTAAAATCAAATAATATTTAGTGACATTTGTCAAAAGTCACTACGCTAGTCTGCATTGGCTAGGGATGGGGCATACGATAATTGGATTTTTGATTTTTTTATACCATAAATGAAATGTTCGTAATTAGTATTAATCCATAGTGGATCTTGGCCTATTTAAAGATAGATACAAAACATACAGTACATTAGAAAGTCAGTATAATGAAAATTAGAAATAAAAACGTCAGTTTAACCCTGAGAGATCGGCGCACTGCTATAGCAGTGGAAGAAATTTGTTCATCCCTTGTATTCTTAATTGAATATCATTCATTTAGAATACAAGGGGACATATTCTAAAATATATTTATGTTGTAAAAATATTTGTTTTTTGTTTTTTTGTTGTTTAAAATTAATATTTATCACGAACGTCCGAATCGTAAATGTATCTCAGCACTAGATAGACAATTATATTTTTTTCTCGTAGCGCTCTCAGGGTTAGAGAAAAACCATTTTTCGATTTATAAAAAACTATTTGATTTGTAAAAAAACGATTTTACCCCATCCCTTTGAGACGACGTTTAAAACGCCACAGGACCCATCCTAGAATTTCTGAACTATAGCATTTGTTTTTATACAGGCGTTAGATGTGCCTCTTCGCAGAATGGTGTTATTGTTAAAACAGGAAGAAGTTATCTGGTGTGGAAGGATTTCTTAAGTTGTCGTGGGGAAATTGTCTTCCCCACTCAGAGAGCTCGCAGCATTCTTAAAATAGAAGTAAATTCTCTGTAATGGGAGAAAAAGCAAATCTGGCAAGGAAGATATTAGTGAACAGCAATTTTTTCCATTCAATCTAGTCCTTTCATCCTGCAAATAGAGAGGATCTTCATGCAGCTATTCACTGATTCAAATTAATTTTGAATGGAAAATGTTCGAGAAAATATATTTTTGCTTGATTTACACAGGATTTTTTTTAAATAACATAAAAATTAAATTTTTCGTATAAAGTAAGTAGAGTTTGAACCAAACAACTTGATTTTATTATAAAAAAAATAAGTTAGGGAAAAAAGTGTAAAACCTCTATTGTACTGATGTAACGCTATCCCAGCAGATCAACTGTCAAAATGAACTGAGGTAAAAGTATGCCTTTTTAAAACACAAAATGACACTTTATCAAGCAGCGCACATTGATATACCATCACCGTGAAGCGGGCAGAATGAACCTCTTAATTAATAACATGATCAACTCACAAAAACGAAAATATTAACAAAATAAATCGTATATTTTCAATACCTAATGGACAGATCAATTCGATAGGAATAACACTATTCTTTCTTAATAATGGGCATGCATTCCTATATCTCATGGAGTATACGCAGTGATTTCATCTTGGCCGTGAACGCAAGGTATGGAGTATTCGCCAGATACGCGGTGTCTTCTGCTTGAATAATGACCGTGAATTCCTCTACAAGAAGGAATATACGTCAGTGTCAAGTGATGCTTTATTGACAGTTCTTCTTCTTGAATAATGGCCGTAAGCTCCCAAAATGAAGGATAATATAATACGCTATTGTTAAATAATTTTTTGACAGTTACACTCCATAGAAAAAAACATAGGCTCAAATTCTCGCTCTCTAGCACAGATTACCTTAAAAGATGGAACACCATCACTTGACACTGGCGTATACTCCTTCATATATAGGAGTCACGGCCATTATTGAAAGAGATAGAGATGGAACACTATACAGTAAATTGCTTACATAAATAATTAGTTTTATTCAGATCAGATTCCAAGATCAAATATGTTCAAGTAAAAATTAAATTAGAAAGTAACGTTGAATATAAATACATATTTAGAAAAAAGTCACCGGGATGATTTGTTTAAATGTTTAACATTAAATATCAGGAATGTTTTTATATATAACTTGTATTCAATTTAATGTCTGAATTAGTTCAGAAGGTTTTTCTCGGATAGAGAATTATCTGGTGACAGGTAAAGACAGTTTTAAGCTGAAACTGTTTACTTATAGACCTGCGGGCGAATATCCGTGGTGCAGTGTTACAGGATTGTGCTTGGTAGGGAGAGCAGTTCTTCATTCCATTCAGCTTCCATATTTACTGTCTACTTGCTCCATATATCGTGTTATGCTATGGACATGAATGATTTTATACATTCCTCATGTTTATTTACATCACACCTGTATATAAAAAATATTGGTCCACCCGCAAATGATTTAAAATTTTTGTCATATTTAAATAAGGAATTGCTCCAAATACTTGTGAATGGTGTGTTTTGGTATTTTATGTATCTCAGCGATCCCTCATGTCATAAACTATAATTTAGACATAAAACTTCTATTTTATTACTTGTTTTCAGTGCAACTTTCTAAAATAACTTTTATTTACGCACATTAAATCTAGAACTCTTCTGGGTAAAATTATTCCTCTCTCTTTGAATAATAGCCGTGAACTTCTATATATGAAGGTGTATACGCCAGAGTCAAGTAGTGAAACGCGTAAAATAAATTATTTATGTTAACATTTAGCTATTGATTTATCTATTAACGCATTCTGTGCTGGAGACGAACAATTTGCGTTTATGTTTTTTTTTCTATGGTGTGTAACTGTCAATAGGTTGACACCGCGCATTCACATCTTGACACTGGTGTGAACTCCTTCAGAAAAAGAAGAAACGTTCTCACCTGACACGCGTATATTCTTCATACATAATTCACGGCCATTACTCGAGAAGAAGACATCGCGTGTTTTGCGTATACTCCATACATAGGAGGTCGTGGCTATTATTTACGAAGGTGAAGACACCGCGCATACTCCATCAGATATAGGAGTGCATGGCCATTATTCAGGAAGAAGAGTGTTATTCTTGTCGAATTGAAGTTTCAATACGGTGTTGATTGTATGTGATTTATTTTATCTATTTTAGTTTTGTTCTGTATTTAAGAGTTCATTGTTTGATTGATTAAGAAGTTCATTCTGACCGCTTCACAGTGATTATTTGTATATCAGTGGGCGCTGCTTGATAAAGCGGCATTTTGTGATTTATAAATGAATATATTTTACCTCAGCTAATTTTGACAGTTAACCTGCTTGGGTAGCGATCACCGTTACATCAGTACAATAGAGGTTTTACGCTTTTTTCCATAAACTGTATTAGTTCTTTTATGCTAAAATTAAGTTATTTGGTTCAAATTGACATTTTGATGCTTTTTTAAAGAAATATATCTTATCGTTATACTGTTTAATATTAAAAAAAATAATTGTCTGAGTTGAGATCAAAACTATTCACCTAGAGCGATACTTCAAAATAAAAAATGGTCAATTCCACAAGGACGGCGTAGCTTGTGTTTTTGATGTTTTAGCAATAGTTTTAGATTCCAGAAGCTAGGAAAGGACTTCAACAACCCCAGATTACAAACATACATACCATAATGCCATTTCCCTGTCAGTATAGTCAGAGTGCCAGGTCTTCCTATCTCGGCACACATCCTTAGCCTCTTCTACATCCATACACCTTCTCATATGATTTCTCTGACTTTCTACATGTCCTTTAAGAATATCATAAACTTGATCCAACAATATTTATCTTGACCTTCCACTCACATTTTCACTATACTGTATATCTGTTTGGTTAACTTTTCTTCATTCATTCTTTCCACATGCCGTTTGTTATCCCTCTTAACTCTTATATTGTAATTGCTTTTCCTTTCACTTTTTTGTATCACAATCACTTTGAATTTTACAACATTCATTCTCAGATTATTCTCACAATGTCGGAATGTCATGAAAGTTTGACACGTAATTTTTAAAAGTTGGTACTAACTGAGAATGGTATGGATTTGTTATTAGAGGCGCCATCTGTTGGTTAGTCCCAGGGCTTATTGATCGATGTGTTATGTTCAGAAGAACATATTTGGTAAGAAAACCGCAGTAAAATTACGAAGGGAAGACAAACTACAAAAACATCTTTGAAACTCTACTGATATGTGATAGTAACACATTAAACTTTAGATATAGTGGAATGCATGTGTCTAGTGTTTATACAACATCATAAATATTTTTAAAAGACCTCCTAAAAACAAATCTACACACACCACTACCAAAGAAGATGATCACGTCAGGAAAGTTATCATTTACTAATATCGGGCACTGAATATAGTTTTATGCTACCCTACGTTAAAGGGTTAAACGTATTATAAACTCAATGTAAAAATTATTATGAATGTTTCCAGGTTATAGATGGATCCTCAGCTACATAAAAGTGCAGATGTAATGGTGAAAGAAGAAAAGGCAGAAGATGGAGATAATGCAGCAGTGTTCCCCTAGTATGATATCAGTGTGCATGAGGCAAATATTAAACAGGAATGTGTACAAGATATCACAACACATTTCGGATATGATGTTGATAATCCCACAAACCCTTGTAAGTAAACTTAATAAACTCGTATTGTGAAAATAAAATAAATATGTGAGATATGACAATCATTCAACTTTTGTAATTTGTTTTATAAAACACTGTTTACTCACTTTTTGTAACAGTATAACCCTACCAGTTTCAAGGCTTTCATCTCATCATCAGGGGATCACAAACAAGACTGAATTGTATTCAAACTGGTACCGACGTGCACACTTCTAACGGTAAACATTCAGGTTGGGGACTGGGTGGAGGGAGGGAGGAGACAATCTCGGCAAATTCAAATTCACATAAAGCCAGATTTTTGCACTAATTTTAATCTCCGGAAACTCTTATTTAACAGGAATGGAATACTTAGCGACAGTAGTGTGTATAAACTTTTATGTGCTGACTGTGATAATTTCTATATAGGAAAGGCAGGAAGATCTTTTGAAAAGAGATTCCGTGAACACAAGTCCGCCTTAACGAACAAATATTTTCTATTGATGATGCCAAATTCTTACATATCAGTAGTAACAGAAATAAATTGGACAGATTTAGAGACCCTAGAAATTTCTAAGCCAGTGCATCAGGGTGAATATCTGGCAGACATATATATTCCAAGAATCTCGCCGCTGCTCGCCTCGCTTGTCTCCTGCCTTCCTCCTCCCACAGTCCCCAACCCGAATGTTAACTGTTGGAAGAGTGTATGTCGGTACCAGTTCAAACCGAATTCAGTCCTGTTTGTGCTCCTAAAAGCTTTAAAACCTGTAGGGTTATACCGTTACAAAAAGTTGAATAAACGGCATTTGATATAACAAATTACAAAGTCTTTAAACGTCCACAATGTTAATGCCTTAACTATAAACAATACATTCAACCTACGTTGTATGAGTGGTGTTTAACCTACAGGTACACACCACCTATTCCATACCAGGCATGGATAAGGTGGTGTGTACCTTAAGGTAAATATTTAAAGCATTATAATAAGTTAAAAGTTGAATAATCACGGTATGTTGATATTCTGTTTTGTTTTTTACCTCATTTTGAAAATTTCAATGATTTTTTCCAGTCTCTAAATTGAATTCAGGTATATTATATTGTATTCAATATCACTACACTTAAAGAATATAAAATATGAAACGCAATGCACAAATTTAATTTGGTTCATTGTTTAAATTACTGCCAAAAAATAATGCAACACAGAGTGTTTATAAAATATGAGAAAACGACTTTTAAAAACTGACACGCCAACAGGCAACACAAAGTGGCTGATAAATAGATCACTTTAGAAAAATGACAATATCTTGATCCCAATTTATTATAACAAGCGATAGAAATATTCATGATCTACTACAGAGATGGCAGTATCTGTACTGATTGTTAAAAATTAGAACCATATGTCAAATTTTTAATATAAACTCAACATTGTTAACGCTTACATAACCATGCTGGCCTGTACGGTGCTGATTAATTATGTGGATAATTCCATCCTTTGCATTAAAATGGATAAAAAATTAATCAATATCATATGTAGACTATAAAATATAAGGTATTTCTGCTGATGAGAACCAAACCCTCGGCCTTATTTCTCTTCTGCCCCTAACTTGGAACTATTACATATATTAACTGCACCATCAATCTTCTTGAGCATTCGACCTAATAATCTTCTAAAGTCACATAATAGTAGCTAAAAAGCCATGGCATATTAAGATAAGATAGCTCTGTGTTGGTCTTATTGTCAGTTCAGACATATTAACAGAAAGTGAAAGAAACGAGGTTTCAAGTTGTTGATTTTATATTATCTATTTGTTTTATTACTTCAGAAGATTTGAACTTGTATGTTTTTTTTCATAGATATTAAAGCCCGGCCGTCTTATGATACATTCAATAAAGAAATAACCTCAGTAATGAGTTCACAAAGGCAATCCTATCATTTGGAAATTTGTTCAGATTTTTTCATAAAAGAAGAAAATGTAGAAGAGGATACTGCGCCAGTATTACCTGATTCTGCTATGGACATACAGGAAGCGGATATAGAAAAGCAATGTGCTCGAGACACACATGCAATCACGAGTGAGTATAATTATTTTAATTGGAATGTGAATAAGTTTTCGCGTATTCATTAAATTCTTAACAACAATTTTTTTTTATTTGGTTTGAAATAGGATTCAAGTTAAGCCTTAGCGCAAATAATAAAGTTAAAATATTTTTATCTTAACTCTGTTAATTTTTTTCTTAGTTAACAATTCAATACAAGTTAATTGTTGTATGAATCAAAGAACTCTAATTTGAGAAATGCTTTATTACAAAAAGAACTAAGATCTACCTTTTCAACCCTATCGACAATATTTAGAAAATATATAATTTTGAGATTTTTTCTTAATGTTCATATATTTTTAGATTCAGGTGATATGAGCAAAATTATTAAAAATAATCCATCTCGACAGAATTCCTATGGTTGTGGAAATTGTTCACGGACATTTTCACGAAAAGATAAATTAAGAGATCATGAAAATATTCACAGTGGAGAGAAACTCTACAGATGTGCACAATGTGATAAAACATTCTCACGGAAATGCCATTTACAACGTCATGAAAAGATTCATAGTGGAGAGAAGCCCTACAGCTGTGGACAATGTAATAAGACATTCACGCGAAAAGAAAAAATAAAATTACATGAAAGGATTCATAGTGGAGAAAAGCCTTTCAGCTGTGGACAATGTGATAAGACATTCTCACAAAAACACCATTTAAAATGTCATGAAAGGATTCATAGTGGAAAAAAGCCTAACAGTTTTGGACAATGTGATAAGACATTCACACGAATAGGTCGTTTAAAAACTTATGAAACCATTCCTGGTGGAAAGAAGCCTTACAAATGTGGACAATGTAATAAGACATTCTCAAAAATGGGCCATTTAAAATCTCACGTAAGGATTCACAGTGGAGAGAAGTCTTACAGTTGTGGTCAATGTGATAAGACATTCTCATTTAAATGTTTATTAAAATCTCATGAAAAGATTCATAGTAGAGAGAAGCCTTACAGCTGTGAACAATGTGATAAAACATTCTCACAAAAATCTAAATTAAAATTACATGAAAGGATTCACAGTGGAGAGAAGCCTTACAGCTGTGGACAATGTGATGAAATATTCTCACAAAAATGTCATTTAAAATCTCATGAAAGGATTCATAGTGAAGAGAAGCCTTACAGCTGTGGACAATGTGATAAGACATTTCCTCAAAAATTTCATTTAAAATCTCATGAAATGATTCAAAGTGGAGAGAAGCCTTACAGCTGTGGACAATGTGATAAGTCATTCCCACGGAAATATCAATTAAAATCTCACGAAAGGATTCATAGCGGAGAAAAGCCTTACAGCTATGGACAATGTGATGAGAAATTCTCACAAATAGGTAATTTAAAACGCAATGAACGGATTCATAGTGGAGAGAAGCCTTACAGCTGTGGACAATGTGATAAGACATTCATACTAAAAGAAAAATTAAAATTACATGAAAGGATTCATAGTGCAGAGAAGCATTACAGCTGTGGACAATATGGTAAAGACATTATCACATATAGATCATTTAAATTTTGAAATAAATTGAAACTAATAAAAAAATTGTCAGTGTCATCTGAAGTACATAAAATATAAGGTGTTTCTGCTGATGATAACCAAACCCTCGGTCTTATTTTTCTTCTGCCCCTAACTTGGAACTATTACAGATAATAACTGTACTATCGATTCTTGAGCATTCTGCCAAACAATCTTTTTGAGTCACATCATACTAGCTGCAAAGCCCTACCATATTAAGATAAGATAGCTCTATGAGTGCTGTGTTGGTCTTATTATCAGCTCAGACTTATGAACGGAGCTGAAATCAAAGAAAATAGTTTCATTTTGTGTATAATATATAAGATATATCATCTATTTGTTTTATTGCCTCAGAAGATTTGAATTTTTATGTTTTTTCCTAGATTTTAAGGCCCAGTCACTGAATGATACATTCAATAAAGATATGACCTCAGTCATGAGTTCACAAAAGCAATCACATGACTTGGTCTTTCAAATCGATTCAGATTTTCCCATAAAAGAAGAAAATGTAGAAGAGGATTCTGCGCCAGTATTCCTTGATTTTGCTATGGACATACATGAAGTGGATATAAAAAAGGAATGTGCTCGGGACAGTAACACAGAGACTATTGATGTTTGTGACATGCATACAATAACGAGAGAGTATAAATATTTGAATTGTTTTCTGAATAAGTTTTCACGTATTTAATGAATTTTAAACAACATAATCTTTTCAATTTGGTTTGAAATAGGATTCAAGTTAAGCCTTAGCGCAAATAATAAAGTTGAAATGTTTTTATCTTAATCATGTAAATTTTTTTCTTAGTAAACAATTCAATACAAATTAATTGTTGTATAAATTAAAGAACTCAAATTTGAGAAATGCTTTATAATAATAAGAACTAAGATCTATCTTTTCAACCCTTCAATATTTAAAAGTGTATAATTCAGAGATGTTTTCTTAATTTTCATATTGTATATTTTTAGATTTAGGTGATACGAGCAACCAATATAGTGAAAAGAAAAACTAAAAAGGGTTCTCATGGGTATGAACATTGTGGAAACATGTTCTCAAACAGTTCAAATTTAAAACGCAAATTAAGGATTCATAGTGGAGAAAATTCTGGCAGCTTGAAAAAGTGTTAAAAGTTATTTACACTGAAATTAAGCTTAAAACATAAAAATAATACTTGTGGAGAGAAGCCCTATGGTTGTGCAACATAAAATGTTAAGTCATTCTCTAAATAATTTTTTTAAATCTCACGAAATGATTCATAGTGGAGAGAAGCCTTACAGCTGTGGACAATGTGATAAGACATTCTCACCAAAAAATAAATTATAATCTCATGAAACAATTCACTGTTGAGGGAAGCCTTACAGCTGTAATCAATGTGTTATCTGATAATGCTAATTTAATACGCCATTTGAGGATTCATAGTGAAGAAGAAGCCTTAAAAATATATGGATTGTGCTAAAATATTATTTTTTTACTTAATATGCCATTCAAGTATTCATAATAGAAATTACCCCTACAGCTGTGGAAATTGTGTGAAGATATTCTTAAGAAAATACTATTTTAAACATATTAGAATTCATAGTGGAGAGAAGCTCTACAGCTGTGGGCAATGTGGCTATATATATTATCATGAAAGGATTCATGGTGGAGAGAAGACCTGCACCTGTGGATATTGTACAAAAAAATGTCGTGAAAGGATTCAAAATGGAAAGAAACTTGACAGCTGTGGACAGTGTGGAAAGCAGTCTCAAACAATAGAAGTTGAATAGACCATGAAAGGATTCATAGTGGATAAGAGCCCTTAAAGCTATGGAAATTGAGGAAAGATATTCTTAGAAAAAGGTTATTTAATATCTTATGCAAGGACTCATAGTGTCGAGAAACACTCAAACACCATTGAGAATTGCATTTTTAAATTAAAGATATCCAGAAATTCATTTTTTAAAAAAGCAGGACCATAAAACTACTTTTTTTATTTTGTCACTACTATTGTTCATTACTTTTGAAATCATTTTCAGGTGTTATATTTTGTTGTTTCACTATTTTCGTGGGATTTTTTTAAATGAATAGCCTGTGTTATGTTGCGCTATTCTGCATACCGGCTGGATTAATATTATTTTTATTTATAATAAAACATTGTGAATTATTGCCAATTTTTTACTATATAATCCTTAAACTTTTGATACTTATAAAGAATTTATATCTAGAATGTGCTTTTTTCCTGGTAATTTTGTAAGGAATTAAGGACAGAAAAAAATATTTAAAAAAAGCCAACGGAATGATTTGTTTAAATGTATACATTAAATATCTGGAATGTTCTTATAAATAACTTTTATTTAATTTAATGATTGAATTATGGTTCAGTGGCTTTGTCACTTATTGACTTGCGGGCGAATAGCCATGGTACAATGTTACAGTATTGGGGTTGTCAGAGAGATCAGGTCTTCATTTCATCCAGCTTCCATATTTGTGTCTATTTGCTCCGTACATCTTGTTATGCCATGAACTGTTTGGTGAAAACTTGATGAACTTTCAATAGACTAATTGTGATGTCAAATCTACACAATCCGGTTCGAAGCATTAAAGACTAGCAAAAACATGGATAATTTTATACGTTTGTCATGTTTATTTTTGTCACACCTTGTATTTAGTAAATATTGATCTTTTCGGAAATAATTTCAAATTTAAAGTCAAGTTATTTGGTTCAAATTTGAACTTCACTTTTGATGAAAAATAACATTTGTATGCTATTTTAAAGATATTTTCCTTATAATTATACTGTTAAATATTTAAAAAAATAATTGTCTGAGTTGAGATCACAAGTATACAACTACAGCGATACATCAAAATAAAAATAAAAAATATGGAGTGAAGCTTTATATATTATTATCCATTTTCACAAAAATGTCCAACACACTAAATCCAAACAGCTGTTAAAAGTAAAGGGTTTATATTATCGATAACCATTATAAATTGGGAGTAATATTTTTCAGCCTTCCTTCATATATCATAGAAGTCTATTTCATGGAACATTTGAAGTTTGGTTCCTTCTCAAAAAAGGCAGCATTCATTATGTTTTGTGCATCACATTTTGTTTCTAAAGTGAGGTAAAAATTCACCTCAAGATTGCTCTACTCGTTTGGGAATCAAACAAAAAACTTGCAGGGAAGGCAGAGTGCAAAACTATTTTAACACAACATATTTCCTTTGCCTCCTACATATCCATATATCTTCTCATACTGCTCATTGTGTTTCTTGCTCCTTACCTTTATTAGAAAATTACATTCACTTGGTCGAACCAAACTTTTCTCAGTCATCCTCTACTCCAACTCGCACTACTTGCATTATAAATTTTTTCAGTCAGTTTATGTTTGTCGTTAAGAGAAGACTTTATGTCGGAGGAATTGAGGTGAGATACAGGACTGATGGGGGACTATGTAATCTGCATAGATTACATGACCAAACAAGACATTACGTAGCTGCAATATGCGGATGATTGCGCTCTTGTTGCGCATTCAGATAAAGACCTTCGAGAGATCACCAATGTTTATACAGAGGTGTATCAGATGTCTGGCCTGGAAATAAATGTAAAGAAAGCTCAGGCGTTAACCTGTTCTGCAGGGAACGAGGTGATTCATTCACCCGACATTCGAGTGAATGGTGTGCAACTGGAGAACGTACCTAACTTTACATATCTTGGCAGCATCCTGGCTTCGAGCTCATCTCTTGATGATGAACTGAAGAGTTGCATCAGTAGTGCGTCAGCGACTATTTCTAAATTGAATGACAGAGTATTCTACAGCAGAGACATCTCCCAATCTACAAAGATATCAGTCTACAAGGCTGTTGTCCTCTACACACTTGTCTATGGGTCTGAGATTTGGGTTCCCTATAAAAGGCACATTCAATGCCTTGAAATGTTTCACCAGTGTAATTCTTTGGATTCACTGGATAGATCACGTCACAAATGTTTCAGTCCTGTAAACCTATAGAACAGCGGTCGGCAAACTTTCGGACCTCACGGACCACTAAATTCATAATTTTAAATCCCGCGGACCACTTATAGGATTTTTTAGTGTAATTTTACACGATTACATATTTATTTCTTTATTTTACACGATTACATGTTAATTTTGTTATTTTACACAATTACATGTTAATTTCGTTATTTTACACGATTACATGTTAATTTCGTAATTTTACACGATTGCATGTTAATTTCGTTATTTTACACGATTACATGTTAATTTCGTTATTTTACACGATTACATGTTAATTTCGTTATTTTACACGATTACATGTTAATTTCGTTATTTTACACGATTAGGTGTTAATTTCGTTATTTTACACGATTACATGTTAATTTCGTTATTTTACACGATTAGGTGTTAATTTCGTTATTTTACACGATTACATGTTAATTTCGTAATTTTACACGATTGCATGTTAATTTCGTTATTTTACACGATTACATGTTAATTTCGTAATTTTACACGATTGCATGTTAATTTCGTTATTTTACACGATTACATGTTAATTTCGTTATTTTACACGATTACATGTTAATTTCGTTATTTTACACGATTACATGTTAATTTCGTTATTTTACACGATTACATGTTAATTTCGTTATTTTACACGATTAGGTGTTAATTTCGTTATTTTACACGATTACATGTTAATTTCGTTATTTTACACGATTACATGTTAATTTCGTAATTTTACACGATTGCATGTTAATTTCGTTATTTTACACGATTACATGTTAATTTCGTAATTTTACACGATTGCATGTTAATTTCGTTATTTTACACGATTACATGTTAATTTCGTTATTTTACACGATTACATGTTAATTTCGTTATTTTACACGATTACATGTTAATTTCGTTATTTTACACGATTACATGTTAATTTCGTTATTTTACACGATTAGGTGTTAATTTCGTTATTTTACACGATTACATGTTAATTTCGTTATTTTACACGATTACATGTTAATTTCGTTATTTTACACGATTACATGTTAATTTCGTTATTTTACACGATTACATGTTAATTTCGTTATTTTACACGATTACATGTTAATTTCGTTATTTTACACGATTACATGTTAATTTCGTTATTTTACACAATTTCATGTTAATTTCAATTTCTACACACAAAAACGTTAGTAAAATGATGACGATATAATATTAAAAAACATATTTGATTTTTTGAAGCGCTCATTTCGCTTTTAAAATGCCTTAAAATGTCAAATTTCTTACGGTAACGTCCCGTTACTTCATGGGAGGAGACGTCATTTTTTATTATGGTAAGGGACGGGTTAATAAACAAACATTGTAAAAACAAAACAATTAAAAGATGGTTGAAATATATTAAACTGTTAGCATTATACATTTCTAGTGTGATGGATGTTCCGGCTTGTTTGAAATAAGATTATGGATATTTGGATCCAATGATGTTACTGTTAGACGGAGAACTGCATTTACCATATTGCAAGCCGAGATCGGTGCCGTGTTTTGATAGTTGTGACAGATGAAAAGGCCTTTTCATATTAATAAGTTTTGGAGAATTGAATCAGAATTTTCATCGCCTTCTCACTAAGCAAAGTGTATTCACTTTTTATGGAAAGACAAAACTGAAGTCTTGATAAGGATGAATGAAATTAAGCTTTGAGTGTCGTCGGACGATAGATCGATGAGGCTTTCTTTTAGATGCATGCTTAAATTACTATCCGGAATGTTCGCTGCAAACTGATCTATTATCCACATATTACCACGCCTGTGATCTTCATTATTTGGGTAATAACTAGCAAAAGATTCTGTGAGTGATTCCAAATGATTTTGAACTAGAGTTACCACTTGCTGCTTAACCTTTCCTTCCCTGTGTTGGGTATCTTCTACACGTTGCGTCTAATAACCATCAATATCTCTATAAATATTATAAATACAAGGTTAAGATTTTAGGTATTCCTCCATAATATATTTACGCATTGATTTAAAAAATAATATTAATAATAATCAGAATTTATCGACTACATCGTAAGTATTTCGTGAATATCGGAAACAAATTCGCATTTAAACGCTGCGAGTGCCTCGATCTTGGGTCTTGACGATAGATGAAAAGTATGCAAGATGCGCGACACTATATTCGCATCTCACTTTTGCATACGTCACTGAATAGCGAGGAGCGCAATTGTCTCAACCTCGCAAGTGTAAGCCACGCCCGAGTTAGCCACCAACCCTGCCGCGCCGCAGTAGCTGTTGAGCTGGCAACGACACTAGATCTACGCCCGTTCCGTGAGCATTGCCAGATGGTTTTTTAATGTTTTCAGCAAATAAATCTCAATTATTATAATTTTTAACTTGAATTATAATTAATTAAGGGGATTGTCTATGAATGTTCTTATTTTTCCGATTTAAAATCGCTAATTTTTGATCGCGTACTCACTATCCAACACCGGAACACGCGTTCCATTTTTATCACCGTAAGGGAAGGGTATTCATCAAAATTTGAAAACATTTGCAGATCGTCTTCAACCATCCGCGTTTGCAACAATAATATTTTCTTGTGAAATGCACCCATTTTATTTCGTAGTGTGAACACGTCCTTAAGTTGTCTTCGCAAGGATACGTTTAGTTCATTTAACAGCGAAAAAATATCTGCCATATATGCGAGTTTTGCTAGCCATTCATTGTCGGAGAAGAATTTTTGCAATTTCGGATTATTTTATTGTTGGAAAAATAATTTGACTTCTTCCCGCAAGGCGAATAGTGGGGTCAACATGTAGCCCCTCGACAGCCATCTCGCCTCAGCATGATGAAGAAAATGAGTATACTCGGAACCCATTTCTTCTGCTTTGTGTCGAATTTCCTTTATAATTTTAATGACATTTGAAAATACTTCGTATAATTCTGGGGACATTTTTTTCACTGCAAGTTGTTTGTCATGAGCGCATGCTAATCTTATCT
The DNA here is from genome assembly GCA_949825065.1 of Odontocerum albicorne. Classification (NCBI taxonomy): domain Eukaryota; kingdom Metazoa; phylum Arthropoda; class Insecta; order Trichoptera; family Odontoceridae; genus Odontocerum; species Odontocerum albicorne. Next base: position 22,283,186 of record OX463863.1, on the reverse strand, counting down.
ATACATTCACCCTCAACGCAACCAATGTTCCGCTTATCTAAGAACCTATAAATATTATTATCTGTAACACGATATAAACACCAAAACCAATGTTATCTTATCGATGTTCTTATCCACATTCAAATAAATATTATAAGTTATGTAAACCCATGTCACACTTATCGCTGCTAACCATGTACTAGATCCTATAAATATTCGCATAATTACATTAGTGTCGACCTACTCGATGTTTTATATTTAAGTTTATCATCTCGCTGGCGCTTATCTCCCCAAATTCAATAAATATTTAATATCACTAAATGGAAGAAGCTGCGACGAGAGATAAATCACTGATATCGATTTGACCTTAAGGGCAAACATAACATGCTCGACAAATTCGTGGTATAGCTATCTTTGCTTTACCACGAAGGGTCGTGGTATAGCTATCTTTGCTTTAAATAGGACGCCATATTTGAGGCGACATCATTATTCTTAAAGCCACTTCTATGTAAAGATCATAGCTATTACTATTTATGTAATACTATTAATATTATACATCAATGTAATTCAACCTTCATACAAATAAAACTACACGTTGAAATTCTAAAAGTGTTTTCGTTGCAAAAGGCCATAACATGTTCACAATGTATAATGCAGTGTGGAGATAAAATGTCTGGGTGACCAACATTCTTCACCTTTATAACAATTCCTGAAAGATGTCCAGTCATATTTGCAGCACCATCTGTGCATATCCCAATACATTTTTTCCATTCGATTTCTTGTTCCAGGAAATAACTATTAAGTGCTTCAAAAACCTCAGAGCTGGTTGTTCTACTCGGCCAATTAAGCGAGCAAAGTAGTTCTTCATGCAACTCTTCTTCACACGCAACCCTCGAATCAAAGGAGTGCTTTGTTTGTAATGTCCGTAGATCCATAGTCGTCAAGTTGAATTGAATAAAATGATGAATTTTTCACCATTTTTATTATCTGATTTTCAATGTCTTTGGCCATATCTTCGATTCTGCGCTTGATAGTACGAAGGTCATCCAGAAAGTAATGTTACAACATTTATGTAGGATCGAAAAATGCTTGTATTTAATTGAAATTCACAGGATACTTCACAAATATATTAAACTATTTTTCAACACAATCGCCGTCGAGATCGAGGCATTTCTGTAGTCGGGGCACCAGATTTTGTATACCAGTATCATAGACCTCCACCGCCAGTACTTTCAGCCACTTCTTCACAGCTTTCTCGACCTCCTGATAGTTCGAAAATTGTTGGAGTGTAGTGACACACCCAAGTCTCATTCCCCGTCACGATAGTCTGCATGTTTTTATGCATTCTTTTAAAATATTCTAGCTGTTTTTTGCTAAATCTCGGTGTTTTGAATACAAGTGTCTTTCAAGTTTTGAAGGTTTCAATGCATCGTTATTTAGCAGAATGGTTCTTATTGGAAGAGATGATGAGGATGATTTATTGATAAATAATAAAACACGTTAGATCGCAATGCGGAAAGAGAGTCCGTCCATTTTTATTAGTAACGTAGGTATTTATATATTTTTAGAATGCGCTCGCGATATGCCTACGTCTCTTTTCTGTGAATGCAAAACGATTAATTGTTGTATGTAGGTATCATTCAAATACGGAACTGGCGAGATAGCCGTGGTGCGTTCTCGCTCCGGCGTGTAATGCGGTCCGCTCGGCTATGGGTCGAATGGCCGGCGTGTGACCTTCGGACTTTATGATGAACTAACTGGCGGTCGCCCACTCGACCACAGTGTTCGAGTGGGCGACCGCCACAGTTAGATAAGCTTTTAGAACATACAACACAGAGAAGCCGTGGATCCAGCTCACTGCCAGGTTCTTCAATGAATCAAAATTTTAAGTAGTTGGAATAATATTTTCTTGATGCTTTGTGTTTTCTCTTCTCTCCACCTCTTGCTCCAAGGTTTACCCTAATGGTGCCTGATGAAGAGGTGGAGGTGCCTCTGCTGTGGAGGGTCTGATTATATTATTGATCAGTTCACGGTTAGGTCAAGTATTATTATTGTTACTATTATCGTTCTCATTATTTTTTGTATTATTAAAGAAATGCTAAATATTATTTTGCTTTTTTCAATCATTGTGTGTTTGATTTATTTGAATCTACAACAAAAAAGATAAGAAATTTAGAAAAGTCAAACTCATTTTATCCCAATAAAAATCAAATAAAAGAAAATACACGGTTAAGATTTAAGATCATACCTATCTTAAAAAAACACTAATGTACAAGATAAAATATACAAAAACCTCCTTAATAACCCAACTAATATATTTTATATTGAACTCGGTAAGTCCGTAAGCCGCACCAACTGATACGAGTATATGCGACAGGCGCAAACAGGAGAATGAACGCGCGGATGAACACAGAGCATAGAAAAAAGGACGAATATATGCAAATTTCGGCGTTTCGGCATCCACGTCCGGGGGTGTGGATAGAGATAATACATATAAAATATATAAAGCGGAGCCCCACTGTGAAACATTAGAAGAGTGCGAAACGAGGCGAGAGTAAGACAAAACATGTGCAATGCAGCTAGCTACACCTCTTACGAGATTGTCAAGATTTCATGCATTTTGTATCGTTCATCCATGCAAGTCACTTATTTTTCTGAGCTGGTTTGCTGTGGATTAAAAAAAGGCAAGTAATGTCCACATTTCTCTGCGGACCAACGAAATTTTCTCGCGGATCACCACTTTGACGACCGCTGCTATAGAAGATATGATTGTAAAGGCGAAAGTTGGTGGGCAGAGGAAGCGCTATAACTACAGTCTACGAGAGTCGCTTACTTTGTGCGGGGCGCCTGAGGACTGGGGCTAGACGTGTGGTGGCTCTGGACCGTGAGGGGTGGAGAGCCGCGTGCTCTCGGGGTGATGGCGCCTCAGCGGCTAGACGTGTGAGAAACAGTCAGCGCGCTGCGAATATATATCAGCATGGCCAGGCAAGAATGATTCAAGATTGACGCTGGTGTGGCGAAGAGATCCTCGGCTATGATGATGATTATAATAGCATTATCATGAATATTTTTTAGTGATTTACCATGTTTATTTACACCACACCTCATATTTAAATAAATATTTTGCAATCTGGAAGTCATTTCAAATTTTTAAGTCAAATTTGAATGTGAAATTAGACCAAATATTTGGGAATGGTGGTTTTTAATATCTTAACGATTCCTCATGTTATAAATCAAAATAACAAACTTCTTTTTTAATATCTGTTTTCAGTTAAACATTATAATTAATTTTTTACTTACACAGTGAGCTACAGGCAATTCCTACATTACTAGGGACACGACAAATGAAAGACAACAAACCCAGATTCATTAAAATTGTGCGTTTAAATTAAATTACCTGTCGTTTTTTCGCAAATTATGTATATTTCTTGTCATGTGTAAAATATTTTTTTTTTAAATACCTTAAATCTTGTACACTCTGACCTGAGAAAAATAATTTATGTAAACTAGATAGTAGTGTTCCGTTTATTAAGGCCATCCGTGCTAGAGAGCGAGAATTTATATGGCGTATACTCCTTCATGTATAGTTCGAGGCCATTATTCAACAAGAAGTGAATTTGTGTCTATGGTTTTTTCTAGGCAGTGTAACTCAATAAAGGCATTGGAATAATTTGACACCGCACTTCACTTGGCACTGTCGTAAATTCATTCATTTATAGTAGTTCTCTGCCATTACTGAAGAAGAAGACAGAAATAAAGACGGCCCTTACTCGAGAAGTATCTGGCGTATACTCCATACATAGAAGGTCATTATTTAAGAAGATATACTGCATCAGATATAGGGAGTGCATGGCCATTATTCAGAAAGAAGGGAGTTATTCCTGTCCTGTCAGTTAGGTAGTGATTATATGTGATTTATTCTTTCTATATTTTAGTTTCTTTTTTCCGTTTTTTCTAGTTGATTACGTTTTTTAATTAGATGTTCATTCTGACCGCTTCACGGTGATAGTATATCAGTGTGCGCTGCTTGATAAATTGACATTTTATGTTGTATAAAGGCATACTTTTACCTCAGCTCATTTTGACAGATGGTCTGCTGTGGTATCGATCACCGTTACATCAGTACAATAGAGGCTTTACACTTTTTCCATAAACTGTATTAGTTCTTTTATGCTAAAATCATATTTTTTGGTTCAAATTTGATTAACTTCACTTTTCATGAAAACTAACATTCTGATGCTATTTTAAAGATATTTTCCTTATCATTAAACTGTTGAATATTTAAAAAAAATAATTGTCTGAGTTGAAATCAAAACTATTCAACTGGAGCGATACTTAAAAATTAAAAAAATGGCCAATTCCACAAGGACGGCGTAGCTTGGGTTTTTGATGTTTTAGCAATATTTTTAGATTCCAGAAGCTAGGAAAGGACTTCAACAATCCCAGATTACAAACATACATACCATAATGCCATTTCCCTGTCAGTATAGTCAGAGTGCCAGGTCTTCCTATCTCGGCACACATCCTTAGTCTCTCCTACATCCATACACTTTCTCATATGATTTCTCTGATTTTCTACATGTCCTTTCAGAATATTATTTTCTTGATCCAACAATACTTTTTTTGACCTTCCACTCACATTTGCACTAAACTACAATATATATCATTTTTGTTAGTTTTTCTTCATTAATTCTTTCCACATGTCGTTTGTTATCCCTCTTAACTCTTATATTGTAATTGCTTTTCCTTTCACTCTTTTGTATCACCATCACTTTGAATTTTGCAACATTCATTCTCAGATTATTCTCTTCGCATCTCTCATACGTTGGATTACAAAAATATTTTAAATAAAGATTCCACCGGAGTATGAAGAAGATAGTGGTGGTACCGACAGGTTAAATACCACAATGTTGAAATTTGGATGAAATGGGAAGATGGGAAAAAAACAACTTTACAGTTGCCGACTTCTTGACTTCGATTGGACGACTTTCATAATTAGAATACTCACATCACGCATTAGCTTCTGCATTAATGTTGAGTTTCATATTCACTTCACCATCACTGTTTGTTTATTTTTTTAGCTTTCCGTTGTATGTTAATAATTATTGTTTTATATTGTGAACACATACTGAGCCATCAAGGGTGATCTAACTCTGAATTGGAATTCACTATTACTGGTCAATAACAATATTACAAACCAAGTATATATAAGTTGAGTGTAACAAGAGGAAGATAGTAGTTTTGACCATAAAATAAGGTACTACTCCGCATTTGTATGATATAATAATGTTATGTTCAGAAGAACATATTTGGTAAGAAAAGCGCAATAAAATTACGAAGGGAAGACAAACTACAAAAACATCTTTAAAACTCTACTGATATGTGAGAGTAACACATTAAACTTTAGATATAGTGTAATTCATGTGTCTAGTGTTCATACAACATCATAAATATTTTTAAAAGACCTCCCAAAAACAAATCTACACACACCACTAGCAAAGAAGATGATCACGTCAGGAAAGTTATCATTTACTAATATCGTGCACTGAATATAGTTTTATGCTACCCTACGTCAAAGGGTTAAACATATTAAAAACTCAATGTAAAAATTATTATGAATGTTGCCAGGTTATAGATGGATCCTCAGCTACATAAAAGTGCAGATGTAATGGTGAAAGAACAAAAGGCAGAAGATGGAGATAATGCAGCAGTGTTCCCCCAGTATGATATCAGTGTACATGAGGCAAATATTAAACAGGAATGTGTACAAGATATCAGCGCAGATTCCAGACATGATATTGATAATCCCACAAACCCTTGTAAGTAAACTTAATAAACTCATATTGTGAAAATAAAATAAATATATGAGATGTGACAATCATTTAACTTTATGTAATTTGTTTTATCAAACACTGTTTTTCCACTTTTTGTAACAGTATAACCCTACCAGTTTCAAGGCTTTCACGTCATCATCAGGGGATTACAAACAAGACTGAATTGTATTCGAACTGGTACCGATGTGCACGCTTCTAACGGTAAACATTCGGGTTGGGGACTGTGGGTGGAGGGAGGGAGGAGACAATCTCGGCAAATTCTAAGTTACATAAAGCCAGCTTTTTACACTAATTTTAATCTCCGTAAGCTCTTATTTAACGCTATAATGGAATACTTAGCGGCAGTAATGTGTTTAAACTTTTATGTGCTGACTGTGATAATTTCTATATAGGAAAGGCAGGAAGATCTTTTGAAAAGAGATTTCGTGAACACAAATCCGCCTTAACAAATCCTCTAATTTGTTATGAAAGGGCTAATTATTGTCGCCGTGAAAACCATACATTTTCTATCGATGATGCCAAATTCTTACATATCAGTAGTAACGGAAATAAATTGAACAGATTAGAGGCCCTAGAAATTTCTAAGTCAGTGGATCGAGGTAAATATCTGGCAAACACATATATCCCAAGAAACTCGCCGCTGCTCGCCGAGATTGTCTCCTACCTTCCTCCTCCCACAGTCCCCAACCCGCATGTTAACGGCTTGAAGCGTATATGTCGGTACCAGTTCAAACACAATTCAGCCCTTTTTGTGCTCCCTGAAGATGAGGTGTGCACCTTGAAACCGGTAGGGTTATACCGTTACAAATAGTGGAATAAACAGCATTTGATAAAACTTATTTCAATGTCTTTAAACCTCCACAATGTTAATACCTTAACTATAAATAATGCATTCAACCTACGTTGTATGAGTGCTGTTTAACCTACAGGTAGACACCACCTATTCCATATCAGGTATGGATAAGGTGGTGTGTACTTTTAGGCCAGAATGTTTTTGACATTTTTATTATAAAAAATATTGAAAGCAGTATAATAAGTAAAAAGTTGATTAATCACGGTATGTTGATGTTCTGTTATGTTGTATACCTCATTTTGATCAAGTTCAATGATATTTGGCTGTCTCTTAATTGAATTCAGGTATATTATATTGTATTCAGTATCACTACGCTAAAACAATATAAAATATGAAACGCAATGCACAAATTCAATTTGGTTATTTGTATAAATTACTGCCAAAAAATATTGCAACACAGAGTTTTTATAAAATATGAGAAAACGACTTTTAAAAACTGACACGCCAACAGGCAACACAAAGTGGCTGATAAATAGATCACTTTAAAAAAATGACAATATCTCGATCCGTATTTATTATAACAAGGGATAGAAATATTCATGATCTACTACAGAGATGGCAGTATCTGTACTGATTGTTTAAAATTAGAACCATGTGTTGAATTGGTAATATAAACTCAACATTATTAAAGCTTACATAACCGTGCTCCCTGTACGATGCTGATTAATCATGTGGATAATTACATCCTTGGCATTAAAATAGATAAAAAATAATCAATATCATCTGAAAACCATAAAATATAAGGTATTTCTGCTGATAAGAACCAAACCCTCGGCCTTATTTCTCTTCTGCCCCTAACTTGGAACTATTACATATATTAACTGCACCATCAATCTTCTTGAGCAATCGGCCCAATAATCTTCTGGAGTCACATAATAGTAGCTAAAATGCCATGACATATTAAGATAAGATAGCTCTGTGTTGGCCTTATTGTCAGTTCAGACTTATTAACAGAAAGTGAAACAAACAAGGTTTCAAGCTGTTGATAATATATTGTCTAGTTGTTTTATTACTTCAGAATATTTGAACTTGTATATTTTTTTCATAGATATTAAAGCCCAGCCATCTTATGATACATTCAATAAAGAAATAACCTCAGTAATGAGTTCACAAAGGCAATCCTATGATTTGAAAATTTGTTCGGATTTTTTCATAAAAAAAGGAAATGTAGAAGAGGGTACTGCACCAGTATTACCTGATTTTGCTATGGACATACATGAAGCGGATATTAAGAAGGAATGTGCTCGGGACAGTAACACAGAGACTGTTGATGTGTCTGACACGCATGCCATAACGAGTGAGTGTGATTATTTTTATTATAATCTGAATAAGTTTTCGCTTATTGATTAAATTCTTAACAACATCATTTTTTAATTTGGTTTGAAATAGGAATCAAGTTAAGCCTTAGCGCAAATTTTAAAGTCAAAATATTTTTAACTTAACTCGGTTAATTTTTTTTCTTAGTTAACAATTCAATAATTGTTGTATGAATCAAAGAACTCAAATATGAGAAACGCTTTATTACAAAAATAACTAAAATCTATCTTTTCAACCCTTCAATATTTATAAAATATATAATTCAGAGATTTTTTCTTAATTTTCATATATTTTTAGATTCCGGTGATATTAGCAAAATTATGAAAAATAATCCATCTGCAGAGAGTTCCTATAGTTGTGGAAATTTTTCACAGAAATTCTCACGAAAGGATAAATTAAGAGATCATAAAATTATTCATAGTGGAGAGAAGCCTTACAGCTGTGGACAATGTGGCAAGACATTCTCACGAAAAGAATATTTGAAATCTCATGAAAGAATTCATAGTGGAGAGAAGTCTTACAGCTGTAGACAATGTGATAAAACATTCACACAAAAAGGTAATTTAAAATCTCATGAAAGGATTCATAGTGGAGAGAAGCCTTACAGCTGTGTACAATGTGATAAGACATTTTCAGAAATAAGTCATTTAAAATCTCATGAAAGGAGTCATAGTGGAGAGAAGCCTTACAGCTGTGGACAATGTGATAAGACATTCTCACAAATAGGTAATTTAAAATCTCATGAAAGGATTCATAGTGGAGAGAAGCCTTACAGCTGTGAACAATGTAATAAAACATTCACACAAAAAGGTCATTTAAAATCTCATGAAAGGATTCACAGTGGAGAGAAGCCTTACAGCTGTGTACAATGTGATAAGACATTCTCAGAAATAAGTCATTTAAAATCTCATGAAAGGAGTCATAGTGGAGAGAAGCCTTACAGCTGTGGACAATGTGATAAAACATTCTCACAAATAGGTAATTTAAAATCTCATGAAAGGATTCATAGTGGAGAAAAGCCTTACAACTGTGAACAATGTGATAAGAGATTCACACAAAAAGGTTATTTAAAATCTCATGAAAGGGTTCATAGTGGAGAGAAGCCTTACAGCTGTGTACAATGTGATAAGACATTCTCAGAAATAAGTAATTTAAAATGTCATGAAAGGATTCATAGTGGAGAGAAGCCTTACAGTTGTGTACAATGTGATAAGACATTCTCACGAAAAGAATATTTGAAATTTCATGAAAGGAGTCATAGTGGAAAGAAGCCTTATAGCTGTGGACAATGTGATAAGACATTCTCACAAATAGGTTATTTAAAATTTCATGAAAGGATTCATATTGGAGAGAAGCCTTACAGCTGTGAACAATGTGATAAGAGATTCTCTCAAAAATTTAATTTAAAATCTCATGAAAGGAGTCATAGTGGAGAGAAGCCTTACAGCTGTGGACAATGTGATAAGACATTCTCACAAAAAGGTCATTTAAAATCTCATGAAAGGAGTCATAGTGGAGAGAAGCCTTACAGCTGTGGACAATGTGATAAGACATTCTCACAAATAGGTAATTTAAAATCTCATGAAAGGATTCATAGTGGAGAGAAGCCTTACAGCTGTGAACAATGTGGTAAGACATTCTCACAAAATGGTCATTTAAAATATCATGAAAGGATTCATGGTGGAGAGAAGCCTTACAGCTGTGGACAATGTGATAAGAGATTCATTCGAAAAGAAAAATTAAAATTACATGAAAGGATTCATAGTGCAGAGAAGCCTTACAGCTGTGGACAATATGGTAAAGACATTATCACATTTAGATCATTTAAATTTTGAAAAAATTGAAACTAATAAAATTCCATTTCATCTAAAGTACAATACATAAAATATAAGGTGTTTCTGCTGATGATTACCAACCCTCGGTCTTATTTTTCTTCTGCCCCTAACTTGGAATGATTACAGATAATTACTGTACCATTCTTGAGCATTCTGCCAAACAATCTCGAGTCACATCATACTACCTGCAAAGCCCTACCATATTAAGATAAGATAGCTCTATGAGTGCTGTGTTGGCCTTATTATCAGCTCAAACTTATTAACAGAGTTGAAGTCGAAGAAAATAGATTTATTTTGTGTGTAATATATAAGATATATCATCTATTTGTTTTATTGCTTCAGAAGATTTGAATTTGTATGTTTTTTCCTAGATTTTAAGGTCCAGTCACTTAATGATACATTCAATAAAGATATGACCTCAGTCATGTGTTCACAAAAGCACTCACATGACTTGGTCTTTCAAATTGATTTAGATTTTCCCATAAAAGAAGAAAATGTAGAAGAGGATACTGCACCAGTATTACCTGATTTTGCTATGGACATACAGGAAGCGGATATAAAAAAGGAATGTGCTCGGGACAGTAACACAGAGACTATTGATGTTTGTGACTTGCATACAATAACGAGTGAGTATAAATATTTGAATTGTTTTCTGAATAAGTTTTCACGTATTCATTAAATTCTTAACAACATAATTTTTTTATTTGGTTTGAAATAGGATTCAAGTTAAGCCTTAGCGCAAATAATAAATTTAAAATATTTTTAACTTAACTTTGCAAATTTTTTTTCTTAGTTAACAATTCAATAATTGTTGTATAAATCAAAGAATTCAAATTTGAGAAATGCTTTATAACAAAAAGAACTAAGATCTATCTTTGCAACCCTTCAATATTTAAAAAATATATAATTCAGAGATTTTTTCTTAATTTTCATATATTTTTCGATTTAGGTGATATGAGCAACCAATATAGTGAAAAGAAAAACTGAAAATGGTTCTCATGGCTTTGAACATTGTGGAAACATGTTAATAATTCATAGTGGAAAAAATCCTGGCAGCTTGAAAAAGTGTAAAACGTTATTTACACTAAAATTGAGCTTAACACATAAAAATAGTAATTGTGGAGAGAAGCCCTATGGTTTTGTAAATTGTTAAGTCATTCTCAATTTTTTTTTAAATCTCACGTAAAGATTCATAGTGGAGAGAAGCCTTACAGCTGTAGACAATGTGATAAGACATTCTTACCAAAATATAAATTATAATCTCATGAAAGAATTAACAGTTGAGAGAAGCCCTACAGCTGTAAACAATGTGTGAAGACATTATCTGATAATTTAACACGCCATCTGAGGATTCATAGTGAAGAAGAAGCCCTACAAATGTATGAATTGTGCGAAAACATTATTTTTTTACTTAATATGCCATTCAAGTATTCATACTAGAAATAACCCCTACAGCTGTGGGAATTGTGTGAAGAAATTCGTTAGAAAATATTATTTGAAACATATTAGAATTTATAGAGGAGAGAAGCTCTACAGCTGTGGGCAATGTGACAAGAATTTCAAAAAAAGCTATGTATGTTATCATGAAAGGATTCATGGTGGAGTGAAGACCTGCACCTGTGGATATTGTACAAAAAAATGTCGTGAAAGGATTTAAAATGAAAGAAACTTGACAGCTGTGGACAGTGTGGAAAGCAGTCTCAAACAATAGAAGTTGAATAGACCATTAAAGGATTCATAGTGGATAAGAGCCCTTAAAGCTATGGAAATTGCTGGAAAGACATTCTTAGAAAAAGGTTATTTAATATCTTATGCAAGGACTCATAGTGTCTAGAAACACTCAAACTCCATTGTAGAATTGCATTTTTAAGTTAAAGATATCAAGAAATTCATTTTTCAAAAAAGCAGGAGCATAAAACTACATTTTGTCACTTTACTATTTTTCATTACTTTTGAAATAATTTTTCAGGTGTTATATTTTGTTGTTTCACTATTTTGGTTTTTTTTTTTTTATATTTATAGCCTGTGTTGTGTCGCGCTATTCTGCATACCGACTGGATTTATATTATTTTTATTATTAATAAAACTGCGTGAATTATTGGCAATTTTTTATTATACAATCCTTAAGCGTTGGAACTTTTCAGGGATTCATGTCCACAATGTTTTTTTATCTGGAAATAAGGCAAGGAATTAAAGAAAGATAAACAATATTTTTAAAAAAGCCAAGAGGATGATTTGTATGGATTAGTTCAATAGCTTTTTCTCTGATGGGGAATTATCTGGTGACAGGTAAAGACACAGTTTTTAGCTGAAACTGTTTACTTATTGACTTGCTGGCGAATATCTGTGGTGCAATGTTACAGTATTGTGGTTGGCAGAGACATCATGTCTTCATTCCATTCAGCTTCCATGTTTGCAGTCTACTTGCTCCATATATCGTGTTATGCCATGGACATGAATTGTTTTATACATTCCTCATGTTTATTTCACCACATCTGTATATAAAAATATTGGTCTATCCGGAAGTGATTTTAATTTTTTAAGTCATATTTAAATAAGAAATTGCACCAAATACTTGTGAATGATGGTTTTTGGTATTTTATGTATCTCAGCGATCCCTTATGTCATAAACTATAATTAAGACATAAAACTTCTATATTAATACTTGTTTTCAGTACAACTTTCTAAATTAACTTTTATTTACACACATAAAATCTGGTACTCTCTGGATAAAATTAATTATTTTTGTTAACAATTAGCTAGTGTTCTATCTATTGATGCAATCTGTGCTTGAGTGCGAGAGATTGCGTCTATGGTTTTTTTTTCTTTCTATGGAGTGTAATTGACAATGAAACATTGGATAATTTGACACCACGCATACTCATCTTGACACTGGCGTATACTCCTTCACTGAAGTTAATGTCTTATACAGGAAGAAGTGCTTTCACCTGTGCGTACACTCCTTTATATATAGGAGTTCAGGGCCATTATTCAAAAAAAGAGAACTGACCCTCGTATATTCTTCATACATAGGAGTTCACGGCCATTACTCGAGAAGAAGACATCGCGTATCTGGCGTATACTCCATACATAGGAGGTCATGGCTATTATTTAAGAAGGTGAAGACACCGCGCATACTCCATCTGATATAGGAGTGCATGGCCATTATTCAGGAAGAAGAGTGTGTTAGTGTTGTCGAATTTAAGTGTCAATACGGTGTTGATTGTATGTGATTTATTTTGTCTATTTTAGTTTTTTTCTGTTTTTAAGAGTTCATTACTTTATTGATTTAAAGGTTAATTCTGACCGCTTCACAGTGATTGTTTGTATATCCGTGTGCACTGCTCGATAAATTGGCATTTTATGATTTATTAGGTATATTTTTCCCTCAGCTCATTTTGACAGTTGATCTGCTGGGGTAGCCTTCAACGTTACATCAGTACAATAGAGGTTTTACGCTTGTTTTTTTTACAATTAAAGTTATTGCCTTTGGCACGCTTTCCGATGATGGAGGAGTGGGCAAATCACTGGAATGTCACGAGCCACACCAAAGGAAAAATATATGCACCAATTCAACCCCATATTCCATGCAAGTCTTGGTTTTCTAAATACAGAAGCACTCGGAGAGAAACAGCAATTATAAGCTGAATACGTTTTGGACATTGTTGTTCCCCTGTCCACCTTGTCGGACTCCATACAAGGGATTCTTCTCTGTGTGAGTGTGGCCAGGAGGAGGGAGATCTTGAACATATTTTTTCTCCTGTTCTCTAAATACTTTCCCTTTGGCCTTTAAGAAAAAAATAATAATTATCCCCGCAAATCTTCCTTTCAGTGAGCCTCAATAAAATTTCCATACTTAATAGCATCATTCATTTTATAAACCATTACAAAATAAAGCTGTAATAAAATATATAAATATTGATAGTCATTTAAATTAAAATCATTCGCTCGCTTACAGACATTTAATTCTCATCTTATTGTAAATATTCATTTAGTTGTAAAATAGTTTAACTCCATAGTATCTCACTAGATATGTTAACAGTCGTTCTAGATCGAGTTGCTTAACCCTCCGTCGGGCATAATACAAATCCTAACACGTTCGGGCGCAACTCATCTGTGAGATAAAAAATTCAATTTTTGCTTAGGCCTAAAGGAAAGCTTATCAAACTGAACTTTTCACTCATGATTATAAACATTTGTTAATTTTGCACTTTTCGATAACATTTTAAATTTTCTTACATTGTTTTTCTTTAAATAGAATATAACTAGTTTACAACATTCTCAGTATTTTGTTGGCACAACAACTAATGCAATTCAGTAACATCACAACTAATGCAATTCAACACAACTAATGCAATTCAGTAACATAACCATTTTTTTTTCAGATATTAAATACCCGCAATTGGTTTGTAAAAAAGATTTGGCACAATAGAAAGTGTGTGGAATTAACTGTGACATCTTCATAAGGCATGCAGGTGTTCATGTGACATGCAGGTGTTGCTGTGATTTTGTTAGCTTTTATAGAACTTCACGGTCCAAGCGAGGATGTGGTGTTGTAGGGTTTCTTCTCGCTGTTCGGCTTGAACCTTACCCGACGGTAAGGTTTGTTCTGGGATGGGTGTTAAAAGATATCTTGAATGCCTTGTTTTGCACTCTACGGAGTTTCAGGTGATTCCTGTTGCTCACACTACCACAAACGGGTGCTGCATAGGTCAAGATAGGACGAATAAGGGTTTTATAGAGGAGGAGCCTATTTTTGGGTGAAAGGAAGCTGCGTCGATGAAATATCGAACTGATAGCCCCTACGCCCTTGTGACCCTTCTGTCTGATGGTATTCAAATGGGTTTTCCACGTCAGTCGCCGGCCAAGGTGCAAGCCGAGGTATTTAACCACGTCCTGCCACTCAACCAGGCAACCACCGATGAATAAGGGCATCGGCGGCACTCTTTCCTTGATTTTTCGGGAGAACATGATGGCCTCAGTTTTGGCGTCATTGATTTTGATCCTCCAGTCCTGGTAGTATTTCTCAAGGATCTCAAGAGCAATCTGAAGACGGCGACCAGCTCGATCCACCTTGAGTGACGATGCGTAGCATGCCGCATCGTCAGCAAAGAGTGCGAGCTTACAGTTTGGGGGAGTAGGAATGTCGTGTGTGTAAATGTTATATAGACATGGTCCAAGTATACTGCCTTGGGGGACACCCATAGGGATGGGCCTGGCGGATAACGTAGAATGATGAGTGTTGACTGTGAAGCTTCTATTGGAAAGATAGTATTGAAGTAGTTTCACAAGATAGAGTGGAGTGGAGTGCCAGTAAGGAGAAGTTTGTGGAGAAGGCCATCGTGCCAGACGGTATCAAAAGCCTTCTCGAGGTCCAGCAGTACAATGCCAGTACTTCTGTTCCTATTGAAGCCCATCGACACTTCTTCCATGACACGGGTAAGTTGCTGGACCGTGTTGTGTCTTGTCCTAAATCCAAATTGCTCATGAGGGAATGTATTATTGGATTCGTGATGAAACACTAACTTGGAGGCAACCACTCTCTCAAGGATTTTACCAAGAACTGGAAGAAAGCTGATGGGCCTGTAGCTAGTTGGATTTTTGGTAGGTTTATTTGGCTTGTGGATAGGAACAATATTGGTTATTTTCCAAATACTCGGAAAATAGCCTTTAAGGAGTGAGGCATTTATTATTTTAGTAAGAAAAATCCTCGCTTTGAGCGGTCACTGTTTTAGAAGGCTATTGTGTATATTGTCAGGACCGGGTGCATTTCGTGTTTTAAGTCTGTCAAGGATAGGACCAATTTTGGACGGGGTGCAAAGTTGCACCTCGTTTTGGTTGGTCGGGGAGTAAGCAAAGCTGGTGAGAGTGTCCTCGACAAAAACATTTAATTTGGTACTCTGGGTAAAATTAATGATTTATGTTAGTAATTTTCTACTGTTCCTTCTATTAATGGAATCTGTGCTATGGCGTATACTCCTTCATATATAGGTTGTGTCTATGGAGTGTAGCTGTCAATAATAAAGCAGTGCTTAGCGTATACTCCTTCATATATAGGAGTTCACGGCCATTATTCAAAGAGAGAGAGAGAAAGCAGTGCTTAATTTGACACGGATTTTTTCCTCTATGGGTGTCGTCCCGGGAAATTAATTATCGAAGTCAACAGATACAACCTCTGACAGCGAATTGGTAACCGAGGAGGAAATCTCGTTCTCATATTTCACGGAAGTTAAACACAAAATTAAAAGCAAGAGAACGAGGAACCTAAGGCCTGGGAGCCGCCAAGGATCGCCTGAATAAAAATTAACCCCTCTTACTGTACCGTGGACTAGAACACTCTAAACAATCACAACCCCTACAACATCTTCCCTTATATTGTACTCCCTGCACCCCCTTCTCTTCCCCAGGTTAGGGAATATGACAGACATGGCCGATCTCCTTACGTGGTACACGTGCAAAAATTACTGATTCACCAGGAATATCCATTAATTCAATTACAAGTTCTCATTGTCACCTTGAGCCCCTTGTATACGCTCCTCCAGTCACGGTAGTAGTACCATAGAGACATTTAAGTTTTCTATTCATGCGAGGTGGTATCAATATAATAAAAAAATTCCAATAATTCACGCAGTTTTATTGATAATAATTATAACATTAATCCCCAGGCTAGTGCATCAAAACACGGGTTATTAATTTATTTAATAGTAAAACAACAAAATGTAACAACTGAAAAGCTATTTCATAAGTTATAAAAAATAATAAAACTTTAAGTTTAAAATTAGGATTATCGATTCTGCTCTTTTGTAAAATGAATTCAACAATGCTGTTTCAGTATTTCTCTTCACTGTGCTTCCTTGCACAAGATAAAAGATAACCTTTTTCTAAGAATGTCTTCCCACAATTCCCACAGCTTTAAGGGCTCTAATCCACTATAAATCCTTAACATCTATTAAGACTGCTTCCCACACTGTCCACAGCTGTGAAATTTCTCCAGCATGAATCCTTGAATGGAATATTGTCATTTTTTTGTGAAAATATTCTCGCACAATTCATCCAACTGTATGGCTTCTCTCCAATATGAATCCTCAAATGGTGAATTAAATTTACATAATCAGATAATGTCTTCACTCATTTTTCACAGCTGTAGGACTTCTCTCAACTGTGAATCCTTTCATGAGATTTCAAATAATCTTTTCGTGAGAATGCCTTATCACATTGTCCACACCTGTAAGGCTTCTCTCCACTATGAATCCTTTCATGAGATTTTAAAAGCCATTTTTGTGAGAATGTCTTATCACATTGTCCACAGCTGTAAGGATTCTCTCCACTATGAATCCTTTCATGAGATTTTAAAATGCTTTTTCGTGAGAATGTCTTATCACATTCTCCACAGCTGAAAGGCTTCTCTCCACTATGAATCCTTTCATGATATTTTAAAGCCCATTTTTGTGAGAATGTCTTATCACATTGTCCACAGCTGTAAGGTTTCTCTCCACTATGAATCATTTCATGAGATTTCAAATCACGTTTTCGAAAGAATGTCTTATCACACTGTCCACAGCTGTAGGGCTTCTCTCCAGTATGAGTCATTTTATGATAATTTAAAAGGGATTTTTGTGAGAATGTCTTATCACATTGTCCACAGCTATAAGGCTTCTCTCCACTATGAATCCTTTGATGATGTCTTAATTGACCTTTTAATAAGAATGCCTTATCACATTGTCCACACCTGTAAGGCTTCTCTCCACTATGAATCCTTTCATGAGATTTTAAAAGCCATTTTTGTGAGAATGTCTTATCACATTGTCCACAGCTATAAGGCTTCTCTCCACTATGAATCGTTTCATGAGATTTCAAATAATCTTTTCGTGAGAATGCCTTATCACATTGTCCACAACTGTAAGGCTTCTCTCCACTATGAATCCTTTCATGAGATTTTAAAAGCCATTTTTGTGAGAATGTCTTATCACATTGTCCACAGCTGTAAGGATTCTCTCCACTATGAATCCTTTCATGAGATTTTAAAATGCTTTTTCGTGAGAATGTCTTATCACATTCTCCACAGCTGAAAGGCTTCTCTCCACTATGAATCCTTTCATGATATTTTAAAGCCCATTTTTGTGAGAATGTCTTATCACATTGTCCACAGCTGTAAGGCTTTTCTCCACTATGAATCCTTTTATGAGGTTTCAAACATTCTTTTCGTGAGAATGTCTGACCACATTCCCCACAGCTGTATGGCTTTTCTCCACTATGAATCCTTTCATGATCTCTTAATTTACATTTTAGTGAGAATGTCTGTGAACAATTTCCACAACCATCGGAATTCTGTCCAGATGGATTATTTTTATAAATGTTGCTCATATCACCTGAATCTAAAAATATAAGAAAATTGGGAAAAAATCTCTGAATAATATATATTTTTTTTTGAATATTGAAGGGTTGAAAATATAGATCTTCATTATTTTTGTAATAAAGCGTTTCTCAAATATATTGAATTGTTAACTAAGAAAAAAAAATTAAAGCTAACATAAAATTATTATACTCACTCGTTATTGCATGCGTGTCAGAAACATCAACAGTCTCTGTGTTACTGTCCCAACCACATTCCTTTTTTATATCCACTTCCTGTATGTCCAAAGCAAAATCAGGGAATACTGGTGCAGTATCCTCTGGTACATTTTCTTCTTTTTTGAAAAAATCGGAAAAAAATTCCAATTCCAAATCATAGGATTGCCTTTGTGAACTCAATACTGAGGTAATTTCTTTACTGAATGTATCATAAGATGGCTGAGCTTTAATATCCATGAAAAAAAATATACAAGTTCAAATCTTCTGAAGTAATAAAACAAATAGATAATATATTATCAACAACTTGAAACCTCGTTTCTTTCACTTTCTGTTAATAAGTCTAAACTGACAATAAGGCCAACACAGCACTCTTAGAGCTACCTTATCTTAATATGACATGGATTTTTAGCAATGTGACTCAAGAAGATTATTAGGTCGAATGCTCAAGAAGATTGATGGTGCGGTTAATATATGTAATAGTCCCGAGCAGAAGAAAAATAATGGTGATGATTTGGTTCTCATCAGCAGAACTGTCTTATATTTTATGGTCTTCAGATGATATTGATTCATTTTTTAATAGTTTCAATGCAAAGCACTGAATTATCCACATATAAATCAGTACCACACAGGCCAGTGTAGTTATAGTATATGGTATAAGCGTTAATAATGTTGAATTTATATTACCAATTCAACATATGGTTCTAATTATTTACAATTAATATAGATACTGCAATCTCTGTAGTAGATCATGAATATTTTTGTCACTTGTTAAGATAAATTGCGATCCAGATATTGATATTTTTTTTAAGTGATCCATTTGACAACCATTATGTGTTGCTTATTGGCAATATTTTTAGGCATAAATTTATATAAAGAACAAAATGAAATTTGTGCAATGCGTTTCATATTCTACATTTTTTAGTGTTGTGATAACTTTGAATTCAATTTAGAGACAGAAAAAATCATTGAATTTGATCAAAATGAGGTATACAACATAACAGAACATCAACATACAGTGATAAATCAACTTTTTACTTATTATAATGATTTAAATATTTTTCAAAATTAAAATGTTCAAAACGTTTTGGCCTTAAAGTACACACCATCTTATCCATGCCTGGTATGGAATAGGTGGTGTGTACCTGTAGGTTAAACCCCACTCATATAACATAAGTTAATTGATTGTCATATCTCGCATATTTATTTTATTTTAACAATATGAGTTTATTAAGTTTACTTGGGTCTGTGGGATTATCAACAACATGTCTGGAATCTGAGCTGATATCTTGCGCACATTCCTGTTTGATATCTGCCTCATGTACACTGATATCATAGTGGGGAAACACTGCTGCAGTATCTCCATATTTTGTCTTTTCTCCTTTCACCATTACATCTGCACTTTGGTGTAGCTGAGGATCCATCTATGACCTGGAAACATTCGTAATGACTTTAAAATACGTTTACCCATTCACGTAGGAAAACATAAAACTATATTTAGTGCCTGATATTAGTACATAAAACCTTTCGTGACATGATAATCTTCTTTGTGATTTAACAAGACACGACTTGCTTGTGCTCCCCTGACTACGAGGTGAAAACCTTGAAACCTGTAGGGTTATACCGTTACATAAAGTGGAATAAACAGTGTTTGATAAAACAAATTACAATGTCTTTCAACCTCCAAAAACTTAATGCCTTAACTATAAATAATATAATCAACTTCTTTGTTAGTGGTGTGCGTAGATTTGTTTTCCAGAGGTCTTTTTAAAATAGTTATGATGTTAAATGAACACTAGACACATGCATTACACTACATCTAAAGCTTAATGTGTTACTGTCACATATCAGAAGAGTTTAAAAGGTGTTTTTGTAGTTTTTTTGGCCTTGGTAATTATACTGCGGTTTTCTTACCAAATGTGTTTTTCTGAACATATGCAAATGCAGAGTAGTACCATATCTAATGGTCACAACCGCTACCTTCCTATAGTAAGTTTACTTAGTTTATAATATTGTCCAATGACAATATTATAAATGACAATATTACAATTTGGTATTATTGGCCAATGCCAATAATACCAAATTCAAATACAGAGTTGGATACCCCTTGAAGGTGTCTGCTATCTAAATGGTGCCATATACATTGTCCTTTTATAACAATAAGAACAGAGTTACAATTTAACAAATGGCATAGTATTTGTTCGCAGTATCATATAAAACAATAATTAAAAACATACAATACAAAAATTCAATCATGTAATTTGTCCAATGCTGTAAAGCCGAAAATGAAAACATACAGTGATGGTGAAGTGAAAATGACACACAACAGTAATGCAGAAGCTACTGCGTGATGGGAAGATTCTAATTTAGAAAGTTGTCAAATTGAAGTAAATCAAGTGGACAAACACAAGGTAGGTACTTGCAATGTTAGAATAATTTATTTTTCTTTAACCGATTATCAAAACAAATTAATAAAAATTTGTTGTCATTGTCGAAATTGACCTTTTTAGTGACAATTTACAAGTCTCAAGGAGTGGTTGACAGCCTACCGGTGGGGCGGGTTTGCGTTTCCATTGAATAAGGGTGGTTAGTATTTGTTTTTATACAGGCGTTATGTGTGTCTCTTCGCTGAATGATGTTCTAGATAAAACAGGAAGAAGTTATCTGGTGTGGAAGGATTTCTTAAGTTGTCGTGGGGAAATTGTCTTCCCCACTCAGAGAGCTCGCAGCATTCTTAAGATAGAAGTAAATTCTCTGTAATGGGAGAAAAAGCAAATCTGGCAAGGAAGATATTAGTGAACAGCAATTTTTTCTATTCAATCTAGTCCTTTAATCCTGAAAATAGAGGATCTCTCTGCAGCTATTCACTGATTCAAATTAATTTTGAATGGAAAATGTTCGAGAAAATATATTTTTGTTTGATTTGTACAGGATTTTTTATAAATAACATAAAAATGTAATTTTTCGTTTTAAGTAAGTAGAGTTTGAACCAAACAACTTGATTTTATTGTAAAAGAACTAATATAGTTTATGGAAAAAAGTGTAAAACCTCTATTGTATTGATGTAACGCTATCCCAGCAGATCAACTGTTAAAATGAACTGAGGTAAAAGAAAGCCTTTTAAAACACGAAATGACACTTTTTCAAGCAGCGCACACTGATATACTAGCACCGTGAAGCGGGCAGAATGAACCTCTAAATCAATAACATAATCAACTCACAAAAACGAAAATATTGACTAAATAAATTGTATATTTTTAATACCTAATGGACAGATCAATTAGACAGGAATAACACTACTCTTTCCGAATAATGGCCATGCACTCTTATATCTGATTGAGTATACGCAGTGACATCATCTTGGCCGTGAACGTAAGGTATGGAGTATTCGCCAGATACGCGGTGTCTTCTTGAATAATGACCGTGAATTCCTCTATACGAAGGAATATACGTCAGTGTCAAGTGATGCTTGATTGACTGAATAATGGCCGTAAACTCCTATATATGAAGGATATACGCCATTCTCAAATTATCTTAGTGACAGTTAGTTACACTCCATAGAATAAAACTTAGACGCTAATTCTCGCTTCCTAGCACAGATTTCATTAATAGATGGAACATTAGCAAAAATTGTTTACAAATCGTTTTATTGCAAGTACCTACCTTGCATTTGCCGACTTGTTTAACTTCGATTGGACGACTTTCAAAATTGGAAAGAGTATTCCAATTTTGAAAGTCGAAATTCAAAGCTACTGGGTGACGTGAGTACATCACCCAGTAGCTTCTGCATTAATGTTTGCTCTCATTTTTACTTCACCACCACTGTATGTTTACATTTTCGGCATAACCGCATTAGGCAAATTGTATGATAGATTTTTAGTATTGTATGTTTATAATTATTGTTTTTACTGTGAACAAATATAATGACATCTGTTGAATTGTAACTCTGTTATAATAATTATAAAAGGATAGTTTATATTGCGATGTTTTATATTTAATCATTGTTTCGTATTTTCTCTTAATCAAAATGATCTTAAGTCATTTATTTTATGGAAAACCAATGATTGTATGACCTAAGGAAACACTGAGATACCTTAAATGTTGAAAATCATCATAAACAAGTGTTTGGTGTAATTTCACATTCAAATTTGACCTTATAATTTGAAATAACTTTAGAAGAGCCCAATATTTTTTTTATAACAAGTTGTCTAAATAAACATGAGGAATGTATAAAATTATTTATGTTTATGCCATTACAAAATGTACATTTTACATAAATGTACACAAAATGACAACATACATGGAAGCTGAACGAAATTATGACCCGATCTCTCTGCCAACCTCAATACTGTAACATTGTACCATGGCTATTCGCCCGCAAGTCAATAAGGAACAGTCCCTGCAAAACTCTGTGTCTCTACCTGTCACCAAATAATTCTCTATCGCAGACAAAGCCACTGAACAATGATTCAGTCATTCAATTAAATAAAAGTTATTTATAAGAACATTGCTGATATTTAATGGTATAAATTTTAATCAAATCATTCCGATGACTTTTTTCTAAGTTTTTTTTTCCTTAATTCCTTGCAAAATTTCCAGAACAAAAGCACATTTAAGATACAAATTCTTTAACAGTATCAAAGTTTAAGGATTATAAAGTAAAAAAATGCCGATAATTCACGCAATTCTATTAATAATAAAAATAATATTAATCCAGCCGGTATGCAGAATAGTGCAACATAACACAGGGTATTTATTCATTTTAAAAATTCATACGAAAATAATAAAACAAAAAAATATAACACTTGAAAAATTATTTCCAAATCGCTGAAAAATAAGAAAGCTACAAGTTAGAAATTTAGTTTTTCACTCCTGCTTTTGTAAAAAATGAATTTCTTGATGGCTTTGATGTTACAATGCAATCCTATGTGCCCTTGGACTCATAGGATTGACACTATGAGTCCTTGCTCAAGATATTATATAACCTTTATCTAAGAATGTCTTATCACAATTTCCATAGATATTAGGGCTCCTATCTACTATTAATCCTTAAATGGTCTATTCAACTTCTATTGTTTGAGACTGGAGTTCACGGCCATTATTCAAAGAGAGAGAGAGACAGAGAGAGACTGCTGTCCACAACTGTCAAGTTTCTCTCTACTTTGTATCCTTGCATTATATTTTAAATAAATTTATACAATATCCACAGCTGTAGGCCTTCTCTCCACCATGAATCCTTTTGAGTCATGAGAATGTATGGAGCTTTTTTCTGAAATTCTGGAGACACCACTATGAATTCTATTATGTTTCAAATAATATTTTCTTAAGAATTTCTTCACACAATTTCCACAGCTGTAGGGCTTCTCCCAAGTATAAATCCTTGAATTGAATATTAAGTTTTTTTTTTTATTAAATGTTCTCGCACAATTCATACAACTGCACGGCCTTCTCACCACTGTGAATCCTTAAACGGAGTATTACATTTGCATGATCAGAAAATGTCTTCACACAATTTTCCCAGTTGTAGGGCTTGTCTCAAATGTGAATCCTTTCATGATATTTTCATTTATCTTTTCTTGAGAATGTCGTATCACCTTGTCCACAGCAGTGCGGTTTCTCTCCACTATGAATTATTTCATGAGATGTTAAAGTACAAGATCTACTACAGAAATGGCAGTATCTGATCCAAATCCAATAATTCACAGTTATATTGATAATAAACATAAAATTAATCCAGCCAGTGTCCAGGGTAGTGCATCAAAACACAGGCTATTCATTTATTAAACAGTAAAACAGCAAAATATAACATCTGAAAAACTATTTCAAAAGTTATGAAAAATAATAAAATTATTTAAAAATTTGGATTAATGATTCTTTACTGAAAAATGAGTTTCTCGCTGGCTTTAATTTAATAATGTATTTCCACAATGCCCTTTCAGTATCTCTTCACTGTGATTCTTTACACAGGATTTTAAATAACCTTTTTCTAAAAATGTCTTCCCACAATTTCCATAGATTTAAGGGCTCTTATCCACTATGAATCTTTAACTTCTATTGAGACTGCTTCCCACACTGTCAACAGCTGTCAAGTTTCTCCAGCATGAATCCCTGAATGGAATATTAAGTCATTTTTTTTAAAAATATTCTTGCACAATTCATACAACTGTAGGGCTTCTCTCCAATATGAATCCTCAATTGGCGAATGAAATTTGCATTATCATATAATGTATTCACACAATTTTCCCAGTTGTAGGGCTTGTCTCAAATGTGAATCCTTTCATGATATTTTCATTTATCTTTTCTTGAGAATGTCGTATCACCTTGTCCACAGCAGTGCGGTTTCTCTCCACTATGAATTATTTCATGAGATGTTAAAGTACTAGATCTACTAGAGAGATGGCAGTATCTGTACAGATTGTAAAAAATTTGAACCATATGTCGAATTGGTAATATAAACTCAACATTATTAACGCTTATATAAACACACTAAGATAGCTCTATGAGTGCTGTGTTGGCCTTATTGTCAGTTCAGACTTATTAACAGAAAGTGAAAGAAACGAGGTTTCAAGTTGTTGATAATATATGTTATACATAATATATCATCTATTTGTTTTATTATTTCAGATCATGTCTTTTTCATTTATATTAAGGCTCAGCCATCTTATAATACATTCAATAAAGAAATCACCTCAGTTATGAGTTCACAAAAGCAATCCCATGATTTTGAATTGAAAATTTGTTTAGATTCTTTTATAAAAGATAAAAATGTAGAAGAAGATACTGCGCCAGTATTCCCTGATATTGCTATGGACATACAGGAAGCGGATATAAAAAAGGGATGTGCTCGGGACAGTAACACAGAGACTGTTGATGTTTCTGACACGCATGCAATAACGAGTGAGTATAAATATTTGAATTGTTTTTTTAAATAAGTTTCCGCTTATTCATTAAATTCTTAACAACATAATATTTTTAATTTGGTTTGAAATAGGATTCAAGTTAATCCTTAGGACAAATAATAAAGTTAAAATATTTTTATCTTAACTCTGTCTATTTTGTTCTAAGTTAACAATTCAATACAAGTTAATTGTTGTATAAATTAAGAACTCCAATTTGAGAAATGCTTCATTACAAAAAAAACTGTGATTTATGTTTTCAACCCTTGAATGAAAAAAAACTGTATAATTCAGAGATTTTTTCTTAAATTTTGTATGTTTTTAGGGTCAGGTGATATGAACAACCAATTTTGTAAAAAAAAAAAGCAGTGAAAATGGTTCTCATGTCTTTGAACAATGTGGAAACATGTTTTCAAACTGTACATATTTAAAACACAATTTAAGAATTCATAATTCAATAAAAAAATAATGGAGCAAATCCCAGCAGCTTCAAAAGTTGGAAAAAGTTATTAAGATAAAAATTGAGTTTAAAACATCATAAAAAAATCCCTTGTTGAGAGAAGCCCTAAGAAAGTGTAAATTAAAATATCATGAAAGGATTCATAGTGGATAGAAGCTCCATAGCTATGGACAATGTGGAAAGACATTCTCAGAAAATAGTATTTTAAAACATGAAAGGATTCATACTGGAGTAAACCTGTTGTCAATGTGATAAAACATTCTCACAAAAATGTCTTATAAAATCTCATGAAAGGATTCATAGTGAAGAGAATTCACATTCTCTCGAAAACATAATTTAAAATCTCACGAAAGGATTCCCAGTTGAGAAAAGCCCTGCAACTGTGAAAAATGTGTGAAGACATTATCTGATAATGCTAATTTAATGTGCGTGTTGAGGATTCACAGTAAAATAAGGCTTACAACTGGAAATTTTTAAGAAAATATTATTTGAAACATATTACTCGTAGAACTCATAGTGAAGAGAAGCTCTACAGCTGTTGGATATGTGAAAAGAATTTCAGAAAAAGCTACATACATTCTCATGAAATGATTCATGGTGGTGAGAAGACCGGCAGCTGGGGATATTGTATAATAAAATGTCAGCAAAGGATTCAAAGTAGAAAGAATCTTGACAACTTTCGACTGTGGGGGAAAGCAGTCTCAAACTTTAGAAGTTGAATAGACCATTAAAGGATTCATAGTGGATAAGAGCCCTTAAAGCTATGGAAATTGCAGGAAGAAATTCTTAGAAGAATGTTATTTAATATCTTATGCAAGGACTCATAGTGTCGAGAAACACTCAAACTCCATTGTAGGATTGTATTTTTAAATAAAAAAAAAAAGTAGGATCATAAAACATTTTAGTTTTTAATGTTGTAACTACTGGTTTTTTATAACGTTTAAAATTAATTTTCAGGTGTTATATTTTCTTGTTTTACTATTTTTGTATGAATTGTGTAAATGTATTGCCTGTGTTCTGTTGCACTATCCTGCACACTGGATGGATTCATATTATTTTTATCATTAATAAAACTGCATGAATTATTGGCAATATTTTATAACATAATCCTTAAGCTTTGAAATAGTTCAGGGATTCATACCAAGGAGTACAATGTTTTCTTTTTTACGGGAAATTTCGCAAGAAATTAAGGAAACAAAAACAATATTTAAAAAAAACCACCGGGATGATTTGTTTAAATGTATGTCAATAGATATCAGCAATGTTTACTTTCATTTGATTTAATGACTGAATGAGATCAATAGGTTTTTCTCTGATAGAGTATTATCTGCAGGTAAAGACACAGTTTTTAGCTGAAACTGTTTATTTATTGACTTGCGGGCAAATATCCGTGGTGCAATGTTACAGTATTGTGCTTGGCAGAGAAATCTGGTCTTCATTCCATTCAGCTTCCATGTTTGCTGTCTACTTGCTCCATATATCGTGTTATGCCATGGACATGAATGATTTTATACATTCCTCATGTTTATTTACGCCACACCTGTATATAAAAGATATTAGTCTATCCGGAAGTGATTTCAAATTCGGAAGTGATATTTAAATAAGGAATTGCACCAAATACTTGTGAATGATGGGTTTTGGTATTTTATGTATCTCAACGATCCCTCATGTCATAAACTATAATTAAGACATAAAACTTCTATTTGAATATTTGTTTTCAGTGCAACTTTCTAAAATAACTTTTATTTACGCTCATTAAATCTGGTACTCTCTCTCTCTCTCTTTTTGAATAATGGTCGTGAATTCCTATATATGAAATATACGCCAGTGTCAAGTGCTTTTACTCTCCGGGTAAAACTAATTATTTATGGAAATAATTAGCTAGTGTTCTATCTCTTGACGCAATCTGTGCTTGAGTGCAAGAGAGAGAGTGCGAGAATTTGCGTCTATGGTTTATTTCTATGGAGTGTAACTGTCAATGAAGCGTTGTATAATTTGACACTACGCCTTCACATCTTGACACTGGCGTATACTCCTTCATTGGAGTTTATGGCTATTATTCAGAAAGAAGAAGAAGCGCCTTCACCTGACACTCGTATATTCTTCATATGTTCAGTTCACGGCCATTACTCGAGAAGAAGGCATTGCGTGTCTTGTGTATATTCCGTACATAGGAGGTCGTGCCTATTATTTAAGAAGCTGAAGACACCGCGCATACTCCATCAGATATAGGAGTGCATGGCCATTATTCAGGAAGAAGAGTGTTATTCTTGTCGAATTATCAATACGGTGTTGATTGTATGTGATTTATTTTAGTTTTTTTTCTGTATTTAAGAATTCATTGTTTGATTGATTTAGAAGTTCATTCTGACCGCTTCACAGTGATTATTTGTATATCAGTGGGCACTGCTTGATAAAGCGGCATTTTGTGATTTATAAAGGAATATTTTTTACCTCAGCTAATTTTGACAGTTAACCTGTTTGGGTACCAATCACCGTTACATCAGTACAATAGAGGTTTTACGCTTTTTTTCATAAACTGTATTAGTTATTTTATGCTAAAATTAAGTTATTTGGTTCAAATTGACATTTTGATGCTATTTTCAAGAAATATATCTTGTCGTTATACTGTTTAATATTTAAATAATTAATTGCCTGAGTTGAGATCAAAACTATACTTCATTCATTCTTTCCACATGCCGTTTATTATCCCTCTTAACTCTTATATTGTAATTGCTTTTCCTTTCACTCTTTTGTATCACCATCACTTTGAATTTTGCAACATTCATTCTCAGATTATTCTCTTTGCATCTCTCATACATTGGATTGCAAAATACTTGCCGACAAGTTAAATACCACAATGTTGAAATTTGGATTAAATGGGAAGATGGGAAATAAAAAACAATATAATTTTTTTAATAATTTATACTAAAGAAATGGTTTGAAGATTACAAAAGTCACCATTTATTACAAAAATTGAACAAAGTTGTAAAATTATCCCTGGCCGGCACAAGGTCAGGATGGTCAATTGGACCGAAGGTAGTTCGGTGGATAGCTGCATGGAGCTCCTCTCTATTGTCAGAGGATACTTTCCTCACAGCTCCTCAAATGTGGTCTGACAAATGTTTCCTGTCTTAACATTAACATCATTCAGTAAAAAGACACACATAATGCCTGTATAAATACAAATACTAACCACCCTAATTCAATGAAAACCCAAACCCACCCTATCGGTAGGCAGTCCACCATTTTCATTTGTTTTGTACGTCTGTTTGAGAAAAAATAATTATTCTAACATTGCAAGTACCTACCTTACATTTGCCGACTTCTTTACTTCGATTGGACGACTTTCATAATTAGAATACTCTAATCACGCAGTAGCTTCTGCATTCATGTTGTGTTTCATATTCACTTCACCATCACTGTATGTTTATTTTTTTGGCTTTACATTGTATGTTAATAATTATTGTTTTATATTGTGAATACATACTGGGCCACCTGTTAAATTGTAACTCTGTTCTAATTATTAGACAGAAGACTCTCCTCAAGGGTGATCTAACTCTGAATAGGAATTCACTATTACTGGCCAATAACAATATTACAAACCAAGTAAATATATAAGTTGAGTGTAACGATAGGAAGGTAGTGGTTGTGATCATTAGGTCCATTACTACTCCAAAGTTATCTAGTCAAGGGTTATCTAACTCTGTAATTGAATTTGCTATTAATAACCA
Source organism: Odontocerum albicorne (assembly GCA_949825065.1). Classification (NCBI taxonomy): domain Eukaryota; kingdom Metazoa; phylum Arthropoda; class Insecta; order Trichoptera; family Odontoceridae; genus Odontocerum; species Odontocerum albicorne. The sequence continues at coordinate 22,253,710 of OX463863.1, read as the reverse complement.
ATGACAATATGACAAACCAAGTATATATAAGTTGAGTGTAACAAGAGGAAGGTAGTGGTTTTGACCATTACATAAGGTACTACTCCGCATTTGTATGATATATGTTCAGAAGAACATATTTGGTAAGAAAACAGCAATAAAATTACGAAGGGAAGACAAACTACAAAAACATCTTTAAAACTCGACTAATATGTGATAGTAACACATTTAACTTTAGATATAGTGTAATGCATGTGTCTAGTGTTCATACAACATCGTAAATATTTTTAAAAGACCTCCCAAAAAAAATCTACACACACCACTAGCAAAGAAGATGATCACATAAAGGGTTAAACGTATTATAAACTCAATGTAAAAATTATTATGAATGTTGCCAGGTTATAGATGGATCCTCAGCTACATAAAAGTGCAGATGTAATGGTGAAAGAAGAAAAGGCAGAAGATGGAGATACTGTAGCAGTGTTCCCCCAGTATGATATCAGTGTACATGAGGCAGATGTCAAGCAGGAATGTGCGCAAGATGTCAACGCAGATTCCAGACATGATATTGATAATCCCACAGACCCTTGTAAGTAAACTTAATAAACCCATATTGTGAAAATAAAATGAATATATGAGATATGACAATCATTCAACTTGTTGTAATTTGTTTTATAAAACACTGTTTATTCCACTTTTTGTAACAGTATAACTTTACCAGTTTCAAGGCTTTCACCTCATCATCAGGAGATCACAAACAAGACTGAATTGTATTCGAACTTGTACCGACGTGCACACTTCTAACGGTAAACATTGGGGTTGCGGACTGTGGGTGGAGGGAGGGAGGAGACAATCTCGGCAAATTCAAAGTCACATAAAGCCAGCTTTTTACACTAATTTTCATCTCCGTAAACTCTTATTTCACGGGAAAGGCTATAATGGAATACTTAGCGACAGTGTTGTGTGTAAACTTTTATGTGCTGACTGTGATAATTTCTATATAGGAAAGACAGGAAGATCTTTTGAAAAGAGATTTCCTGAACACAAATCCGCCTTAACAAATCCTCTAATTTATTACGAAATGGTTAATCATTGTCACCGTGAAAACCATGTATTTTTTACAGATGATGCCAAATTCTTACATATCAGTAGTAACGGAAATAAATTGGACAGATAAGAGGCCCAAGAAATTTCTAAGTCAGTACATCGAGGTAAATATCTGGCAAACACATATCCCAAGAAACTCGCCGCTGCTTGCCGAGATTGTTTCCTGTCTTCCTTCTCCCACAGTCCCAAACCCGAATGTTTACCGTTAGAAGTGTGTATGTCGGTACCAGTTCAAACAGAATTCAGTCTTGTTTGTGCTCCCCTGATGATTAGGAGAAAGCCTTGAAACCGGTAGGGTTATACCGTTACAAAAGGTGAAAGAAACAGCATTTGATAAAAAGAAATTACACGGTCTTTAAACCTCCACAGTGTTAATGCCTTATCTATAAATAATACATTCAACCTACGTTGTATGAGTGCTGTTTAATCTACAGGTACACACCACCTATTCCATACCAGGCATGGATAAGGTGGTGTGTACCTTTAGGCCAGAATGTTTTTGGCATTTTTATTATGAAAAATATTTAAAGGATTATAATAAGTAAAAGTTGATTTATCACGGTATGTTGATGTTATGTTATGTTGTATACCTCATTTTGATCAAATTCAATGATATTTGCCTGTCTCCTAATTGAATTTAGGTATATTATATTGTATACTACAATAAAACCATATAAAATATGAAACGCAATGCACAAATTCAATTTGGTTCTTTGTATAGATAACTGCCAAAAAATATTGCAACACAGAGTTTTTGTGTGATAGAAATATTCATGATCTACTACAGAGATGGCACTATATGAACTGATTGTTAAAAATTAGAACCATATGTCGAATTGGTAATATAAACTCGACATTATTAACGCTTACATAACCGTGCTGGCCCGTACGATGCTGATTAATTATGTGGATAATTCCATCCTTGGCATTAAAATGGACAAAAAATTAATCAATATCATCTGAAGACCATAAAATATCAATCTTCTTGAACATTCAGCCCAATAATCTTCTTGAGTCACATCATACTAGCTAAACAGCCATGCCATATTAAGATAAGATAGCTCTATGAGTGCTGTGTTGGCCTTATTGTCAGTTCAGACTTATTAACAGAAAGTGAAAGAAACGAGGTTTCAAGTTGTTGATAATATATTATCTATTTGTTTTATTACTTCAGAAGATTTCAACTTGTCTGTTTTTTTTCATAGATATTAAAGCCCAGCCATCTTATGATACATTCAATAAAGAAATTACCTCAGTAATGAGTTCACAAGGGCAATCCTATGATTTGGAATTGGAAATTTGTTCAGATTTTCCCATAAAAGAAGAAAATGTAGAAGAGGATACTGCGCCAGTATTACCTGATTTTGCTATGGACATACAGGAAGCGGATATAAAGAAGGAATGTGCTCGGGACAGTAACACAGAGACTGTTGATGTTTCTAACACGCGTGCAATAACGAGTGAGTATAATTATTTTAATTGTATTCTGAGCAAGTTTTCCCTAACTCATGAAATCATAACAACATATATTTTTATTTGGTGGAAATAGGATTCAAGTTAAGCCTTAGCACAAATAATAAAGTTAAAATATTTTTATCTTAACTCTGTCAATTTTTTTCTAAGTTAACAATTCAATACAAGTTAATTAATTGTTGTATGAATCGAAGAATTCAAATTTGAGAAATGCTTTATAACAAATAGAACTACGATCTATATTTTCAACCCTTCAATATTTAAAAAAAAAAAAAATTCAGAGATTTTTTCTAAATTTTCATAAATTTTTAGATTCATGTGATATGAGCAACATTTATAAAAATAATCCATCTGGAGAGAATTCCTACGGTTGTGGAAATTGTTCACAGACATTTTCACATAAAGATAAATTAAGAGATCATGAAAGAATTCATAGTGGAGAGAAGCCATACACCTGTGGACAATGTGATAAGACATTCTCTAAAAAAAATTATTTGAAATCTCATGAGAGAAGTCATAGTGGAGAGAAGCCTTACAGCTGTGGACAATGTGATAAAACATTTGCTCAAAATTTTAAGTTAAAATCTCATGAAAGGATTCATAGTGGAGAGAAGCCATACAGCTGTGGACAATGTGATAAGACATTCTCTAAAAAAAATAATTTGAAATCTCATGAGAGAAGTCATAGTGGAGAGAAGCCTTACAGCTGTGGACAATGTGATAAAACATTCTCTCAAAAATGTAATTTAAAATCTCATGAAAGGATACATAGTGGAGAAAAGCCTTACAGCTGTGGACAATGTGATAAGACATTCTTACAAAAAGGTCATTTACGAGATCATGAAAGGATTCATAGTGGAAAAAAGCCTTACAGCTGTAGACAATGTGGTAAGACATTCTCTAAAAAAAATAGTTTGAAATCTCATGAAAGAAGTCATAGTGGAGAGAAGCCTTACAGCTGTGGACAATGTGATAAAACATTCTCTCAAAATTTTAATTTAAAATCTCATGAAAGGATTCATAGTGGAGAGAAGCCATACAGCTGTGGACAATGTGATAAGACATTCTCTAAAAAAAATAATTTGAAATCTCATGAGAGAAGTCATAGTGGAGAGAAGCCTTACAGCTGTGGACAATGTGATAAAACATTCTCTCAAAAATGTAATTTAAAATCTCATGAAAGGATACATAGTGGAGAAAAGCCTTACAGCTGTGGACAATGTGATAAGACATTCTTACAAAAAGGTCATTTACGAGATCATGAAAGGATTCATAGTGGAGAGAAGCCTTACAGCTGTAGACAATGTGGTAAGACATTCTCTAAAAAATGTAATTTAAAATCTCATGAAAGGAGTCATAGTGGAGAAAAGCCTTACAGCTGTGGACAGTGTGATATGAAATTCTCACTTAATTGTTATTTGAAATTTCATGAAAGAATTCATATTGGAGAGAAGCCTTATAGCTGTGGACAATGTGATAAGATATTTTTACGAACAGATCATTTAAAGTCTCATGAAAAGAGTCATAGTGGAGAGAAGCCTTACAGCTGTGGACAATGTGATAAGAAATTCTCTGAAAAATTTCATTTGAAATCTCATGAAATGAGTCATAGTGGAGAGAAGCCTTTCAGCTGTGGACAGTGTAATAAGAAATTCTCCTCAAAATATTATTTGAAATCTCATGAAAGGAGTCATAGTGGAGAGAAGCCTTACAGCTGTGGACAATGTGATGAGACATTCTCACAAAAACGTTATTTAAAATGTCATGAATGGATTCATAGTGGAGGAAAGCCTTACAGCTGTGGACAATGTGATAAGACATTCTCACAAAAATGGGTTTTAAAATCTCATGAAAGGATTCATAGTGGAGAGAAGCCTTACAGCTGTGGACAATGTGATAAGACATTCTCACGAAAATATAATTTGAAATCTCATGAAAGGATTCACAGTTGAGAGAAGTCCTACAGCTGTGCAAAATGAGTGTAGACATTATCTGCTTATGTAAATTTAATTCACCATTTGAGGATTCATATTGGAGAGAAGCCCTACAGTTGGATGAATTATGAAGACGTTCTTTCGAAAAGGTGATTTGAAATCTCATGAAAGGAGTCATAGTGGAGAGAAGACTTACAGCTGTGGACAATGTGCTAAGACATTCTCACAAAAATGGGTTTTAAAATCTCATGAAAGGATTCATAGTGGAGAGAAGCCTTACAGCTGTGGACAATGTGATAAGACATTCTCACGAAAATATAATTTGAAATCTCATGAAAGGATTCACAGTTGAGAGAAGTCCTACAGCTGTGCAAAATGAGTGAAGACATTATCTGCTTATGTAAATTTAATTCACCATTTGAGGATTTATATTGGAGAGAAGCCATACAGTTGGATGAATTGTGAAGACGTTCTTTCGAAAAGGTGATTTGAAATCTCATGAAAGGAGTCATAGTGGAGAGAAGCCTTACAGCTGTGGACAATGTGCTAAGACATTCTCACAAAAATGCCTTTTAAAATCTCATTTAAGGAGTCATAGTGGAGAGAAGCCTTACAGCTGTGGACAATATGGTAAAGACATTATCACGAATATATTATTTAAATTTTAAAATAAATTGAAACTAATAAAAAATTTATCAATATGATATGAATAACATAAAATATAAGGTAGTTCTGCTGATGAGAACCAAACACTCGGTTTTATTTTTTTTCTGCCCCTAACTTGGAACTACAGATATTAACTGCACCATCGATTCTTGAGCGTTCTGCCATACAATATTCTTGAGTCACATCATACTAGCTGCAAAGCCCTGCCATGTTAAGATAAGATAGCTCGATGAGTGCTGTGTTGGCCTTATTATCAGCTCAGACTTATTAACAGAATTCAAGTCAAAGAAAATTGTTTCATTTTGTGTATAATATATGAGATATATAATTTATTTGTTTTATTGCTTCAGAAAATTTGAATTTGTATGGTTTTGCCTAGATTTTAAGGCCGTCATTTTATGATACATTCAATAAAGCTATGACCTCAGTAATGAGTTCACAAAGGCAATCCTATGATTTGGATTTTTTTTTAGATTTTGCCATAAAAGAAGAAAATGTAGAACAGGATACTGCGCCAGTATTACCTGATTTTGCTATGGACATACAGGAAGCGGATATAAAAAAGGAATGTGGTCAGGACAGTAACACAGAGACGTTTGTGACACGCATGCAAAAACGAGTGAGTATAAATATTTGAATTGTTTTCTGAATGAGTTTTCGCTTATTCATTAAATTTTGAAGAACATAATTTTTTTATTTGGTTTAAAATACTAATGGATTCAAGTTAAGCCTTAGCGCAAATAATAAAGTTAAAATATTTTTATCTTTACTCTGACAATTTTTTTCTTAGTTCACAATTCAATACAAGTTAATTGTTGTATGAATCAAAGAACTCTAATTTGAGAAATGCTTTATTACAAAAAGAACTAAGATCTATCTTTTCAACCCTTCATTATTTAAAAAAATATATAATTCAGAGATTTTTTCTTAATTTTCATATATTTTTAGATTCAGGTGATATGAGCAACATTAATAATAAAAATCCATCTAGACAGAATTCCTATGGTTGTGGAACCAACCAATATAGTGAAAAGAAAAGCAGTGAAAATGGTTCTCATGGCTTTGAACATTGTGGAAACATGTTCTCAAACAGTTCTAATTTAAAAAGCAAATTAAGAATGCATCGTGGAGAAAATCCTGACAGCTGGAAAAAGTGTAAAAAATTATTTACACGAAAATTGAGCTTATAACATAAAAATAATTATTGTGGAGAGAAGCCCTTACAGCTGTGGACAATGTGATAAGTCATTCTCACGAAAAGAGCAATTAAAATCTCATGAAAGAATTCACATTTGAGAGAAGCCCTGCAGCTGTAAACATTGTGTGAAGACATTATCTGATAATGCTAATTTAATACGCCGTCTGAGGATTCATAGTGAAGAAGAAGCCCTACAAATGTATGAATTGTGCGAAAACATTATTTTTTTTACTTAATATGCCATTCAAGTATTCATACTAGAAAGAACCCCTACAGCTGCGGAAATTGTGTGAAGAAATTCTGAAGAAAATATCATTTGAAACATATTAGAATTCATAGTGGAGAGAAGCTCTACAGCTGTGAGCAATGTGACAAGAATTTCATAAAAAGCTATGTATATTATCATGAAAGGATTTATGGTGGAGAGAAGACCTGCAACTGTGGATATTGTACAAAAAAATGTCATGAAAGGATTCAAAGTAGAAAGAAACTCGACAGCTGTGGACAGTGTGGAAAGCAGTCTCAAACAATAGACCATTTAAGGATAAGAGCATTCTTAGAAAAAGGTTATTTAATATCTTATGCAAGGGTTCATAGTGTCGAGAAACACTCAAACTCAGTTGTAGAATTGTATTTTTAAATTAAAGTTATCAAGAAATTCATTTTTCAAAAAAGCAGGAGCGTTAAACAATTTTTTTAAATTTTATCACTTTCCTATTTTTCATAACTTTTGAAATAATTTTTCAGGAGTTATATTTTGTTGTTTCGCTATTTTCGTATGATTTTTTTAAAATGAATAGCCTGTGTTATGTTGCGCTATTCTGCATACCAGCTGAATTAACACTTTGTTTTAGGATGGCGGGGGGGGGGGGGGGGGTGCAAAAACATTGCACCTGTTGCGGGCGAGATTCGATGTCGCTCCACATTGATTACTTTACTTAAAGTACGCAGGTAAACTTCAAACTGTGGAGCGCGTATCAATAAAACCAAAATTGTTTACATCAACATAATACATAATGAAAAGATATATGTAGGTGGTGGGATTAAACTGTTTTCAGAATGTACGGTAAAGCGTTTTGATATAAATATATCAAAATATGTTACATAAAACTGTGTGACTCACAATCATTAGCAATTTTCTGATAAAATCAATGCTATTTGTAGAATATATTTTTAAACTATTTCAAAATACAAATATCATTCGATGGTTTACCGAAAATCCTAACACGTGTTCCATGGTGCACTCTGAGGTCAGGCTGCCAGCTGTAAAATATACGAAATTTGAGTAAGAAAATCTCAACAATGGCAACCTTTTGTTAGAAAGTTGCACAAATATGTTATAAAACATCACTATATTTTACATATTATTGTATTTACAATTCCGTTCAATATTTGCGTGAGAGATGTTTGAAAGAAGATTTTTCTACTGTAAATAATGAATAAAAATGTAATAAAAACCCTCACCTGAGCAAAATGAGCTCCCAATAAAGATGTTAATTCGATTTATCAATGAAATTTTTAATTTACCTTATCATTACATAGTTTTTTATAGCACTAATTTAATGTATACACCTTATAATATCACTTGTTGTTTATACACCTTATAATATCATTCACAATCAATTATCTTGGTATGGTATGTTTGGAAACAATTACCAACATGAAGAGGAATCTTATATTGTTTGCAAATGAACACACTTCATTTCCCAATGTTTAATTTTGCACAAACTCGACAATTATGTTGCACAAATTTTTAAAAATCACAAATTCATGAAGTCACAAAAGTGTTTACAAAAATCACAATAGTAAAAAAAATCAAATGCACGTTATAATATTAGACAGTAACGCTCTGAGGTCGAACTCGAAAAAAATACAAATACGGTTGAAGAATCTCTAATGTCTCAAAATAAAATCACCACATTCCACGAAACACAATTGTAAAAAAATATCAAATACGCTTGATATAATATTATACAATAAAGTCCAACTAACACAGTTTAACAATCATTGGCAAACGCAACCCGCCGCGTGTAAAACTGAAATGTGTCGGGATGTCTTTATAAGAACTAAATATAGATGACCATGCAACTTGTCTTTTTTAACAAAAAGGGATATTCTACAGGGAAAAATCGCCATCCATCACCTTTGTTTCAAATAAATTTATAATACTTCCTTGAAAAAAATATTGATTTGCCCTATAGGAAAAAAAACTATTTTTATTCATGTTTTGATCCAGTGAAGGATCAATAACGACTTTTGTCGTTTAGTGACATCTTCTCGCTACACACCAAAGCAAATACGACAGAAGAAATAAAAAGTTTAACATGTGTTTTTTATGTATGAAGTTGAAAGTAACCGAAATGCACAAATATATACACATGCGGCAACAGAAGGTTTCTAAAACGCGCAAATTTGTGCACACCGTAAACAACGTGTTATTATTATTATAATAATAAAAACATTGTGAATTATTGGCAATTTTTTACTGCATAATCATTAAGCTTTGATACTTTTAAAGAATCTATATCTGGAATGTGCTTTTTTGCTGATAATTTGGCAAGGAATTAAGAAAGAAAAAAATCTTAATAAAACGACACCTGAATTATTTGTTTAAATGTATTACATTAAATATCAGCAATGTTCTTATAAATAACTTTTATTTAATTCAATGACTGAATTATGGTTCAGTGGCTTTGTCACTTATTGACTTGCGGGCGAATAGCCATGATACAATGTTACAGTATTGTGGTTGGCAGAGAGATCAGATCTTCACTTTATTCAGTTTCCATATTTATTTCCACTTGCTCCGTTCATCTGGTTATTGGCATGAACATGGATAATTTTATACATTTAATTACACTACACCTTGCATAAAAAAATATAAAATGGCTAAGAAACAATTTTTCACAACTCCAACACTTTATCCTTACTCCCCAGAAGAAGCTTTAGATTGTCCATTCCAAACAAATGCAGTATAAAAATATCCAACAGGAAGCTTCTGAAAAAGGTTTTAATTTATATCCATCATATGATCGGCTTTTAGAAGAAAAAAATTGTTATCCAGAAGTAGAGAGCATAATTGTAACCGATAAAAACTTGGGCAGATGTATCTTGGTTTTTGATTGTACTGTTTGTCTCGGAATTGATGATGGAGGTGGACCTAATAACTTTTTGGTTATAAATAACCTGAAATCATACAACCACATTTACTGTGAATTGTCTGCATTGTATAAATGTCAAGAATTCAATAATATTATCTGGAACAGATGATGGCCAACTTTTTGTACCAACTAAATGTTTTCCTTTTGCATGGGTAGTAAGCTATCTCTGACCATGATAGTCTATACCAGGGGTCTCCAGCACCACCAATCCGGCCTGTCATAGTTTATTTTGATTACATTGTAAAATTTACAATGTAAGTAAATCATACAAAATAATAATCAGATGTTTTTATTTAACGACCAATTAAGAAACACAATAACTGACATACATAATGAAATTGAACATTTGAATTGTAATTAATGATATGAGAACGGAGCGGAGTCCATCCCGCACCCTGCGCCATAGATATCTCACTCGCCGGCAAGTCCCAATACGAAATATTGCGCGTAATTCAAAACTACAGTATGTTGGTATGATGAGCTGGCTTGGTCTTGGCCCTTGGGACTTAGTGGAGGAGTCAGTGTGGCCCTTAGGCTAAACAGTTTGGAGACCCCTGGTCTATACCATCCGTGTGATTGTTGTAATTTATTACCATATTTGGTTCGGTTACCACTTTACCACGTCGGTTTTTAGTATCAGACAGCTCCCCATCACATTCAGAAGAAATCATAAAGTCTCGGCGGTCTTTCCATTTGGTAACACATATACCATTTTCTGTGTACTGATTCACACTTTCTCCTTTCTTTAGTTTTTTTATATATAACATCGATCAGGTTTTATTTTCTATTTGCTCGTAGTGTTCCTGTGACGTATGCGTTTTGGTTCAACATTTTTTTTTTGTAAGAGGAACACTATTATACAGGAAATTGTCCATGTTAACTGAATATCCGGCTCCCGTCTTCCCCTCTGGTAATTTCTGAACGACTTTATTAGTGGGGCCTTTGCCACCTAACTGTTCATCTATGATCCACCACATACAATTTATTTTTACGGCCAATCCATTTGATTCCCCTAACATGTAAAGTTTTATACCATATTTGAACTTTTTGCTTTTTATATATTGGCGAAAAATCAATCGGCCTCTTCAAAGAGCCAACGATTTATCTATCGATATGTTATAGATCGTTTAAATTATTGTGCTATAAAGCGTGAGACTGTTTATATAAGCGTTCTCTCATGCTTCATTATCTAAGGAATGCTCGCGTAGTCGACGAAAATTGCATACTTAATCCAAGTTCCTATAATAAATATTTTATATACAAATTTCGGGACTATATAAATCGTACCGTGTCATTTATTAATAAACGCTTGAAGTGAATTGTATTATTCTTAAATAAAACGGTAAGATCTACCACCTGAGTTTGATTTGGAACATTCTGCAGAACCTACAAAGATTCAAGAAATCCTGACAGATTGAATCCTCAAGTTTCGAAGACAAAATATAAATTAGTAAGTGCTCACAGTCGCTTGCCCGTTATCCCAGTTGAGGAAATAAATACTTCTCTAGCTGGAACATAACAGATAGTTGTCTGTGTGGCTCATAAATTACCTTCATCCTTCCATTGAAAAATTCAATCAATGTCCTGATTTTTGCCAAGCTCGATAGATCTTCCTCATTATTGTTGAAATGAAGTGCCCGTAAGATAAGTAAAAATCTATCTCTTGACACGAATTGCGAAAATGCTGGTAAATTAAATAGGTAGTCCGTATTCCAGTAGTCACTCAACCGGTTCAAACGTATTGTTCCGGTGTGTAGTAGTAAACCCAGCCACACCCTCATTTCGTCTTTAGTAACATTTTTCCATCGCGTGATTCTGCTTGTATCACCTTCTGATTTCGATAATACTTTAACAGCGTACAAATTGATTTGGCTTATCACAAGGTTGTATAAAATTTTACATTGAAAATAAAATCAAAATAATATTTTGGTTATTTACTTGAAATCTCAATTTTCAGCGCGGGTTTTTTGAAAATGGTATAGAGTCTGGCTATTTTTTTATATTCAACCATTGCGTAGAGTTAATGTCTGATGTTTGTGAAACAGTTTGAATTTGAATATTGTCATCATTTTCAATATCTGACTCAAATTCAGAATCGTCCTCGATGATGGTGAATTCCTCATCACTAACGTCACTAAATGAATCATCCATATCATCCTCAATCTTTTGTCTTTTAAAACTCTATGAGCGATCCATTTTTCAATTTAAACGTATCTTTATTCATAAAATCAAAAAGAAACTTATATGATACTAAATATCACTATGGTATGTACACGAATTGCTATAATATATTTTAAAAAAAGGCACTTATTTTTGCTCGCAATTCACTCTGTCACTCACTCAAACTTGAGAATAACAAGAAAACATAAAAAAATAAATGCCCCTTGCAGTGACTTTTTCACAAAACGGCGCTAGAGAAATAGTCCAATTATTATTATTTTCAAGTCTTTAAAAATAATACCACTATATCACAACTGCGGGTGTAAACTCGCCTTTACAATGCGATGCAACGTTACTTGCGAAAACGTCAGAATATGATGGAATTTTCCGAAGTAATGAACGAATATCGTATACCGATATAATACACTAACAATTTTGCTACGATATTATTTTTAGAATACGACAATATTTAGGCATGGACACGCCGCACGTGTTTTGAGCATGAAGCAGATAGATGTTTATATGGACACGCCAGGCGTGTTCTCAGCACTGGATGAGTTAAGGGGTCTTATCTACTATGAATCCTTAACTTCTATTGAGACTACTTCCCCCACTGTGCACAGCTGTCAAGTTTCTCCAGCATGAATCCTTGAATAGAATATAGTCATTTTTTTGTGAACATATTCTCGCACAATTGTAGGGCTTCTCTCCGATATGAATCCTCCAATGGTGAATTAAATTAGCATTATCAGATAATGTCTTCTAACATTTTTCACAGCTGTAGGGCTTCTCTCAACTGTGAATCCTTTCATGCGATTTTTATTCATCTTTTCGTGAGAATGTCTCATCACATTGTCCACAGCTGTAAGACTTCTCTCCATTATAAATCCTTTCATGAGATTTTAAAGTATATTTAAGTGAGACTATTTTATCCCATATTCCACAGCTGTTTATGAGATTTTAAAAGGTATTTTTTGTGAGAATGTCTTATCACATTTTCCACAGCTGTAAGGCTTCTCTCCACTATGAATCCTTTCATGAGATTTTAAATAGCTTTTTGTGAGAATGTCTTATCACATTGTCCACAGCTGTAAGCCTTCACTATGAAGCGTTTCATGATAATTTAAATGGCGTTTTTGTGAGAATGTCTTATTACATTGTCCACCTATATTGTGGCTTCACTCACAAATCTTATTGAGATCTGACTGTAGGTCTGTGTGTCGGTATAAGTACAATTTTTTTTAAAGATTTCGAGGTCATCAGCAAATAGAAGAAACGTGGATTTTTTTATAACTCTAAGACCATCAGATTGGATTCAGTAGATCTGCCTCTTCTGAAGCCATGCTGCTCATCAATTATGGATGGGTCCACTAACGACCTTAGTGTGCGATCCATAAACATTTCTAGGAGCTTAGCTATTGAAGAGAGTATGGCGATAGGTCTGTAGTTGGTTACATCGTCCTTAGAACCATTGTTAAATATGGGAATAACTCGAGTCTTTTTCCATTCACTTGGAAAAGTATGGACTCGGAAGACAAGATTGAATATGTAAGCAAGAGATGCTGAAAGCAATTCACTATACTACATTATGATGCCAATGCAAGGTGGAGGGAGAAACTTCTTCCCACGGCTCATAGTATAAGATAGAACAAATATTTTTTCAATAAAATGCTGCGCAAGACCAACTTACCAAACGTCAGTTAAGTAGTCAACAAGTAACTTATTTGAGGTTATGTCAAAAATGTCGTGATTCATAAACAAAAAAGGAGTAAAATGTTATTCATAAGCAAAAACGCAGCAAACGCATAGGCACTTGCTGTCTTTTTGCTTGTGAAACAAATTTTAATGCTTTTTTGCTTAGAAAACCCTAGCATTTTGTAAAATTGAAGAAGACATTACGTCGATTTTTGTATTAAAATAAATAGTTAACTGTATTTTTTCTTATGGGTTATGGTTCAGAATTTGATATTGCCTCATACTTAGTTAAATTTCAGATTTTTTCCCGTTAGCTGCATTTTTGCTTATGAGGGCAGTATAGCCGATCATTTTCACTAACCCACCATCAGTATACTGTACAGGGACTAGCATTAAACAGAGTTTCTCAATTCAAAGATTTGCTGTCTTGCTTGGACCAGTATTGCCGCTCACCTCGAGCTGTCCTCGCATTATTCTCGGACTAACGCAGGTACCCTACCTGAACCGCTATCAACACTGTATCGCTTCCATATTTAATAAAAAAAATTACTTGAGTTGTCATTGTCACCTTGAGCCCCTTGCATATGCACCTCCAGTCACGGTAGTAGTACAATAGAGACATTTAATTTTTCTATTACTGGGAGGTGGTATCAATATAATAAAAAAAATCCAATAATTCACGCAGTTTTATTGATAATAATCATAACATTAATCCAGCCAGTGTCCAGGATAGTGCATCATAACACAGGCTATTCATTTTTTTAATCATAAAACCTCAAAATATAACACCTGGAAAACTATTTCAAACGTTATGAAAAATAATAAAATTATGAGTTAAAAATTAGGATTATCGTTCTGCTTTTTAGAATAATGAGTTTCTCGCTGGCTTTAATTTAAAAATGTAATTCCACAATGCTGGTCCAGTATTTCTCTTCACTGTGCTTCCTTGCACAATATATTAAATAACCTGTTTTCTAAGAATGTCCTCATACTCGTACAATTTCCATAGCTTTAAGGGGTTTTATCCACTATGAATCCTTAACTTCTATTGAGACTGCTTCCCACACTATCCACAGCTGTCAAGTTTCTCAAGCATGCATGGAATATTAACCCTTTTAATCCCACGGGGAAGATCATCGGCCCCAACTGGTTTATTGGAAAAATCCCACGGGGCCGATCATCAGCCTCAAAGTTTTTATGTTGAATATATATTTGTTTAAACTATGAGAATCATTCACTTTTAAAAGAATACATTTAAAACTAAATATTCACTGAGATAAAAAATAAACTACTGTTTTTTTTCCAAAATATGCTGAGATTGAAAGGGTTGTCATTTTCTTATGAAAATTTTCTCGCACAATTCATACAACTGTAGGGCTTCTAGGCCTAATAGGCATTTTAGTGAGAATGTCTTATCACATTGGCTTTTCTCCACTATGAATTGTTTCATGACGTTTTAATTGATTTTTTTGTGAGAATGTCTTATCACACTGTACACAGCTGTATGGCTTCTCTCCACTATGAATCCTTTCATGAGATTTTAATAGGCATATTTGTGAGAATGTCTTATTACATTTTTCACAGCTGTAAGGCTTCTCTCCACTATGAATCCTTTCATGAGATTTCAAATCACCTTTTCGTAAGAATGTCTTATCACATTGTCCACAGCTGTAAGGTTTTTCTCCACTATGAATCCTTTCATGCGAATGCAAACAATCTTTTCGTAAGAATGTCTTATCACATTGTCCACATCCATAAGGTTTCACTCCACTATGAATTTTTTCATGAGATTTTAAACTATATTTTCGTGAGAATATCTTATCACATTGTCCACAGCTGTAAGGCTTCTCTCCACTATGAATTTTTTCGTGAGATTTTAAAATGCATTTTTGAGTGAATGCCTTATCACATTGTCCACAGCTGTAAGGCTTCTCTCCACTATGAATTCTTTCATGGGATTTCAAATAATCTTTTCGTGAGAATGCCGTATCACATTGTCCACAACTGTAAGGCTTCTCTCCACTATGAATCCTTTTATGATATCTTAAATGATATTTTAGTCAGAATGTCTTATCACATTGTCCACAGCTGTAAGGCTTCTCTCCACTATGAATCCTTTCATGATCTCTTAATTTATCTTTTCGTGCAAATGTCTGTGAACAATTTCCACAACCATAGGAATTCTGTCCAGATGGATTATTTTTATAAATGTTGCTCATATTACCTGAATCTAAAAATATATGAAAATTGAGAAATAATCTCTGAATAATATATATTTTTTTGAATATTGAAGGGTTGAAAACATAGATCTTAGTTCTTTTTGTAATAAAGCATTTCTCAAATATAAGTTCTTTAATTCCTACAACAATTAACTTGTATTGAATTGTTAACTAAGAAAAAAATTGACAGTTTACATAAAAATATTGTACTTTTTTATTTCAAACCAAATTTAACAATTTTGTTCAGAATTAAATGAATAAGCGAAAACTTATTCAGATTACAATTAAAATAATTATACTCACTCGTTATTGCATGCGTGTCAGAAACATCAACAGTCTCTGTGTTACTGTCTCGAGCACATTCCTTTTTTATATCCGCTTCATGTATGTCCATAGCAAAATCAGGTAATACTGGCGCAGTATCCTCTGGTACATTTTCTTTTTTTATCGAAAAATGTGAACAAATTTCCAATTCCAAATCATAGGATTGCCTTTCTGAATTCCTTACTGGGGTAATTTCTTTACTGAATGTATCATAAGATGGCTGGGCTTTAATATCTATGAAAAAACATACAAGTTCAAATCTTCTGAAGTAATAAAACAAATAGATAATATATTATCAACAACTTGAAACTTCATTTCTTTCACTTTCTGTTAATAACTCTGAATTGACAATAAGGCCAACACAGCACTCATAGAGCTATCTTATCTGAATATGGCATGGCTTTGTAGCAAGTATGATGTGACTCAAGAAGATTATTAGGTCGAATGCTCAAGAAGATTGATGGTGCAGTTAATATCTGTACCTGAGAGGCAGACGGATGCAAAGACTATTTTTCATAAAATGACTTTTTAATGGAATAATGGTGGCAATAACCTTTTCTTTTAGTGGTAGAAAGATGGAAGAGCTACATGTTATGGTTAAGAATTTAGAATTTTAAAAGGATGTAAATACCAGAAGGAGCTTAGAAGCAGAAGGATGCATATGGAGTTGCATCCATTTGTATTATTGGAGAAAAGATTCAAATCCATCTGCACCCTTCTGCCTCTAAAATCTTTGGATTTGCATCTTTTTTGTATATAGCTATGACGCGTTTACTCGACTATTATTGTTGGATTTTAAAAAGTTATCGTTGTTACACATTGTTATACAATAATTTGTCAACATGTCTTCTAGAACAATTAAAATATTACAAATCGCTATGAATTTAGTCTAAAGATGATTTAGAAACAGCACCTCAAAACTGTGAGTACAAAGGGTTGGCAATTATTTCACATACTAATGTTAATTTAAAATACTATTTTTTATAGTATAATGGTTAATTTTCTGTATAAGACAATACCTCTATGTTATGTTATTATGTAGATGTGAATAAGTAGTAACATTTTGCCAGGTACAAACAGTCGGAACAAATCTAGCACTGATGTCATAATGCTATCAAATTTAACTAATTCGATTATTGATTTGGAAGAAAATGTACAATGTAAGTAGACACAATTATTTTTATGAATTATTATTAGATAAAAATGTAACTGTTTATAAGTGATATTTATTTAGTATAATAAACCTATATATTTTTGTTGACAGATTCTTCAACGGCTAATAGAAATAAGCATCATTTACAATCCATTTCATCGCCTGCTTTGCTTGATAAATACCACCATCAAATGTCTCCAAAACTATAATTAGTTGATGCAGCATATGGCTCATCATCAGTAGAAGAAGTTGATGATGATCCTGGCTGGACTTAACAGAGTTCCCGCGGATCTCTTAGTGACAGTGAACATGACAATAATATTTCTACTCCGGTTAAATTATCAATGGTTAAGAAATGACTTTAGGGAGGGAACGAGTGATGAATACAGTCAGTGGAGAAGAGTGGCAGCTCAAACCGAACGTCTAAAAGGATCGGAATATAAATCCATTTCAAATTCAAAATTGAATCTTGTAAAGGCATTAAAACAATGTTGCAGTATAACATGCGAGAAAGGCTACAATACCATTACGCATCAGCGAAGAATTGAAATTCGCCAGCAGTTTTGATGAACCGAGAGTCGGGACCTGAGACGTCAATTCATTGTTTCTCTATTTCACATCAAAGAATAGATGTTGCACGATCTAGACTGACTGATAACTCGAGAACTGGTATGAGAAATAAAACTACAATGTATCATCTCGCAGTAGGTGCACGCACTCGTAATAATAGTCAGGGTTTGCGAGATAATGTTTTTAAATACATTCAGTGTCACAGATAAGTTTGTTACACTAGCACTATTGAAAAACTGCAATCTATAGGCTCAGTGCCACCTCCAGATGCGAGAGGACGACACCCACCAATTAACAAGATAAGCCAGATTATCAAGCAGTCAATAATTGATCATATTAAATTATTGCCTACACATGAATGCCTTTACTCCGGTGAGAGGAGTAATAGGAAATATTTGGGAGCTGATTTTAATTTGTCATCTCTTTATAAATTGCATGTGGAACACAGTCAAGAAAACAATGTACCTGATGCTAATATTAATAGCTAAGGAGTGGCTCTACCCAAAATTGTATTGGGTGTACAAATAGGTCACCGCCGTTTGACAAAAGTTGGCGCCACCAGTAAGTTATGGTTAAAATTGTCAGATGTAAAATGTCATTACCGTAAGGTTGGACATCTGTCAACAACATGACCTTGAAATATTAGTGAATTTTTATCAGTATAACATATTTTATTGTGTTCGAAAATGTCAAGTTTTGAGCCGAATAAGCGTCATTTGCGGGAACTTTTGATTTACTTCTTCAATTTGAAGAAATCTGCAGCTGAGGCGCATCGATTGCTTGTAGAAGCATATGGTGAGGCTGCCTTAAGTGAGAGAAGTTGTCGTGAGTGGTTTCAAAAGTTTAAGAACGGTGAATTTGACATCGAAGACAAAGAACGTAGCGGAAGGCCGAAAGTGTACGAAGACGCGGAATCGGAAGTATTATTGGATCAAGATTCGTGCCAAACGCAAGAAGAACTTGCACTTACATTAGGAGTGACTCAACAAGCAATTTCACATAGGTTGAAATCATTGGGAATGATTCAAAAACAAGGAAATCGGGTTCCATATGAACTGACACCGAGAAACGTTGAACGCCGATTTTCCACATGTGAAATGCTGCTTGCCAGGCATAAACGAAAGGGTTTTCTGCACCGTATAGTCACTGGTGATGAAAAATGGATCCACTATGATAATCCAAAAAGGAAGAAATCATGGGGAACCCCTGGCCATGCTTCAACATCTACAGCTAAGCCAAATATTCATGGAAAAAAACTCTTGTTGTGTATTTGGTGGGATCAGCTCGGTGTCGTGTATTATGTGTTGCTCAAACCGAACGAAACCATTGCTGGGGCTGTCTACCGAGCACAATTGATGAGATTGAGTCGAGCACTCGAGGAAAAGCGCGCCCACTGCTACTCCAGACACGACAAAATTATTCTCCTGCATGATAATGCTCGTCCACATGTTGCGGCGCCGGTCAAAACCTTTTTGGAAACAATCAATTGGGAAGTTTTACCCCACCCGCTGTATTCACCAGACATTGCTCCTTCTGATTTTCACTTGTTTCGATCGATGACGCATGACCTGTCTGAGCAGCACTTCACATCATATGAAGATACCAAAAATTGGGTCGATTCGTGGATAGCCTCAAAAGATGAAGCATTCTTCCGACGCTGTATCCGTATGCTGCCAGAAAGATGGGAAAAGGTAGTGGCAAGCGATGGGCAATACTTCGAATAAAACATGAGGTTCCGTTCTTTCACAATAAATACCCAATTTTTGATAAAAAACGGCGGAAACTTATTTGTACACCTAATATAATAATAAATTTAACTATTCTTCCCCCCCCCCCTGCAAATGACACTTGCGATACTTGTGATTCTTATGCTATGTCGCTAAATAATGCTACAAACGATGCTGAAAAAAATCAACTAAGCTATGAAAAGATATTCACGTAATGTAATCAAAACTGCGCTATGAATTGAAAAGGGCTGATAAACTTAGAGGGGAAAACAGTTTATGGGAAGTAATCATGTTGATTGACATGCGAAAGAATCTCCCTTGTCCATTCTTAACAAATTCGCAATCCTTTTACCTCAGAAAGTTATGGGCTCTTAATGAAACCATATACGACAGTTCAAAATATGAAGTTTACTGTTGTATGAGGAATGAAACAGCTGCAAGGGATTTTAATGAAGTGGCATCATGTTTGCTAAAATGGATCACAATACGGTCGGACAACTGCGCAGGCCGGAACATAAATATGGCCGTTTCAATGTTTTATATCTGGTTAGTCTCGCAAAAGATTTATAAGTTAAAAGTTATAAACCACAAATTCCTACTTCGAGGTCATACTCATCTAGAAGTAGATTCTGCGCACTCAGTTATTGAACGGACCAAGAAAAACTAAAAGATTTTCAGATTTTCATACCGCATGACTGGGAACAGTTTATTAAAAATTGTAAATCTGACAATCAGTATACCTACTGTACATTCTATGGATGCAGGGGATTTTAAGAATGTATCATCTTTGTACAGTGTTCAGTACATCTTTGTACAATAATCACCATTTGTGAGCAGGGAAAAAAATATGAAAAGAGATGATTTCCTCATGTCACAGGTGGTTTGGCTGCGTGCTGCGTGCTCAGGCGGATAAACCAGGAGTACTATTGTATGAAAATAATTTTATGGACGATGGTTTCAAAGAAATAGACTTCAGAAGAAAGAAAAGAGGGAACTTGATCACTCCACAAACACTTCCGCAAATGCGTGAAAATCTGATTCCATCGAGTATTCCAAAGTTTATGGATTTGGAGAAAATGCTGAGGCGGATACCGAAACCTCTTGGTTTATTTTATAAAAATTAGCCACACAAAGAATATAATGCTCCTAAATACCCTCCAGAAGATGCAGAAATAGATGAGATGAATAATGAAGAAATTCTGTAAACCATTTTTTCCAGTGTAACCTTATTTTTTTCCTTTCTTTATTAAGATTTTTGTATTATTTTTAAGTTAGGTTTTTTAATAAACAGTAAAAACAATTCATTTGTATTTATTTCTATTTATCACCATTTAAATAATGATTTTAAAAGCTAAGTAGGTTTTTATCATTTGGCAACAAATGCCAATAATACGATAACACATACGAGCAGAAGGATGCAAATCCATAAGACTATTTTTATTTTGTTTTTTTTTAAGGTCAAAAAGCAATTAAATAAAATAGATTTTTACATGAACTGTAAGTACTTGAAGTGAACTCCAACACAAAACAATAAATAACCACTCAGTTTATCTATTTGAATGATTTAACAGGCATTAATAAAAAAGTACTTATGTTTTTAGCTCTACTGAAAAACTCACTATTTGGATTTGCATCCGTCTGCCTCTGAGGTACAGATATACGTCATAGTTCCGAGTTAGGGGCAGAAGAAAACTAATGGCGATGATTTGGTTCTCATCAGCAGAACTACCTTATATTTTATGGTCTTCAGATGATATTGATTCATTTTTTAACAGTTTCAATGCCAAGCACTGAATTATCCACATATAAATCAATACCACACAGGCCAGTGTGGTGATATAAGTGTTAATAATGTTGAGTTTATATTACCAATTCAACATATGGTTCTAATTCTTTACAATCAGTACAGATACTGCCATCTCTGTAGTAGATCATGAATATTTTTGTCACTTGTTAAGATAAATTCCAATCCAGATATTGATATTTTTTTTAAGTGATCCATTTGACAACCATTATGTGTTGCTTATTGGCAATATTTTTAGGCATAAATTTATATAAAGAACAAAATGAAATTTGTGCAATGCGTTTCATATTCTACATTTTTTAGTGTAGTGATAACTTTGAATTCAATTTAGAGACAGGAAAAATCATTGAATTCGATCAAAATGAGGTATATACAACATAACAGAACATCAACATACAGTGATTAATCAACTTTTTACTTATTATAATGATTTAAATATTTTTCAAAATTAAAATGTTCAAAACGTTTTGGCCTCAAAGTACACACCATCTTATCCATGCCTGGTATGGAATAGGTGGTGTGTAATTGTAGGTTAAACACCACTCATACAACATAAGTTAATTGATTGTCATATCTCGCATATTTATTTTATTTTAACAATATGAGTTTATTAAGTTTACTTGGGTCTGTGGGATTATCAACAACACGTCTGGAATCTGAGCTGATATCTTGCGCACATTCCTGTTTGATATCTGCCTCATGTACACTGATATCATACTGGGGGAACACTGCTGCAGTATCTCCATATTTTGTCTTTTCTCCTTTCACCATTACATCTGCACTTTGGTGTAGCTGAGGATCCATCTATGACCTGGAAACATTAGTAATGACTTTAAAATACGTTTACCCATTCACGTAGGAAAACATAAAACTATATTTAGTGCCTGATATTAATACATCAAACCTTTCGTGACATGATAATCTTCTTTGTGATTTAACAAGACACGACTTGCTTGTGCTCCCCTGATGACGAGGTGAAAACCTTGAAACCTGTAGGGTTATACCGTTACATAAAGTGGAATAAACAGTGTTTGATAAAACAAATTACAATGTCTTTCAACCTCCAAAAAGTTAATGCCTTAACTATAAATAATATAATAAACTTCTTTGTTAGTGGTGTGCGTAGATTTGTTTTCCAGAGGTCTTTTTAAAATAGTTATGATGTTAAATGAACACTAGACACATGCATTACACTACATCTAAAGCTTAATGTGTTACTGTCACATATCAGAAGAGTTTTAAATGTGTTTTTGTAGTTTTTCTGGCCTTATGAATTATACTGCGGTTTTCTTACCAAATATGTTTTTCTGAACATATGCAAACGCAGAGTAGTACCATATCTAATGGTCACAACCGCTACCTTCCTATAGAAAGTTTACTTAGTTTATAATATTGTCATTGGCCAATAATACCAAATTCAAATACAGAGTTGGATACCCCTTGAGGGTGTCTGCTATCTAAATGGTGCCATATACATTGTCCTTTTATAACAATAAGAACAGAGTTACAATTTAACAAATGGCATAGTATTTGTTCGCAGTATCATATAAAACAATAATTAAAAACATACAATACAAAAATTCAATCATGTAATTTGTCCAATGCTGTAAAGCCGAAAATGAAAACATACAGTGATGGTGAAGCGAAAATGACACACAACATTAATGCAGAAGATACTGCGTGATGGGAAGATTCTAAATTAGAAAGTCGTCAAATTGAAGTAAATCAAGTGGACAAACACAAGATAGGTACTTGCAATGTTAGAATAATTTATTTTTCTTTAACCGATTATCAAAACAAATGAATAAAAATTTGTTGTCATTGTCGAAATTGACCTTTTAAGTGACAATTTACAAGTCTCAAGGAGTGGTTGACAGCCTACCGGTGGGGCGGGTTTGCGTTTCCATTGAATAAGGGTGGTTAGTATTTGTTTTTATACAGGCGTTATGTGTCTCTTCGCTGAATGATGTTCTAGATAAAACAGGAAGAAGTTATCTGGTGTGGAAGGATTTTTAAAGTTGTCGTGGGGAAATTGTCTTCCCCACTCAGAGAGCTCGCAGCATTCTTAAGATAGAAGTAAATTCTCTGTAATGGGAGAAAAAGCAAATCTGGCAAGGAAGATATTAGTGAACAGCAATTTTTTCTATTCAATCTAGTCCTTTCATCCTGAAAATAGAGAGGATCTCCATGCAGCTATTCACTGATTCAAATTAATTTTGAATGGAAAATGTTCGAGAAAATATATTTTTGTTTGATTTGTACAGGATTTTTTATAAATAACATAAAAATGTAATTTTACGTTTTAAGTAAGTAGAGTTTGAACCAAACCACTTGATTTTATTGTAAAAGAACTAATATAGTTTATGGAAAAAAGTGTAAAACCTCTATTGTACTGATGTGACGCTATCCCAGCAGATCAACTGTTAAAATGAACTGAGGTAAAAGAAAGCCTTTTAAAACACGAAATGACACTTTATCAAGCAGCGCACACTGATATACTATCACCGTGAAGCGGGCAGAATGAACCTGTAAATCAATAACATAATCAACTCACAAAAACGAAAATATTGACTAAATAAATTGTATATTTTCAATACCTAATGGACAGATCAATTAGACAGGAATAACACTACTCTTTCCGAATAATGGCCATGCACTCTTATATCTGATTGAGTATACGCAGTGACATCATCTTGGCCGTGAACGCAAGGTATGGAGTATTCGCCAGATACGCGGTGTCTTCTTGAGTAATGGCCGTGAATTCCTCTATACGAAGGAATATACGTCAGTATCAAGTGATGCTTGATTGACTGAATAATGGCCGTGAAATCCTATATATGAAGGATATACGCCATTCTCAAATTATCTTAGTGACAGTTAGTTACACTCCATAGAATAAAACTTAGACGCTAATTCTCGCTTCCTAGCACAGATTTCATTAATAGATGGAACATTAGCAAAAATTGTTTACAAATCGTTTTATTGCAAGTACCTACCTTGCATTTGCCGACTTGTTTAACTTCGATTGGACGACTTTCAAAATTGGAATACTCACGTCACACAGTAGCTTCTGCATTAATGTTTGCTCTCATTTTTACTTCACCACCACTGTATGTTTACATTTTCGGCATAACAGCATTAGGCAAATTGTATGATAGATTTTTAGTATTGTATGTTTATAATTATTGTTTTACTGTGAACAAATATAATGACATCTGTTGAATTGTAACTCTGTTATAATAATTATTAAAGGTTAGTTTATATCGCGACGTTTTATATTTAATAATTGTTTCGTATTTTCTCTTAACCGAAATGATCATAAGTCATTTCTTTTATGGAAAACCAATGATTGTATGACCTAAGGAAACACTGAGATACCTTAAATGTTGAAAATCATCATAAACAAGTGTTTAGTGTAATTTCACATTCAAATTTGACCTTATAATTTGAAATAACTTCCGGAGAGCCCAATATTTTTTTGATAACAAGTTGTCTAAATAAACATGAGGAATGTATAAAATTATTTATGTTTATGCCATTACAAAATGTACGGAGGAAGGAGACAACAAATATGGAAGCTGAACGAAATTATGACCCGATCTCTCTGCCAACCTCAATGCTGTAACATTGTACCATGGCTATTCGCCCGCAAGTCAATATGGAACAGTCCCTGCAAAACTCTGTGTCTCTACCTGTTACCAAATAATTCTCTATCGCAGACAAAGCCACTTAACAATGATTCAGTCATTCAATTAAATAAAAGTTATTTATAAGAACATTGCTGATATTTAATGTTATAAATTTTAATCAAATCATTCCGATGACTTTTTTTAAAGTTTTTTTTTCTTTCCTTAATTCCTTGCAAAATTTCCAGAACAAAAGCACATTTTAGATTGAAATTCTTTAAAAGTATCAAAGCTTAAAGATTATATAGTAAAAAATTGCCAATAATTCACACTGTTTTATTAATAATAAAAATAATATTAATCCAGCCGGTATACAGAATAGTGTAACATAACACAGGCTATTTATTCATTTTAAAAATTCATACGAAAATAATAAAACAAAAAAATATAACACTTGAAAAATTATTTCCAAATCGCTGAAAATAAGAAAGCTACAAGTTAGAAATTTAGTTTTTCACTCCTGCTTTTGTAAAAAATGAATTTCTTGATGGCTTTGATGTTACAATGCAATCCTATGTGCCCTTGGACTCATAGGATTGACACTATGAGTCCTTGCTCAAGATATTATATAACAATTTTTCTTAGAATGTCTACCTGCAATTTCCATAGATTTTAGGGATCCTATCTACTATTAATCCTTCATAATTGGATTCATGGCGTATACTCCTTCATATATAGGAGTTCACGGCCATTATTCAAAGAGAGAGAGAGAGAGAATTGGATTCATACCTACGAGTACAATGTTTTCTTTTTTACGGGAAATTTTGCAAGAAATTAAGGAAACAAAAACAATATTTAAAAAAACCCACCGGGATGATTTGTTTAAATGTCTGTCAATAGATATCAGCAATGTTTACTTTCATTTTATTTAATGACTGAATGAGATCAATAGGTTTTTCTCTGATAGAGAATTATCTGCAGGTAAAGACACAGTTTTTAGCTGAAACTGATTACTTATTGAATTGCTGGCGAATATCCGTGCTGCAATGTTACAGTATTGTGCTTGGCAGAGAGATCAGCTCTTCATTCCATTCAGCTTCCATGTCTGCTGTCTACTTGCTCCATATATCGTGTTATGCCATGGACATGAATGATTTTATACATTCCTCATGTTTATTTACATCACACCTGTATATAAAAGATATTGTTCTATCCGGAAGTGATTTCAAATTCGGAAGTGATATTTAAATAAGGAATTGCACCAAATACTTGTGAGTGATGGGTTTTGGTATTTTATGTATCTCAGTGATCCCTCATGTCATAAACTATAATTAAGACATAAAACTTCTATATTAATATTTGTTTTCAGTGCAACTTTCTAAAATAATTTTTATTTAGGCTCATTAAATCTGGTACTATCTCTCTTTTTGAATAATGGTCGTTAATTCCTGTATATGAAATATACGCCAGTGTCAAGTGCTTTTACTCTCTGGGTAAAACTATTTTTTTATGGAAATAATTGGCTATTGTTCTATCTATTGACGCAATCTGCGCTTGAGTGCGAGAATGTAATTACGGCGTATACTCCTTCATATATAGAAGTTCACGGCCATTATTCAAAGAGAGAGAGAGAGAGAGTCTATGGTTTTTTTTCTATGGAGTGTAACTGTCAATGAAGCGTCGTATACTTTGACACCACGCCTTCACATCTTGACACTGGCGTATATTCCTTCATTGGAGTTTAGGGCTATTATTCAAAAAGAAGAAGCGCCTTCACCTGACACTCGTTTATTCTTCATATCTTCAGTTCACGGCCATTACTCGAGAAGAAGGTGTCGTGTGTCTTGTGTATACTCCATACATAAGAGGTCGTGGCTATTATTTCAGAAGCTGAAGACATCGCGCATACTCCATCAGATATAGGAGTGCATGGCCATTATTCAGGAAGAAGAGTGTGTTAGTCCTGTCGAATTGAAGTGTCAATACGGTATTGATTGTATGTGATTTATTTTGTCTATTTTAGTTTTTTTTCTGTATTTAAAAGTTCATTGTTTGATTGATTTAGAAATTAATTATTTGTATATCAGTGGGCACTGCTTGATAAAACGGCATTTTGTGATTTATAAAGGAATATTTTTTACCTCAGCTAATTTTGACAGTTAACCTGTTCGGGTTGCGATCACCGTTACATCAGTACAATAGAGGTTTTACGCTTTTTTTCATAAACTGTATTAGTTCTTTTATGCTAAAATTAAGTTATTTGGTTCAAATTGACATTTTGATGCCATTTTCAAGAAATATATCTTGTCGTTATACTGTTTAATATTTAAATAATTAATTGCCTGAGTTGAGATCAAAACTATACTTCATTCATTCTTTCCACATGCCGTTTGTTATCCCTCTTAACTCTTATATTGTAATTGCTTTTCCCTTCACTCTTTTGTATCACCATCACTTTCAATTTTGCAACATTCATTCTCAGATTATTCTCTTCGCATCTCTCGTACATTGGATTGCAAAATACTTGCCGACAAGTTAAATACCACAATGTTGAAATTTGGATTAAATGGGAAGATGGGAAATAAAAAAACAATATAATTTTTTTAATAATTTATACTGCAGAAATCGTTTGAAGATTACAAAAGTCACCATTTATTACAAAAATTGAACAAAGTTGTAAAATTATCCCTGGCCGGCACAAGGTCAGGATGGTCAATTATACCGAAGGTAGTTCGGTGGATAGCTGCATGGAGCTCCTCTCTATTGTCAGAGGATACTTTCCTCACAGCTCTTCAAATGTGGTCTGACAAATGTTTCCTGTCTTAACATTAACATCATTCAGTAAAAAGACACACATAATGCCTGTATAAATACAAATACTAACCACCCTAATTCAATGAAAACCCAAACCCACCCTATCAGTAGGCAGTCCACCATTTTCATTTGTTTTGTACGTCTGAGAAAAAATTATTATTCTAATATTGCAAGTACCTACCTTACATTTTCCGACTTCTTGACTTCGATTGGACGACTTTCATAATTAGAATACTCACATCACGCAGAGCTTCCGCATTAATGTTGTGTTTCATATTCACTTCACCATCACTGTATGTTTATTTCTTTGGATTTACATTGTATGTTAATAATTATTGTTTCATATTGTGAACACATACTGGGCCACCTGTTAAATTGTAACTCTGTTCTAATTATTAGACAGAACACTCTCCTCAAGGGTGATCTAACTCTGAATAGGAATTCACTATTACTGGCCAATAACAATATTCCAAACCAAGTAAATATATAAGTTGAGTGTAACGATAGGAAGGTAGTGGTTGTGATCATTAGGTCCATTACTACTCCAAAGTTATCTAGTCAAGGGTTATCTAACTCTGTAATTGAATTTGCTATTAACCCTTCCCTTACGGTGATAAAAATAATACGCGTGTTACGGTGTTGGGTAGTGAGTACGCAATCAAAAATAAGCTATTTTAAATCGGAAAAATAAGAACATTCATAGATAATCCCCTTAATTAATTATAATTGAATTTAAAATTATAATAATTGAGATTTATTTGCTAAAAACATTTAAAAACCATCTAAAAACATTAAAAAACGCTCACGGAACGGGCGTACGTCTAACCTATTTGCAAGCCTAGAGGCAACTAGTGACGCGGAACGTCAGTCACATACCCCGGCGCATACGCCTTTCCTTGCGACGTTGAGACAGTTCAGCTCCTCGCAATTCAGTCTAGTATGCAAGAGTGAGATGCGAATATAGTGTCGCGCTTCCCGCATACTATTCACGTATCGTCAAGATGAGGCACTCGCCGCGTTTAAATGCGAATTTGTTTTCGAGTTTTACAAAACACCTCGATGTAGTCGATAAATTCTGATTATTATTATTATTATTTTTTAAATCAATGCGTAAATATATTATGGAGGAATACCTAAAATTTTAACTTTGTTTTTATAATATTTATAGAGATATTGATGGTTATTAGAAGCAACGTGTAGAAGATACCTAACACAGGGAAGGAAAGGTTAATAACCAATGACAATATGACAAACCAAGTATATATAAGTTGAGTGTAACAAGAGAACGGTAGTGGTTTTGACCATTAAATAAGGTACTACTCCGCATTTGTATGATATATGTTCAGAAGAACATATTTGTTAAGAAAACAGCAAGAAAATTACGAAGGGAAGACAAACTACAAAAACATCTTTAAAACTCTACTGATATGTGATAGTCACACATTAAACTTTAGATGTAGTGTAATGCATGTGTCTAGTGTTCATACAACATCATAAATATTTTTAAAAGACCTCCCAAAAACAAATCGACACACACCACTAGCAAAGAAGATGATCACATAAGGAAAGTTATCATTTACTAATATTGGGCAATAAATATATAGTTTTATGCTACCCTACGTTAAAGGGTTAAACGTATTATAAACTCAATGTAAAAATTATTATGAATGTTGCCAGGTTCTAGATGGATCCTCAGCTACATAAAAGTGCAGATGTAATGGTGAAAGAAGAAAAGGCAGAAGATGGAGATACTGCAGCAGTGTTCCCCCAGTATGATATCAGTGTACATGAGGCAGATGTCAAGCAGGAATGTGCGCAAGATGTCAACGCAGATTCCAGACATGATATTGATAATCCCACAGACCCTTGTAAGTAAACTTAATAAACCCATATTGTGAAAATAAAATGAATATATGAGATATGACAATCATTCAACTTGTTGTAATTTGTTTTATAAAACACTGTTTATTCCACTTTTTGTAACAGTATAACTTTACCAGTTTCAAGGCTTTCACCTCATCATCAGGAGATCACAAACAAGACTGAATTGTATTCGAACTTGTACCGACGTGCACACTTCTAACGGTAAACATTGGGGTTGCGGACTGTGGGTGGAGGGAGGGAGGAGACAATCTCGGCAAATTCAAAGTCACATAAAGCCAGCTTTTTACACTAATTTTCATCTCCGTAAACTCTTATTTCACGGGAAAGGCTATAATGGAATACTTAGCGACAGTGTTGTGTGTAAACTTTTATGTGCTGACTGTGATAATTTCTATATAGGAAAGACAGGAAGATCTTTTGAAAAGAGATTTCCTGAACACAAATCCGCCTTAACAAATCCTCTAATTTATTACGAAATGGTTAATCATTGTCACCGTGAAAACCATGTATTTTTTACAGATGATGCCAAATTCTTACATATCAGTAGTAACGGAAATAAATTGGACAGATAAGAGGCCCAAGAAATTTCTAAGTCAGTACATCGAGGTAAATATCTGGCAAACACATATCCCAAGAAACTCGCCGCTGCTTGCCGAGATTGTTTCCTGTCTTCCTTCTCCCACAGTCCCAAACCCGAATGTTTACCGTTAGAAGTGTGTATGTCGGTACCAGTTCAAACAGAATTCAGACTTGTTTGTGCTCCCCTGATGATTAGGAGAAAGCCTTGAAACCGGTAGGGTTATACCGTTACAAAAGGTG
The DNA here is from genome assembly GCA_949825065.1 of Odontocerum albicorne. NCBI lineage: Eukaryota > Metazoa > Arthropoda > Insecta > Trichoptera > Odontoceridae > Odontocerum > Odontocerum albicorne. The sequence continues at coordinate 22,223,397 of OX463863.1, read as the reverse complement.
AAAGAAACAGCATTTGATAAAAGAAATTACACGGTCTTTAAACCTCCACAGTGTTAATGCCTTATCTATAAATAATACATTCAACCTACGTTGTATGAGTGCTGTTTAATCTACAGGTACACACCACCTATTCCATACCAGGCATGGATAAGGTGGTGTGTACCTTTAGGCCAGAATGTTTTTGGCATTTTTATTATGAAAAATATTTAAAGGATTATAATAAGTAAAAGTTGATTTATCACGATGTTATGTTATGTTGTATACCTCATTTTGATCAAATTCAATGATATTTGCCTGTCTCCTAATTGAATTTAGGTATATTATATTGTATACTACAATAAAACCATATAAAATATGAAACGCAATGCACAAATTCAATTTGGTTCTTTGTATAGATAACTGCCAAAAAATATTGCAACACAGAGTTTTTGTGTGATAGAAATATTCATGATCTACTACAGAGATGGCACTATATGAACTGATTGTTAAAAATTAGAACCATATGTCGAATTGGTAATATAAACTCGACATTATTAACGCTTACATAACCGTGCTGGCCCGTACGATGCTGATTAATTATGTGGATAATTCCATCCTTGGCATTAAAATGGACAAAAAATTAATCAATATCATCTGAAGACCATAAAATATCAATCTTCTTGAACATTCAGCCCAATAATCTTCTTGAGTCATATCATACTAGCTAAACAGCCATGCCATATTAAGATAAGATAGCTCTATGAGTGCTGTGTTGGCCTTATTGTCAGTTCAGACTTATTAACAGAAAGTGAAAGAAACGAGGTTTCAAGTTGTTGATAATATATTATCTATTTGTTTTATTACTTCAGAAGATTTCAACTTGTCTGTTTTTTTTCATAGATATTAAAGCCCAGCCATCTTATGATACATTCAATAAAGAAATTACCTCAGTAATGAGTTCACAAAGGCAATCCTATGATTTGGAATTAGAAATTTGTTCAGATTTTCCCATAAAAGAAGAAAATGTAGAAGAGGATACTGCGCCAGTATTACCTGATTTTGCTATGGACATACAGGAAGCGGATATAAAGAAGGAATGTGCTCGGGACAGTAACACAGAGACTGTTGATGTTTCTAACACGCGTGCAATAACGAGTGAGTATAATTATTTTAATTGTATTCTGAGCAAGTTTTCCCTAACTCATGAAATCATAACAACATATATTTTTATTTGGTGGAAATAGGATTCAAGTTAAGCCTTAGCACAAATAATAAAGTTAAAATATTTTTATCTTAACTCTGTCAATTTTTTTCTTAGTTAACAATTCAATACAAGTTAATTAATTGTTGTATGAATCGAAGAATTCAAATTTGAGAAATGCTTTATAACAAATAGAACTACGATCTATATTTTCAACCCTTCAATATTTAAAAAAAAAAAAAATTCAGAGATTTTTTCTAAATTTTCATATATTTTTAGATTCATGTGATATGAGCAACATTTATAAAAATAATCCATCTGGAGAGAATTCCTACGGTTGTGGAAATTGTTCACAGACATTTTCACATAAAGATAAATTAAGAGATCATGAAAGGATTCATAGTGGAGAGAAGCCATACACCTGTGGACAATGTGATAAGACATTCTCTAAAAAAAATAATTTGAAATCTCATGAGAGAAGTCATAGTGGAGAGAAGCCTTACAGCTGTGGACAATGTGATAAAACATTCTCTCAAAATTTTAAGTTAAAATCTCATGAAAGGATTCATAGTGGAGAGAAGCCATACAGCTGTGGACAATGTGATAAGACATTCTCTAAAAAAAATAATTTGAAATCTCATGAGAGAAGTCATAGTGGAGAGAAGCCTTACAGCTGTGGACAATGTGATAAAACATTCTCTCAAAAATGTAATTTAAAATCTCATGAAAGGATACATAGTGGAGAAAAGCCTTACAGCTGTGGACAATGTGATAAGACATTCTTACAAAAAGGTCATTTACGAGATCATGAAAGGATTCATAGTGGAAAGAAGCCTTACAGCTGTAGACAATGTGGTAAGACATTCTCTAAAAAAAATAGTTTGAAATCTCATGAAAGAAGTCATAGTGGAGAGAAGCCTTACAGCTGTGGACAATGTGATAAAACATTCTCTCAAAATTTTAATTTAAAATCTCATGAAAGGATTCATAGTGGAGAGAAGCCATACAGCTGTGGACAATGTGATAAGACATTCTCTAAAAAAAATAATTTGAAATCTCATGAGAGAAGTCATAGTGGAGAGAAGCCTTACAGCTGTGGACAATGTGATAAAACATTCTCTCAAAAATGTAATTTAAAATCTCATGAAAGGATACATAGTGGAGAAAAGCCTTACAGCTGTGGACAATGTGATAAGACATTCTTACAAAAAGGTCATTTACGAGATCATGAAAGGATTCATAGTGGAGAGAAGCCTTACAGCTGTAGACAATGTGGTAAGACATTCTCTAAAAAATGTAATTTAAAATCTCATGAAAGGAGTCATAGTGGAGAAAAGCCTTACAGCTGTGGACAGTGTGATATGAAATTCTCACTTAATTGTTATTTGAAATTTCATGAAAGAATTCATATTGGAGAGAAGCCTTATAGCTGTGGACAATGTGATAAGATATTTTTACGAACAGATCATTTAAAGTCTCATGAAAAGAGTCATAGTGGAGAGAAGCCTTACAGCTGTGGACAATGTGATAAGAAATTCTCTGAAAAATTTCATTTGAAATCTCATGAAATGAGTCATAGTGGAGAGAAGCCTTTCAGCTGTGGACAGTGTAATAAGAAATTCTCCTCAAAATATTATTTGAAATCTCATGAAAGGAGTCATAGTGGAGAGAAGCCTTACAGCTGTGGACAATGTGATGAGACATTCTCACAAAAACGTTATTTAAAATGTCATGAATGGATTCATAGTGGAGGAAAGCCTTACAGCTGTGGACAATGTGCTAAGACATTCTCACAAAAATGGGTTTTAAAATCTCATGAAAGGATTCATAGTGGAGAGAAGCCTTACAGCTGTGGACAATGTGATAAGACATTCTCACGAAAATATAATTTGAAATCTCATGAAAGGATTCACAGTTGAGAGAAGTCCTACAGCTGTGCAAAATGAGTGAAGACATTATCTGCTTATGTAAATTTAATTCACCATTTGAGGATTTATATTGGAGAGAAGCCATACAGTTGGATGAATTGTGAAGACGTTCTTTCGAAAAGGTGATTTGAAATCTCATGAAAGGAGTCATAGTGGAGAGAAGCCTTACAGCTGTGGACAATGTGCTAAGACATTCTCACAAAAATGCCTTTTAAAATCTCATTTAAGGAGTCATAGTGGAGAGAAGCCTTACAGCTGTGGACAATATGGTAAAGACATTATCACGAATATATTATTTTAATTTTAAAATAAATTGAAACTAATAAAAAATTTATCAATATGATATGAATAACATAAAATATAAGGTAGTTCTGCTGATGAGAACCAAACACTCGGTTTTATTTTTTTTCTGCCCCTAACTTGGAACTATTACAGATATTAACTGCACCATCGATTCTTGAGCATTCTGCCATACAATATTCTTGAGTCACATCATACTAGCTGCAAAGCCCTGCCATGTTAAGATAAGATAGCTCTATGAGTGCTGTGTTGGCCTTATTATCAGTTCAGACTTATTAACAGAATTCAAGTCAAAGAAAATTGTTTCATTTTGTGTATAATATATGAGATATATAATTTATTTGTTTTATTGCTTCAGAAAATTTGAATTTGTATGGTTTTGCCTAGATTTTAAGGCCGTCATTTTATGATACATTCAATAAAGCTATGACCTCAGTAATGAGTTCACAAAGGCAATCCTATGATTTGGATTTTTTTTTAGATTTTGCCATAAAAGAAGAAAATGTAGAACAGGATACTGCGCCAGTATTACCTGATTTTGCTATGGACATACAGGAAGCGGATATAAAAAAGGAATGTGGTCAGGACAGTAACACAGAGACGTTTGTGACACGCATGCAAAAACGAGTGAGTATAAATATTTGAATTGTTTTCTGAATGAGTTTTCGCTTATTCATTAAATTTTGAAGAACATAATTTTTTAATTTGGTTTAAAATACTATAGGATTCAAGTTAAGCCTTAGCGCAAATAATAAAGTTAAAATATTTTTATCTTTACTCTGACAATTTTTTTCTTAGTTCACAATTCAATACAAGTTAATTGTTGTATGAATCAAAGAACTCTAATTTGAGAAATGCTTTATTACAAAAAGAACTAAGATCTATCTTTTCAACCCTTCATTATTTAAAAAAATATATAATTCAGAGATTTTTTCTTAATTTTCATATATTTTTAGATTCAGGTGATATGAGCAACATTAATAATAAAAATCCATCTAGACAGAATTCCTATGGTTGTGGAACCAACCAATATAGTGAAAAGAAAAGCAGTGAAAATGGTTCTCATGGCTTTGAACATTGTGGAAACATGTTCTCAAACAGTTCTAATTTAAAAAGCAAATTAAGAATGCATCGTGGAGAAAATCCTGACAGCTGGAAAAAGTGTAAAAAATTATTTACACGAAAATTGAGCTTATAACATAAAAATAATTATTGTGGAGAGAAGCCCTTACAGCTGTGGACAATGTGATAAGTCATTCTCACGAAAAGAGCAATTAAAATCTCATGAAAGAATTCACATTTGAGAGAAGCCCTGCAGCTGTAGACAATGTGTGAAGACATTATCTGATAATGCTAATTTAATACGCCATCTGAGGATTCATAGTGAAGAAGAAGCCCTACAAATGTATGAATTGTGCGAAAACATTATTTTTTTTACTTAATATGCCATTCAAGTATTCATACTAGAAAGAACCCCTACAGCTGTGGAAATTGTGTGAAGAAATTCTGAAGAAAATATCATTTGAAACATATTAGAATTCATAGTGGAGAGAAGCTCTACAGCTGTGGGCAATGTGACAAGAATTTCATAAAAAGCTATGTATATTATCATGAAAGGATTTATGGTGGAGAGAAGACCTGCAACTGTGGATATTGTACAAAAAAATGTCATGAAAGGATTCAAAGTAGAAAGAAACTCGACAGCTGTGGACAGTGTGGAAAGCAGTCTCAAACAATAGACCATTTAAGGATAAGAGCATTCTTAGAAAAAGGTTATTTAATATCTTATGCAAGGGTTCATAGTGTCGAGAAACACTCAAACTCCGTTGTAGAATTGTATTTTTAAATTAAAGTTATCAAGAAATTCTTATTTAAAAAAAAAACAAGAGCGTGACATTTTTTTTTATTTTATCACTTTCCTATTTTTCATAACTTTTGAAATCATTTTTCAGGAGTTATATTTTGTGGTTTTACTATTTTCGTATGATTTTTAAAAATGAATAGCCTGTGTTATGTTGCGCTATTCTGCATCTTTTTCTTCTCCCTGGCCCCATCCCAACTTACTGTCTGCGAAGACCGTTGAGGTCAGGTCTCCTCGTCCTCAGGCTGTATGCTCTTCTGTCCCGGACTACGTCCGTCAGGCCGTGCCTCTGCATCAGGTTATCTTTTTGCACCTCCCATGAATTCTTTGGTCCTCCTCTGGTTGTTATTCGAGGAAGATCCATGGAGATTGCCTGGTTCAAAAACATTCTGGCCTAAAAGTACACACCACCTTATCCATGCCTGGTATGGAATAGGTGGTGTGTACCTGTAGGTTAAACACCACTCATACAACAAGTTAATTGATTGTCATATCTCACATATTTATTTTAACAATATGAGTTTATTAAGTTTACTTGGGTCTGTGGGATTATCAACGTGTCTGGAATCTGCGCTGATATCTTGCGCACTTTTACATTACAACCGATTTGTTATTAGAGGCGCCATCATCTGTTGGTTAGTTCCGGGAATTGTTGATTGATATGTTATGGAGGCGTTTTATTTTGTATCCTGTACAAAATAGAATCGTTTTTACCGTGATACTTCAAAGATGTCAAAAAAAACTTACAAACGTGTTGCAGGGTATTCCGCTCATCTGTAATAAAATACTTCATAGTGAATTTTGTTATGATAGCCTGTTTATTTACTGGTTTACGTTGGCAGTTAGCTAACATATGTATATGAATGTTGATCCTTCCCAGACATTTCCATTAATTGCTGATGTATTGTTTTTCCTCGATTATCATCAATTTTTATTAGACACTTCATTTTGCACATATTGATATCGCAAGGGTCGGGTCCCGGTCCCGGAGAAGATGTGTTTTGCTTGTAATTGTCTAACAATAGCTGGTATTTTGAGTTTTCTTTTCCTTTCCGTACCTCGTTTTGTCAGAGATGGAAGTGAATCTTGTAGAGAAGAGTCAGATCCTTCAACAATTTCAACATTCTCAATTGTTGCCCAATTATTATAATTATAACTGGGTTCAACATTCTCTTTTTCTTCAACAGCATATAAACATTCCTATAAAATCCATTGAATTATTGGCTAAATCTGACATATAAAAATCTAAATTATTAATGAAGTACGAAGTACAGAACCCGGCGGTAAGTAATACACATAGTTTGTAGAGCGTCGCCTCTGTCGCACGATGCGCTAACAGTCCGGTATCATAGTCACGATGCGGTTAGCGCATCGTGCGACAGAGGCGACGCTCTACAAACTTTGTGTATTACTTACCGCCGGGTACTATAACTTATTGTAAACAAATATGTATGTGTATTAAATACCATTATTTCATCGGATTTTGCAGCACTTTAAACATTGCCTTGCCTTGTTCAATTATTTTAATTATTTATTTTCTCAAAACAGGTTTAGCCCAATTACTTTGAAAAATACAAGATGTGTTAACATTAAAAATAACGAAAAATTATACAGAATAAAAAAAATAAAATTATATAAAATAAAAAGTAATGTATATGCATACATATATACACACAAACGTACACATATATTCAAAGTCACTTAAGTACGTCGATGAGTGCTTTCTAACGCGCTCAATCTTAGAAGATAATTTACTATTGCTTTTGGTAATGTGATATGGAATATGTCAATATCCGAAGCAGTCCCGTTCAAAACAGTTAAGGCCCTTCCAACAGGCATAGCGGCTGGAAGACCTGTTCTTGCGTATGTTATTGAGAACAAATCTTGCCGGCGCAGTCTAGTGTAATTGTTAGGAACATTTAACGCTAATTGTAATGCTGGACAGCTCACAACTCCTCGAACGAGTTTGACAACGTATACCAGAAGACGCAGATCTCTTCTTACGCTCGAGGAGTTATACCCGAGCATGCCCAGCAGAAACTGAGTAGGATAAAGCCACGGATAGACACCAAACTCTCTCATATAGAGATATCGTAGATATTTTTTTTGTACTTTCTCCACCATGAGTGAGTTCTGCGCCCCCACCGGGCTTCAAATGCAAGCATTGCTTTCTAGTTTGCTACGGATCAATGAATTAAACAATGTTTTGAGCACCATTTGGTTTTCAAACGATTTAGAGATTCTCATTACAAATCCTAGAGTTTTATACGCTGAGTTACAGATAATTTCTATGTGAGGACCAATCGCGAGATTGCTGTAAAAACAAGACACCCAGATCTTTAATATTATCTGTGCCAGGTGGGGTATAGGTATAGGTTCTAGTGTATATCTATGGAATTTCAAGACGTGTGAGCGATGATACGACATAAGTTTGCACTTTGATACTTTGAAATATAATTTATTATTGTGGCTCCACCCACAAAACTTGTTGAGATCTGACTGTAGGTCTGTGTGTCGGTATAAGAACAATTTTTTTAAAGATTTTGAGGTCATCAGCAAATAGAAGAAATGTGGATTTTTTGATAACTCTACCTATATCATTAATAAAAATAAGGTAGGCCAAAGATTAAACCCTCTGAGAGGGACACCTGAGTAGGCAGTGAAGTAATCGGAGTTGTAGATTCCATGTGAAACAAATTGTTTTCTTTCTGTGAGATAATTTGACAGCAGCCTTAGTAAGTTACAGCAGCCCTAGTCTCTTCTGAAGCCATGCTGCTCATCAATTATGTATGGGTCCACTAACAACCTTAGTGTGCGATCCATAAACATTTCTAGGAGCTTAGCTATTGAAGAGAGTATGGCGATAGGTCTGTAGTTGGTTACATCGTCCTTAGAACCATTGTTAAATATGGGAATAACTCGAGTCTTTTTCCATTCACTTGGAAAAGTATGGACTCGGAAGACAAGATTTAATATTTTATATAAGCAAGAGATGCTGAAAGCAATTCACTACACTACATTATAATGCCAATGCATAGTATAAGATAGAACAAATATTTTTTCAATGAAATGCTGCGCAAGACAAACTTACAAAACATCAGTTAAGTAGTCAACAAGTAACTTATTTGAGGTTATGTCAAAAATGTCGTGATCCATAAACAAAAAAGGAGTAAAATGTGATTCATGAGCAAAAACGCAGCAAACGCATAGGCACTTGCTGTCTTTTTGCTTATGAATCACATTTTACTGCTTTTTTGCTTAGAAAACCCTAGCATTTTGTAAAATTGAAGAAGACATTATGTCGATTTTTGTATTAAAATAAATAGTTAACTGTATTTTTTCTTATGGGTTATGGTTCAGAATTTGATATTGCCTCATACTTAGTTAAATTTCAGATTTTTTCCCGTTAGCTGCGTTTTGGCTTATGAGGGCAGTATAGCCGATCATTTTCACTAACCCACCATTAGTATACTGTACAGGGACTAGCATTAAACAGAGTTTCTCAATTCAAAGATTTGCTGTCTTGCTTGGACCAGTATTGCCGCTCACCTCGAGCTGTCCTCGCATTATTCTCGGACTAACGCAGGTACCCTACCTGAACCGCTATCAACACTGTATCGCTTCCATATTTAATAAAAAAAATTACTTGAGTTGTCATTGTCACCTTGAGCCCCTTGCATATGCACCTCCAGTCACGGTAGTAGTACCATAGAGACATTTGATTTTTCTATTACTGGGAGGTGGTATCAATATAATAAAAAAAATCCAATAATTCAAACAGTTTTATTGATAATAATCATAACATTAATCCAGCCAGTGTCCAGGATAGTGCATCATAACACAGGCTATTCATTTATTTAATCGTAAAACCTCAAAATATAACACCTGAAAAACTATTTCAAACGTTATGAAAAATAATAAAATTATGAGTTAAAAATTAGGATTATCGTTCTGCTTTTTAGAATAATGAGTTTCTCGCTGGCTTTAATTTAAAAATGTAATTCCACAATGCTGGTCCAGTATTTCTCTTCACTGTGCTTCCTTGCACAATATATTAAATAACCTGTTTTCTAAGAATGTCCTCATACTCGTACAATTTCCATAGCTTTAAGGGGTTTTATCCACTATGAATCCTTAACTTCTATTGAGACTGCTTCCCACACTATCCACAGCTGTCAAGTTTCTCAAGCATGCATGGAATATTAACCCTTTTAATCCCACGGGGAAGATCATCGGCCCCAACTGGTTTATTGGAAAAATCCCACGGGGCCGATCATCAGCCTCAAAGTTTTTATGTTGAATATATATTTTTTTAAACTATGAGAATCATTCACTTTTAAAAGAATACATTTAAAACAAAATATTCACTGAGATAAAAAATAAACTACTGTTTTTTTTCCAAAATATGCTGAGATTGAAAGGGTTGTCATTTTCTTATGAAAATTTTCTCGCACAATTCATACAACTGTAGGGCTTCTCTCCAATATGAATCATAAAATGGCGAATTAAATTTGCATTATCAGATAATGTCTTCACACATTTTTCTCAGCTGTAGGGCTTCTCTCAACTGTGAATTATTTCAGGAGATTTTAATTTACCTTTTAGTGAGAATGTCTTATCACATTGTCCACAGCTGTAACTTCTCTCCACTATAAATCCTTTCATGAGATTTTAAAGTACATTTAAGTGAGAATATTTTATCACATTGTCCACATCTGTAAGGCTTCTTTCCACTATGAATCCTTTCATGAGAATTCAAACGATCTTTTCGTAAGAATGTCTTATCACATTGTCCACAGCTGTAAGGTTTCTCTCCAGAATGAATTCTTTCATGAGATTTTAAAAGGCATTTTTGTGAGAAGGTCTTATCACATTGTCCACATCTGTAAGGCTTCGCTCCACTACAACTCCTTTCATGATAATTAAATAGGCATTTTAGTGAGAATGTCTTATCACATTGGCTTTTCTCCACTATGAATTGTTTCATGACGTTTTAATTGATTTTTTTGTGAGAATGTCTTATCACACTGTACACAGCTGTATGGCTTCTCTCCACTATGAATCCTTTCATGAGATTTTAATAGGCATATTTGTGAGAATGTCTTATTACATTTTTCACAGCTGTAAGGCTTCTCTCCACTATGAATCCTTTCATGAGATTTCAAATCACCTTTTCGTAAGAATGTCTTATCACATTGTCCACAGCTGTAAGGTTTTTCTCCACTATGAATCCTTTCATGCGAATGCAAACAATCTTTTCGTAAGAATGTCTTATCACATTGTCCACATCCATAAGGTTTCTCTCCACTATGAATTTTTTCATGAGATTTTAAACTATATTTTCGTGAGAATATCTTATCACATTGTCCAGAGCTGTAAGGCTTCTCTCTACTATGAATTTTTTCGTGAGATTTTAAAATGCATTTTTGAGTGAATGCCTTATCACATTGTCCACAGCTGTAAGGTTTTTCTCCACTATGAATCCTTTCATGCGAATGCAAACAATCTTTTCGTAAGAATGTCTTATCACATTGTCCACATCCATAAGGTTTCTCTCCACTATGAATTTTTTCATGAGATTTTAAACTATATTTTCGTGAGAATATCTTATCACATTGTCCACAGCTGTAAGGCTTCTCTCCACTATGAATTTTTTCGTGAGATTTTAAAATGCATTTTTGAGTGAATGCCTTATCACATTGTCCACAGCTGTAAGGCTTCTCTCCACTATGAATTCTTTCATGGGATTTCAAATAATCTTTTCGTGAGAATGCCGTATCACATTGTCCACAACTGTAAGGCTTCTCTCCACTATGAATCCTTTTATGATATCTTAAATGATATTTTAGTCAGAATGTCTTATCACATTGTCCACAGCTGTAAGGCTTCTCTCCACTATGAATCCTTTCATGATCTCTTAATTTATCTTTTCGTGCAAATGTCTGTGAACAATTTCCACAACCATAGGAATTCTGTCCAGATGGATTATTTTTATAAATGTTGCTCATATTACCTGAATCTAAAAATATATGAAAATTGAGAAATAATCTCTGAATAATATATATTTTTTTGAATATTGAAGGGCTGAAAACATAGATCTTAGTTCTTTTTGTAATAAAGCATTTCTCAAAAATAAGTTCTTTGATTCCTACAACAATTAACTTGTATTGAATTGTTAACTAAGAAAAAAATTGACAGTTAACATAAAAATATTGTACTTTTTTATTTCAAACCAAATTTAACAATTTTGTTCAGAATTTAATGAATAAGCGGAAACTTATTCAGATTACAATTAAAATAATTATACTCACTCGTTATTGCATGCGTGTCAGAAACATCAACAGTCTCTGTGTTACTGTCCCGAGCACATTCCTTTTTTATATCCGCTTCCTGTATGTCTATATAGCAAAATCAGGGAATACTGGCGCTGTATCCTCTTCTACATTTTCTTCTTTTATCGAAAAATCTGAACAAATTTCCAATTCCAAATCATAGGATTGCCTTTCTGAACTCCTTACTGAGGTAATTTCTTTATTGAATGTATCATAAGATGGCTGGGCTTTAATATCTATGAAAAAACATACAAGTTGAAATCTTCTGAAGTAATAAAACAAATAGATAATATATTATCAACAACTTGAAACCTCGTTTCTTTCACTTTCTGTTAATAAGTCTGAACTGACAATAAGGCCAACACAGCACTCATAGAGCTATCTTATCTTAATATGGCATGGCTTTGTAGCAAGTATGATGTGACTCAAGAAGATTATTAGGTCGAATGCTCAAGAAGATTGATGGTGCAGTTAATATCTGTACCTGAGAGGCAGACGGATGCAAAGACCATTTTTCATAAAATGACTTTTTAATGGAATAATGGTGGCAATAACCTTTTCTTTTAGTGGTAGAAAGATGGAAGAGCTACATGTTATGGTTAAGAATTTAGAATTTTAAAAGGATGTAAATACCAGAAGGAGCTTAGAAGCAGAAGGATGCATATGGAGTTGCATCCATTTGTATTATTGGAGAAAAGATTCAAATCCATCTGCACCCTTCTGCCTCTAAAATCTTTGGATTTGCATCTTTTTTGTATATAGCTATGACGCGTTTACTCGACTATTATTGTTGGATTTTAAAAAGTTATCGTTGTTACACATTGTTATACAATAATTTGTCAACATGTCTTCTAGAACAATTAAAATATTACAAATCGCTATGAATTTAGTCTAAAGATGATTTAGAAACAGCACCTCAAAACTGTGAGTACAAAGGGTTGGCAATTATTTCACATACTAATGTTAATTTAAAATACTATTTTTTATAGTATAATGGTTAATTTTCTGTATAAGACAATACCTCTATGTTATGTTATTATGTAGATGTGAATAAGTAGTAACATTTTGCCAGGTACAAACAGTCGGAACAAATCTAGCACTGATGTCATAATGCTATCAAATTTAACTAATTCGATTATTGATTTGGAAGAAAATGTACAATGTAAGTAGACACAATTATTTATATGAATTATTATTAGATAAAAATGTAACTGTTTATAAGTGATATTTATTTAATATAATTAACCTATATATTTTTGTTGACAGATTCTTCAACGGCTAATAGAAATAAGCATCATTTACAATCCATTTCATCGCCTGCTTTGCTTGATAAATACCACCATCAAATGTCTCCAAAACTATAATTAGTTGATGCAGCATATGGCTCATCATCAGTAGAAGAAGTTGATGATGATCCTGGCTGGACTTAACAGAGTTCCCGCGGATCTCTTAGTGACAGTGAACATGACAATAATATTTCTACTCCGGTTAAATTATCAATGGTTAAGAAATGACTTTAGGGAGGGAACGAGTGATGAATACAGTCAGTGGAGAAGAGTGGCAGCTCAAACCGAACGTCTAAAAGGATCGGAATATAAATCCATTTCAAATTCAAAATTGAATCTTGTAAAGGCATTAAAACAATGTTGCAGTATAACATGCAAGAAAGGCTACAATACCATTACGCATCAGCGAAGAATTGAAATTCGCCAGCAGTTTTGATGAACCGAGAGTCGGGACCTGAGACGTCAATTCATTGTTTCTCTATTTCACATCAAAGAATTGATGTTGCACGATCTAGACTGACTGATAACTCGAGAACTGGTATGAGAAATAAAACTACAATGTATCATCTCGCAGTAGGTGCACGCACTCGTAATAATAGTCAGGGTTTGCGAGATAATGTTTTTAAATACATTCAGTGTCACAGATAAGTTTGTTACACTAGCACTATTGAAAAACTGCAATCTATAGGCTCAGTGCCACCTCCAGATGCGAGAGGATGACACCCACCAATTAACAAGATAAGCCAGATTATCAAGCAGTCAATAATTGATCATATTAAATTATTGCCTACACATGAATGCCTTTACTCCGGTGAGAGGAGTAATAGGAAATATTTGGGAGCTGATTTTAATTTGTCATCTCTTTATAAATTGCATGTGGAACACAGTCAAGAAAACAATGTACCTGATGCTAATATTAATAGCTAAGGAGTGGCTCTACCCAAAATTGTATTGGGTGTACAAATAGGTCACCGCCGTTTGACAAAAGTTGGCGCCACCAGTAAGTTATGGTTAAAATTGTCAGATGTAAAATGTCATTACCGTAAGGTTGGACATCTGTCAACAACATGACCTTGAAATATTAGTGAATTTTTATCAGTATAACATATTTTATTGTGTTCGAAAATGTCAAGTTTTGAGCCGAATAAGCGTCATTTGCGGGAACTTTTGATTTACTTCTTCAATTTGAAGAAATCTGCAGCTGAGGCGCATCGATTGCTTGTAGAAGCATATGGTGAGGCTGCCTTAAGTGAGAGAAGTTGTCGTGAGTGGTTTCAAAAGTTTAAGAACGGTGAATTTGACATCGAAGACAAAGAACGTAGCGGAAGGCCGAAAGTGTACGAAGACGCGGAATCGGAAGTATTATTGGATCAAGATTCGTGCCAAACGCAAGAAGAACTTGCACTTACATTAGGAGTGACTCAACAAGCAATTTCACATAGGTTGAAATCATTGGGAATGATTCAAAAACAAGGAAATCGGGTTCCATATGAACTGACACCGAGAAACGTTGAACGCCGATTTTCCACATGTGAAATGCTGCTTGCCAGGCATAAACGAAAGGGTTTTCTGCACCGTATAGTCACTGGTGATGAAAAATGGATCCACTATGATAATCCAAAAAGGAAGAAATCATGGGGAACCCCTGGCCATGCTTCAACATCTACAGCTAAGCCAAATATTCATGGAAAAAAACTCTTGTTGTGTATTTGGTGGGATCAGCTCGGTGTCGTGTATTATGTGTTGCTCAAACCGAACGAAACCATTGCTGGGGCTGTCTACCGAGCACAATTGATGAGATTGAGTCGAGCACTCGAGGAAAAGCGCGCCCACTGCTACTCCAGACACGACAAAATTATTCTCCTGCATGATAATGCTCGTCCACATGTTGCGGCGCTGGTCAAAACCTTTTTGGAAACAATCAATTGGGAAGTTTTACCCCACCCGCTGTATTCACCAGACATTGCTCCTTCTGATTTTCACTTGTTTCGATCGATGACGCATGACCTGTCTGAGCAGCACTTCACATCATATGAAGATACCAAAAATTGGGTCGATTCGTGGATAGCCTCAAAAGATGAAGCATTCTTCCGACGCTGTATCCGTATGCTGCCAGAAAGATGGGAAAAGGTAGTGGCAAGCGATGGGCAATACTTCGAATAAAACATGAGGTTCCGTTCTTTCACAATAAATGCCCAATTTTTGATAAAAAACGGCGGAAACTTATTTGTACACCTAATATAATAATAAATTTAACTATTCTTCCCCCCCCCCCCTGCAAATGACACTTGCGATACTTGTGATTCTTATGCTATGTCGCTAAATAATGCTACAAACGATGCTGAAAAAAATCAACTAAGCTATGAAAAGATATTCACGTAATGTAATCAAAACTGCGCTATGAATTGAAAAGGGCTGATAAACTTAGAGGGGAAAACAGTTTATGGGAAGTAATCATGTTGATTGACATGCGAAAGAATCTCCCTTGTCCATTCTTAACAAATTCGCAATCCTTTTACCTCAGAAAGTTATGGGCTCTTAATGAAACCATATACGACAGTTCAAAATATGAAGTTTACTGTTGTATGAGGAATGAAACAGCTGCAAGGGGTTTTAATGAAGTGGCATCATGTTTGCTAAAATGGATCACAATACGGTCGGACAACTGCGCAGGCCGGAACATAAATATGGCCGTTTCAATGTTTTATATCTGGTTAGTCTCGCAAAAGATTTATAAGTTAAAAGTTATAAACCACAAATTCCTACTTCGAGGTCATACTCATCTAGAAGTAGATTCTGCGCACTCAGTTATTGAACGGACCGAGAAAAACTAAAAGATTTTCAGATTTTCATACCGCATGACTGGGAACAGTTTATTAGAAATTATAAATCTGCCAATCAGTATACCTACCGTACATTCTATCGATGCAGGGGATTTTAAGAATGTATCATCTATGTACAGTGGATCATAATCACCATTTGTGAGCAGGAAAAAAATATGAAAAGAGATGATTTCCTCATGTCACAGGTCGTTTGGCTGCGTGCTGCGTGCTCAGGCGGATAAACCAGGAGTACTATTGTATAAAAATAATTTTATGGACGATGGTTTCAAAGAAATAGACTTCAGAAGAAAGAAAAGAGGGAACTTGATCACTCCACAAACACTTCCGCAAATGCGTGAAGCTCTGATTCCATCGAGTATTCCAAAGTTTATGGATTTGGAGAAAATGCTGAGGCGGATACCGAAACCTCTTGGTTTATTTTATAAAAATTAGCCACACAAAGAATATAATGCTCCTAAATACCCTCCAGAAGATGCAGAAATAGATGAGATGAATAATGAAGAAATTCTGTAAACCATTTTTTCCAGTGTAACCTTATTTTTTTCCTTTCTTTATTAAGATTTTTGTATTATTTTTAAGTTAGGTTTTTTAATAAACAGTAAAAACAATTCATTTGTATTTATTTCTATTTATCACCATTTAAATAATGATTTTAAAAGCTAAGTAGGTTTTTATCATTTGGCAACAAATGCCAATAATACGATAACACATACGAGCAGAAGGATGCAAATCCATAAGACTATTTTTATTTTGTTTTTTTTTAACCGTTTGAGTGCCATTGTTTTTTACTCATATATACTTAAAAATGCCAAGGAAATCTTTGTTTTTTATGTCATTTACCCTTGTCTTGAAAAAAAAACTGTATCTCTTCCAAAAATTGTCCAATTCTAATAATTTTTTCGGTGTTTTCTTTATAAAAACATGTAAAAGGGTAATAAAATACAAAAAAAATATGGAAATATATATTGTAAACAAAAATTATAACAAAAACTGGAATCTAAAAGTAAAAAAGTTAACATGTGTGCTTTCCCGCACAGACTCCATGAAGCCCTTTCTTACAGCGGGCACAAATCAAGTTGCTCCTCTTCACAGTGCTGCGATCCTTGCTGCTGCACACTACGCAGCGCCGTAATTTACGCCCGGGTAACTTTTCTAATCCAATACTTCGAGGGGGAGATGAAGTCTGAGTAGCAGGTTCTGGTCTATTTTTGTGGAGCAACCATTTCTCTTCTAAATCATCAATTATACTCGATGTAAATTTCAATCTTTTCATTTTTTTGTCTGCATATTTCTCACTATACAATATAAATGCATTCACCACCATCCTTCCAAATACATTGAATACAACCTTTTTCTAACTGAAATCTGTTTCGTGCAAACATTCTTCCAACCCATGGAATACATCTTGATCCTTTCATCCGATAAGATAAAATAGTTGGCCTCCTTGTGATGCCCATTTCCAGTATAACGGCAATAAATCCTCTCAT
The DNA here is from genome assembly GCA_949825065.1 of Odontocerum albicorne. Lineage (NCBI taxonomy): Eukaryota > Metazoa > Arthropoda > Insecta > Trichoptera > Odontoceridae > Odontocerum > Odontocerum albicorne. The sequence continues at coordinate 22,206,180 of OX463863.1, read as the reverse complement.
TTCTGGGATGGTGACTGGCTTACACAATTTTGTACAAAATTGAGGCTTCAAATTTGGATGATCTTGCAAAAACTGTGCGGCGTAACGGTTAGTTTCAACAACCATTTTTTTTATAAGAGCAGCCGTAAAGAACAAATTGAAGAAATCAATAGGTTTTTCGTTAACTGGTGGGGTATGTTTTGGTCCTGGTAGTTCGCAAAATAAGTGCGGAGTTTGTTTGCTGTATTGCGTATCCGGTGGTAGGCGTCTGAATTGGGTCGAGGTCACATTGTCATTTTCGCAGTCCGGTATATCCTCCATATCAGCAAAATAATAGTTATCATCACTATTATCACTCTCACTCAAAATTTGCATTACGCGGTGTGAGCGCACCACTACTAATACTACTAATACTATTATAATATGCACTTTATGTAACATACTAATTACTAATAATATTATAATATGCACTTTATGTAACACATAGAAAGATAAAAAAATACTTATGCGTGCGAGCGACCTCCCCTGTTGCGTGCTAAACGGCAACTGATTTTGGGCCCGCTATCGCGCTCCTGGCAATTTTGGATAGTACGCGCAAGCGCGCGATCGCGCGCCTCGGCACTCTAACGGTTAAGGTCAAAAAGCAATTAAATAAAATAGATTTTTACATGAACTGTAAGTACTTGAAGTGAACTCCAACACAAAACAATAAATAACCACTCAGTTTATCTATTTGAATGATTTAACAGGCATTAATAAAAAAGTACTTATGTTTTTAGCTCTACTGAAAAACTCACTATTTGGATTTGCATCCGTCTGCCTCTGAGGTACAGATATACGTCATAGTTCCGAGTTAGGGGCAGAAGAAAACTAATGGCGATGATTTGGTTCTCATCAGCAGAACTACCTTATATTTTATGGTCTTCAGATGATATTGATTCATTTTTTAACAGTTTCAATGCCAAGCACTGAATTATCCACATATAAATCAATACCACACAGGCCAGTGTGGTGATATAAGTGTTAATAATGTTGAGTTTATATTACCAATTCAACATATGGTTCTAATTCTTTACAATCAGTACAGATACTGCCATCTCTGTAGTAGATCATGAATATTTTTGTCACTTGTTAAGATAAATTCCAATCCAGATATTGATATTTTTTTTAAGTGATCCATTTGACAACCATTATGTGTTGCTTATTGGCAATATTTTTAGGCATAAATTTATATAAAGAACAAAATGAAATTTGTGCAATGCGTTTCATATTCTACATTTTTTAGTGTAGTGATAACTTTGAATTCAATTTAGAGACAGGAAAAATCATTGAATTCGATCAAAATGAGGTATATACAACATAACAGAACATCAACATACAGTGATTAATCAACTTTTTACTTATTATAATGATTTAAATATTTTTCAAAATTAAAATGTTCAAAACGTTTTGGCCTCAAAGTACACACCATCTTATCCATGCCTGGTATGGAATAGGTGGTGTGTAATTGTAGGTTAAACACCACTCATACAACATAAGTTAATTGATTGTCATATCTCGCATATTTATTTTATTTTAACAATATGAGTTTATTAAGTTTACTTGGGTCTGTGGGATTATCAACAACACGTCTGGAATCTGAGCTGATATCTTGCGCACATTCCTGTTTGATATCTGCCTCATGTACACTGATATCATACTGGGGGAACACTGCTGCAGTATCTCCATATTTTGTCTTTTCTCCTTTCACCATTACATCTGCACTTTGGTGTAGCTGAGGATCCATCTATGACCTGGAAACATTAGTAATGACTTTAAAATACGTTTACCCATTCACGTAGGAAAACATAAAACTATATTTAGTGCCTGATATTAATACATAAAACCTTTCGTGACATGATAATCTTCTTTGTGATTTAACAAGACACAATTTGCTTGTGCTCCCCTGATGACGAGGTGAAAACCTTGAAACCTGTAGGGTTATACCGTTACATAAAGTGGAATAAACAGTGTTTGATAAAACAAATTACAATGTCTTTCAACCTCCAAAAAGTTAATGCCTTAACTATAAATAATATAATAAACTTCTTTGTTAGTGGTGTGCGTAGATTTGTTTTCCAAAGGTCTTTTTAAAATAGTTATGATGTTAAATGAACACTAGACACATGCATTACACTACATCTAAAGCTTAATGTGTTACTGTCACATATCAGAAGAGTTTTAAATGTGTTTTTGTAGTTTTTCTGGCCTTATGAATTATACTGCGGTTTTCTTACCAAATATGTTTTTCTGAACATATGCAAACGCAGAGTAGTACCATATCTAATGGTCACAACCGCTACCTTCCTATAGAAAGTTTACTTAGTTTATAATATTGTCATTGGCCAATAATACCAAATTCAAATACAGAGTTGGATACCCCTTGAAGGTGTCTGCTATCTAAATGGTGCCATATACATTGTCCTTTTATAACAATAAGAACAGAGTTACAATTTAACAAATGGCATAGTATTTGTTCGCAGTATCATATAAAACAATAATTAAAAACATACAATACAAAAATTCAATCATGTAATTTGTCCAATGCTGTAAAGCCGAAAATGAAAACATACAGTGATGGTGAAGCGAAAATGACACACAACATTAATGCAGAAGATACTGCGTGATGGGAAGATTCTAAATTAGAAAGTCGTCAAATTGAAGTAAATCAAGTGGACAAACACAAGATAGGTACTTGCAATGTTAGAATAATTTATTTTTCTTTAACCGATTATCAAAACAAATGAATAAAAATTTGTTGTCATTGTCGAAATTGACCTTTTAAGTGACAATTTACAAGTCTCAAGGAGTGGTTGACAGCCTACCGGTGGGGCGGGTTTGCGTTTCCATTGAATAAGGGTGGTTAGTATTTGTTTTTATACAGGCGTTATGTGTCTCTTCGCTGAATGATGTTCTAGATAAAACAGGAAGAAGTTATCTGGTGTGGAAGGATTTTTAAAGTTGTCGTGGGGAAATTGTCTTCCCCACTCAGAGAGCTCGCAGCATTCTTAAGATAGAAGTAAATTCTCTGTAATGGGAGAAAAAGCAAATCTGGCAAGGAAGATATTAGTGAACAGCAATTTTTTCTATTCAATCTAGTCCTTTCATCCTGAAAATAGAGAGGATCTCCATGCAGCTATTCACTGATTCAAATTAATTTTGAATGGAAAATGTTCGAGAAAATATATTTTTGTTTGATTTGTACAGGATTTTTTATAAATAACATAAAAATGTAATTTTACGTTTTAAGTAAGTAGAGTTTGAACCAAACCACTTGATTTTATTGTAAAAGAACTAATATAGTTTATGGAAAAAAGTGTAAAACCTCTATTGTACTGATGTGACGCTATCCCAGCAGATCAACTGTTAAAATGAACTGAGGTAAAAGAAAGCCTTTTAAAACACGAAATGACACTTTATCAAGCAGCGCACACTGATATACTATCACCGTGAAGCGGGCAGAATGAACCTGTAAATCAATAACATAATCAACTCACAAAAACGAAAATATTGACTAAATAAATTGTATATTTTCAATACCTAATGGACAGATCAATTAGACAGGAATAACACTACTCTTTCCGAATAATGGCCATGCACTCTTATATCTGATTGAGTATACGCAGTGACATCATCTTGGCCGTGAACGCAAGGTATGGAGTATTCGCCAGATACGCGGTGTCTTCTTGAGTAATGGCCGTGAATTCCTCTATACGAAGGAATATACGTCAGTATCAAGTGATGCTTGATTGACTGAATAATGGCCGTGAAATCCTATATATGAAGGATATACGCCATTCTCAAATTATCTTAGTGACAGTTAGTTACACTCCATAGAATAAAACTTAGACGCTAATTCTTGCTTCCTAGCACAGATTTCATTAATAGATGGAACATTAGCAAAAATTGTTTACAAATCGTTTTATTGCAAGTACCTACCTTGCATTTGCCGACTTGTTTAACTTCGATTGGACGACTTTCAAAATTGGAATACTCACGTCACACAGTAGCTTCTGCATTAATGTTTGCTCTCATTTTTACTTCACCACCACTGTATGTTTACATTTTCGGCATAACAGCATTAGGCAAATTGTATGATAGATTTTTAGTATTGTATGTTTATAATTATTGTTTTACTGTGAACAAATATAATGACATCTGTTGAATTGTAACTCTGTTATAATAATTATTAAAGGTTAGTTTATATCGCGACGTTTTATATTTAATCATTGTTTCGTATTTTCTCTTAACCGAAATGATCTTAAGTCATTTCTTTTATCGAAAACCAATGATTGTATGACCTAAGGAAACACTGAGATACCTTAAATGTTGAAAATCATCATAAACAAGTGTTTGGTGTAATTTCACATTCAAATTTGACCTTATAATTTGAAATAACTTCCGGAGAGCCCAATATTTTTTTGATAACAAGTTGTCTAAATAAACATGAGGAATGTATAAAATTATTTATGTTTATGCCATTACAAAATGTACGGAGGAAGGAGACAACAAATATGGAAGCTGAACGAAATTATGACCCGATCTCTCTGCCAACCTCAATGCTGTAACATTGTACCATGGCTATTCGCCCGCAAGTCAATATGGAACAGTCCCTGCAAAACTCTGTGTCTCTACCTGTTACCAAATAATTCTCTATCGCAGACAAAGCCACTTAACAATGATTCAGTCATTCAATTAAATAAAAGTTATTTATAAGAACATTGCTGATATTTAATGTTATAAATTTTAATCAAATCATTCCGATGACTTTTTTTAAAGTTTTTTTTTCTTTCCTTAATTCCTTGCAAAATTTCCAGAACAAAAGCACATTTTAGATTGAAATTCTTTAAAAGTATCAAAGCTTAAAGATTATATAGTAAAAAATTGCCAATAATTCACACTGTTTTATTAATAATAAAAATAATATTAATCCAGCCGGTATACAGAATAGTGTAACATAACACAGGCTATTTATTCATTTTAAAAATTCATACGAAAATAATAAAACAAAAAAATATAACACTTGAAAAATTATTTCCAAATCGCTGAAAATAAGAAAGCTACAAGTTAGAAATTTAGTTTTTCACTCCTGCTTTTGTAAAAAATGAATTTCTTGATGGCTTTGATGTTACAATGCAATCCTATGTGCCCTTGGACTCATAGGATTGACACTATGAGTCCTTGCTCAAGATATTATATAACAATTTTTCTTAGAATGTCTACCTGCAATTTCCATAGATTTTAGGGATCCTATCTACTATTAATCCTTCATAATTGGATTCATGGCGTATACTCCTTCATATATAGGAGTTCACGGCCATTATTCAAAGAGAGAGAGAGAGAGAATTGGATTCATACCTACGAGTACAATGTTTTCTTTTTTACGGGAAATTTTGCAAGAAATTAAGGAAACAAAAACAATATTTAAAAAAACCCACCGGGATGATTTGTTTAAATGTCTGTCAATAGATATCAGCAATGTTTACTTTCATTTTATTTAATGACTGAATGAGATCAATAGGTTTTTCTCTGATAGAGAATTATCTGCAGGTAAAGACACAGTTTTTAGCTGAAACTGATTACTTATTGAATTGCTGGCGAATATCCGTGCTGCAATGTTACAGTATTGTGCTTGGCAGAGAGATCAGCTCTTCATTCCATTCAGCTTCCATGTCTGCTGTCTACTTGCTCCATATATCGTGTTATGCCATGGACATGAATGATTTTATACATTCCTCATGTTTATTTACATCACACCTGTATATAAAAGATATTGTTCTATCCGGAAGTGATTTCAAATTCGGAAGTGATATTTAAATAAGGAATTGCACCAAATACTTGTGAGTGATGGGTTTTGGTATTTTATGTATCTCAGTGATCCCTCATGTCATAAACTATAATTAAGACATAAAACTTCTATATTAATATTTGTTTTCAGTGCAACTTTCTAAAATAATTTTTATTTAGGCTCATTAAATCTGGTACTATCTCTCTTTTTGAATAATGGTCGTTAATTCCTGTATATGAAATATACGCCAGTGTCAAGTGCTTTTACTCTCTGGGTAAAACTATTTTTTTATGGAAATAATTGGCTATTGTTCTATCTATTGACGCAATCTGCGCTTGAGTGCGAGAATGTAATTACGGCGTATACTCCTTCATATATAGAAGTTCACGGCCATTATTCAAAGAGAGAGAGAGAGAGAGTCTATGGTTTTTTTTCTATGGAGTGTAACTGTCAATGAAGCGTCGTATACTTTGACACCACGCCTTCACATCTTGACACTGGCGTATATTCCTTCATTGGAGTTTAGGGCTATTATTCAAAAAGAAGAAGCGCCTTCACCTGACACTCGTTTATTCTTCATATCTTCAGTTCACGGCCATTACTCGAGAAGAAGGTGTCGTGTGTCTTGTGTATACTCCATACATAAGAGGTCGTGGCTATTATTTCAGAAGCTGAAGACATCGCGCATACTCCATCAGATATAGGAGTGCATGGCCATTATTCAGGAAGAAGAGTGTGTTAGTCCTGTCGAATTGAAGTGTCAATACGGTATTGATTGTATGTGATTTATTTTGTCTATTTTAGTTTTTTTTCTGTATTTAAAAGTTCATTGTTTGATTGATTTAGAAATTAATTATTTGTATATCAGTGGGCACTGCTTGATAAAACGGCATTTTGTGATTTATAAAGGAATATTTTTTACCTCAGCTAATTTTGACAGTTAACCTGTTCGGGTTGCGATCACCGTTACATCAGTACAATAGAGGTTTTACGCTTTTTTTCATAAACTGTATTAGTTCTTTTATGCTAAAATTAAGTTATTTGGTTCAAATTGACATTTTGATGCCATTTTCAAGAAATATATCTTGTCGTTATACTGTTTAATATTTAAATAATTAATTGCCTGAGTTGAGATCAAAACTATACTTCATTCATTCTTTCCACATGCCGTTTGTTATCCCTCTTAACTCTTATATTGTAATTGCTTTTCCCTTCACTCTTTTGTATCACCATCACTTTCAATTTTGCAACATTCATTCTCAGATTATTCTCTTCGCATCTCTCGTACATTGGATTGCAAAATACTTGCCGACAAGTTAAATACCACAATGTTGAAATTTGGATTAAATGGGAAGATGGGAAATAAAAAAACAATATAATTTTTTTAATAATTTATACTGCAGAAATCGTTTGAAGATTACAAAAGTCACCATTTATTACAAAAATTGAACAAAGTTGTAAAATTATCCCTGGCCGGCACAAGGTCAGGATGGTCAATTATACCGAAGGTAGTTCGGTGGATAGCTGCATGGAGCTCCTCTCTATTGTCAGAGGATACTTTCCTCACAGCTCTTCAAATGTGGTCTGACAAATGTTTCCTGTCTTAACATTAACATCATTCAGTAAAAAGACACACATAATGCCTGTATAAATACAAATACTAACCACCCTAATTCAATGAAAACCCAAACCCACCCTATCAGTAGGCAGTCCACCATTTTCATTTGTTTTGTACGTCTGAGAAAAAATTATTATTCTAATATTGCAAGTACCTACCTTACATTTTCCGACTTCTTGACTTCGATTGGACGACTTTCATAATTAGAATACTCACATCACGCAGAGCTTCCGCATTAATGTTGTGTTTCATATTCACTTCACCATCACTGTATGTTTATTTCTTTGGATTTACATTGTATGTTAATAATTATTGTTTCATATTGTGAACACATACTGGGCCACCTGTTAAATTGTAACTCTGTTCTAATTATTAGACAGAACACTCTCCTCAAGGGTGATCTAACTCTGAATAGGAATTCACTATTACTGGCCAATAACAATATTCCAAACCAAGTAAATATATAAGTTGAGTGTAACGATAGGAAGGTAGTGGTTGTGATCATTAGGTCCATTACTACTCCAAAGTTATCTAGTCAAGGGTTATCTAACTCTGTAATTGAATTTGCTATTAACCCTTCCCTTACGGTGATAAAAATAATACGCGTGTTACGGTGTTGGGTAGTGAGTACGCAATCAAAAATAAGCTATTTTAAATCGGAAAAATAAGAACATTCATAGATAATCCCCTTAATTAATTATAATTGAATTTAAAATTATAATAATTGAGATTTATTTGCTAAAAACATTTAAAAACCATCTAAAAACATTAAAAAACGCTCACGGAACGGGCGTACGTCTAACCTATTTGCAAGCCTAGAGGCAACTAGTGACGCGGAACGTCAGTCACATACCCCGGCGCATACGCCTTTCCTTGCGACGTTGAGACAGTTCAGCTCCTCGCAATTCAGTCTAGTATGCAAGAGTGAGATGCGAATATAGTGTCGCGCTTCCCGCATACTATTCACGTATCGTCAAGATGAGGCACTCGCCGCGTTTAAATGCGAATTTGTTTTCGAGTTTTACAAAACACCTCGATGTAGTCGATAAATTCTGATTATTATTATTATTATTTTTTAAATCAATGCGTAAATATATTATGGAGGAATACCTAAAATTTTAACTTTGTTTTTATAATATTTATAGAGATATTGATGGTTATTAGAAGCAACGTGTAGAAGATACCTAACACAGGGAAGGAAAGGTTAATAACCAATGACAATATGACAAACCAAGTATATATAAGTTGAGTGTAACAAGAGAACGGTAGTGGTTTTGACCATTAAATAAGGTACTACTCCGCATTTGTATGATATATGTTCAGAAGAACATATTTGTTAAGAAAACAGCAAGACGAAGGGAAGACAAACTACAAAAACATCTTTACGAAGGGAAGACAAACTACAAAAACATCTTTAAAACTCTACTGATATGTGATAGTCACACATTAAACTTTAGATATAGTGTAATGCATGTGTCTAGTGTTCATACAACATCATAAATATTTTTAAAAGACCTCCCAAAAACAAATCGACACACACCACTAGCAAAGAAGATGATCACATAAGGAAAGTTATCATTTACTAATATTGGGCAATAAATATATAGTTTTATGCTACCCTACGTTAAAGGGTTAAACGTATTATAAACTCAATGTAAAAATTATTACGAATGTTGCCAGGTTATAGATGGATCCTCAGCTACATAAAAGTGCAGATGTAATGGTGAAAGAAGAAAAGGCGGAAGATGGAGATAATGCAGCAGTGTTCCCCCAGTATGATATCAGTGTACATGAGGCAGGTGTCAAGCAGGAATGTGCGCAAGATTTCAACGCAGATTCCAGACATGATTTTGATAATCCCACAGACCCTTGTAAGTAAACTTAATAAACCCATATTGTGAAAATAAAATGAATATATGAGATATGACAATCATTCAACTTGTTGTAATTTGTTTTATAAAACACTGTTTATTCCACTTTTTGTAACAGTATAACTCTACCAGTTTCAAGGCTTTCACCTCATCATCAGGAGATCATAAACAAGACTGAATTGTATTCGAACATGTACCAACGTGCACACTTCTAACGGTAAACATTCGGGTGGCGGACTGTGGGTGGAGGGAGGGAGGAGACAATCTCGGCAAATTCAAAGTCACATAAAGCCAGATTTTTACACTAATTTTCATCTCCGTAAACTCTTATTTCACGGGAAAGGCTATAATGGAATACTTAGCGACAGTGTTGTGTGTAAACTTTTATGTGCTGACTGTGATAATTTCTATATAGGAAAGACAGGAAGATCTTTTAAAAAGAGATTTCGTGAACACAAATCCGCCTTAACGAATCCTCTAATTTATTACGAAATGGTTAATCATTGTCACCGTGAAAACCGTGTATTTTTTACAGATGATGCCAAATTCTTACATATCAGTAGTAACGGAAATAAATTGGACAGATAAGAGGCCCAAGAAATTTCTAAGTCAGTGCATCGAGGTAAATACCTGGCAAACACATATCTCAAGAATCTCGCCGCTGCTTGCCGAGATTGTTTCCTGCCTTCCTTCTCCCACAGTCCCAAACCCGAATGTTTACCGTTAGAAGTGTGTATGTCGGTACCAGTTCAAACAGAATTCAGATTGTTTGTGCTCCCCGGATGATTAGGAGAAAGCCTTGAAACCGGTAGGGTTATACCGTTACAAAAGGTGAAAGAATTAGCATTTGATTAAACAAATTACACGGTCTTTAAACGTCCACAATGTTAATGCCTTAACTATAAATAATACATTCAACCTACGTTGTATGAGTGGTGTTTAACCTACAGGTACACACCACCTATTCCATACCAGGAATGGATAAGGTGGTGTGTACTTTTAGGCCAGAATGTTTTTGGCATTTTTATTATGAAAAATATTTAAAGCATTATAATAAGTAAAAAGTTGATTAATCACGGTATGTTGATGTTCTGTTATGTTGTATACCTCATTTTGATCAAATTCAGTGATTTTAGCCTGTCTCTAAATTGAATTCAGGTATATTATATTGTATTCAATCACTACACTTAAATAATATAAAATATGAAAAGCAATGCACAAATTCAATTTGGTTCTTTGTATAAATTACTGCCAAAAAATACAGAGTTTTTGTGTGATAGAAATATTCATGATCTACTACAGAGATGGCACTATATGTACTGATTATTAAAAATTAGAACCATATGTCGAATTGGTAATATAAACTCAATATTATTAACGCTTACATAACCGTGCTGGCCTGTACGGTGCTGATTAATTATGTGGATAATTCCATCCTTGGCATTAAAATGGACCAAAAATTAATCAATATCATCTGAAGACCATAAAATATCAATCTTCTTGAACATTCAGCCCAATAATCTTCTTGAGTCACATCATACTAGCTAAACAGCCATGTCATATTAAGATAAGATAGCTCTATGAGTGCTGTGTTGGCCTTATTGTCAATTCAGACTTATTAACAGAAAGTGAAAGACACGAGGTTTCAAGTTGTTGATAATATATTATCTATTTGTTTTATTACTTCAGAAGATTTGAACTTGAATGTTTTTTTCATAGATATTAAAGCCCAGCCATCTTATGATACATTCATTAAAGAAATTACCTCAGCTTTAAGTTCACGAAAGGAATCCTATGATTTGGAATTGGAAATTTGTTCAGATTTTTCCATAAAAGAAGAAAATGTAGAAGAGGATACTGCGCCAGTATTCCCTGATTTTGCTATGGACATACAGGAAGCGGATGTAAAAAAGGAATGTGCTCGGGACAGTAACACAGAGACTGTTGATGTTTCTAACACGCATGCAATAACGAGTGAGTATAATTATTTTAATTGTATTCTGAGTAAGTTTTTTCCTAACTCATGAAATCATAACAACATATATTTTTATTTGGTGGAAATAGGATTCAAGTTAAGCCTTAGTGCAAATAGTAAAGTTAAAATATTTTTATCTTAACTCTGTCAATTTTTTTCTTAGTTAACAATTCAATACAAGTTAATTGTTGTATAAATCAAAGAACTCAAATTTTGAGAAATGCTGTATAACAAAAAGAACTAAGATCTATATTTTCAACCCTTCATTATTTAAAAAAATATATATAATTCAGGGATTTTTTTTAAATTTTCATATATTTTTAGATTCAGGTGATATGAGCAAAATTTATAAAAATAATCCATCTGAAGAGAATTCCTATGGTTGTGGAAATTGTTCACAGACATTCCCTCGAAATGATAAATTAAGAGATCATGAAAGGATTCATAGTGGAGAGAAGCCATACAGCTGTGGACAATGTGAAAAGACATTCAAACGAAAATATTGTTTGAATACTCATGAAATGATTCATAGTGGAGAGAAGCCTTACAGCTGTGGACAATGTGATAAGACATTCAAACGAAAATATTGTTTGAATACTCATGAAAGGATTCATAGTGGAGAGAAGCCTTACAGCTGTAGACAATGTGGTAAGACATTCTCTAAAAAAAAAAATTTGAAATCTCATGAAAGGATTCATAGTGGAGAGAAGCCTTACAGCTGTGAACAATGTGATAAAACATTCTCTCAAAAATGTAATTTAAAATCTCATGAAAGGCGTCATAGTGGAGAGAAGCCTTACAGCTGTGGGCAGTGCGATAAGAAATTCTCTGAAAAATATCATTTGAAATCTCATGAAAGAATTCATATTGGAGAGAAGCCTTATAGCTGTGGACAATGTGATAAGATATTCTTACGAACAGGTCATTTAAAATCTCATGAAAAGAGTCATAGTGGAGAGAAGCCTTACAGCTGTGGACAATGTGATAAGAAATTCTCTGAAAAATATCATTTGAAATCTCATGAAAGGAGTCATAGTGGGGAGAAACCTTACAGCTGTGGACAATGTGATAAGACATTCTCACAAAAACGTTATTTAAAGTATCATGAATGGATTCATAGTGGAGAAAAGCCTTACAGCTGTGGAAAGTGTGCTAAGACATTCTCACAAAAATGTCTTTTAAAATCTCATGAAAGGAGTCATAGTGGAGAGAAGCCTTACAGCTGTGGACAATGTGCTAAGACATTTTCACAAAAATGTCTTTTAAAATCTCATGAAAGGAGTCATAGTGGAGAGAAGCCTTACAGCTGTGGACAATGTGATAAGACATTCTCACAAAAATGTCTTTTAAAATCTCATGAAAGGAGTCATAGTGGAGAGAAGCCTTACAGCTGTGGACAATGTGATAAGACATTCTCACAAAAATGTCTTTTAAAATCTCATGAAAGGATTCATAGTGAAGAGAAGCCTTACAGCTGTGGACAATATGGTAAAGACATTATCACGAATATATCATTTAAGTTTTAAAATAAATTGAAACTAATAAAAAATGTATCAATATGATATGAAGAACATAAAATATAAGGTAGTTCTGCTGATAAGAACCAAACCCTCGGTTTGATTTTTTTTTCTGCCCCTAACTTGGAACTATTACAGATATTAACTGCACCATCGATTCTTAAGCATTCTGGCAAACAATCTTCTTGAGTCACATCATACTAGCTACAAAGCCCTGCCATATTAAGATAAGATAGCTCTATGAGTGCTGTGTTGGCCTTATTGTCAGTTCAGACTTATTAACGGAATTCAAGTCAAAGAAAATTGTTTCATTTTGTGTATAATATATGAGATATATAATTTATTTGTTTTATTGCTTCAGAAAATTTGAATTTGTATGTTTTTTCCTAGATTTTAAGGCCCAGTCATTTAATGATACATTCAATAAAGCTATGACCTCAGTAATGAGTTCACAAAGGTAATCCTATGATTTGGTTTTTTTTTTAGATTTCATCATAAAAGAAGAAAATGTAGAAGAGGATACTGCGCCAGTATTACCTGATTTTACTATGGACATACAGGAAGCGGATATTAAACAGGAATGTGCCCGGGACAGTAACACAGAGACGTTTGTGACACGCATGCAATAACGAGTGAGTATAAATATTTGAATTGTTTTCTGAATGAGTTTTCGCTTATTCATTAAATTCTGAAGAACATAATTTTGTAATTTGTTTTAAAATAGGATTCAAGTTAAGCCTTAGCGCAGATAATAAAGTTAAAATATTTTTATCTTTACTCTGATTTGTTAACTAAGAATATTTTTCTTAGTTAACAATTCAATACAAGTTAATTGTTGTATGAATCAAAGAACTCTAATTTGAGAAATGCTTTATTACAAAAAGAACTAAGATCTTCTTTTCAACCCTTCAATATTTAAAAAAATATATAATTCAGAGATTTTTTCTTAATTTTCATATATTTTTAGATTCAGGTGATATGAGAAACCAATATAGTGAAAAGAAAAGCAGTGAAAATGGTTCTTATAGCTTTGAACATTGTGGAAACATGTTCTCAAACAGTTCTAATTTAAAAAGCAAATTAAGAATGCATCGTGGAGAAAATCCTGACAGCTTGAAAAAGTGTAAAAAATTATTTACACGAAAATTGAGTTTAAAACATAAAAATAATTCTTGTGGAGAGAAGCCCTTACAGCTGTGGACAATGTGATAAGTCATTCTCACGAAAAGAGCACTTAAAATCTCATGAAAGAATTCACATTTGAGAGAAGCCCTGCAGCTGTAAACATTGTGTGAAGACATTATCTGATAATGCTAATTTAATACGCCATCTGAGGATTCATAGTGAAGAAGAAGCCCTACAAATGTATGAATTGTGCGAAAACATAATTTTTTTTACTTAATATGCCATTCAAGTATTCATACTAGAAAGAACCCCTACAGCTGTGGAAATTGTGTGAAGAAATGGTTAAGAATATATTATTTGAAACATATTAGAGTTCATAGTGGAGAGAAGCTCTACAGCTGTGGGCAATGTGACAAGAATTTCATAAAAAGCTATATATTACCATGAAAGGATTCATGGTGGAGAGAAGACCTGCAACTGTGGATATTGTACTAAAAAATGTCATGAAAGGATTCAAAGTAGAAAGAAGCTGTGGGCAGTGTGTAAAGCAGTCTCAAACAATAGAAGTTGAATAGACCATTTAAGAATAAGAGCATTCTTAGAAAAAGGTTATTTAATATCTTATAGTGTGGAGAAACACTCAAACTCCATTGTAGAATTGTATTTTTAAATTAAAGTTATCAAGAAATTCATTTTTCAAAAAAGAGGGAGTTTAAAACAATTTTTTTTATTTTATCACTTTCGTATTTTTCATAACTTTTGAAATCATTTTTCAGGAGTTATATTTTGTTGCACTATTTTTGTATGATTTTTCAAAATGAGTAGTCTGCGTTATGTTGCGCTATTGTGCATAGCTGCTGGATTAATATTATTTTTATTATTAATAAAACAGTGTGAATTATTGGCAATTTTTTACTATATAATCTTTAAGCTTTGATACTTTTAAAGAATCCATATCTAGAATGTGCTTTTATGCTGAAAATTTTGCAAGCAATTAAGGAAGAAAAAAAAACTTAATAAAACGACACCGGAATGATTTGTTTAAATGTAACATTAAATATCAGCAATGTTCTTATAAATAACTTTTATTTAATTCAATGACTGAATTATGGTTCAGTGGCTTTGTCACTTATTGACTTGCGGGCGAATAGCCATGGTACAATGTTACAGTATTTGGGTTGACAGAGAGATGAGGTCTTCATTTCATTCAGCTTCCATATTTGTTTTCCACTTGCTCCGTAGATCTTGTGATGGCATGAACATGGATAATTTTATACATTTAATAACATCACACCTTGCATTTTAAAATATTGGTCTCTCCGGAAGTTATTTCAAATTTTAATGTGAAATTACACAAAATAATTGTGAATGATGGTTTTCAATATTTTTAGTATCTCAGCGATCCCTCGTTTCAAAATCAGTGGTACTTGGCCTTCCAGAGATTAGTGGTAATTGGTCTTCCATAAAAAGAAATTACGAAATATTTTGATTAAGATAAAAGGAATAATTAATAATAAAATAATTATGATACCAACCTCTAACAAATTGCACCAAATACTTGTGAATTATGGTTTTTGGTATTTTATGTATCTCAGGGATCCCTCATGTCATAAACCATAATTAAAACATAAAACTTCTATTTTAATACTTGTTTTCAGTGCAACTTTATACTTCAATTTTTACTTACAAACATTTAATCTGGTACTTTTTGGGTAAAATTAATTATTAATGTTAGTAATTTTCTAGTGTTCCTTATATTAATGGAATCTGTGCTAAAGAGCGACAATTTTTGTTTATGGTTTTTTCTATGGAGTGTAACTTAATAATAAAGCATGGCTTAATTTGACACGGATATTTTCCTCTATGGTCGTCGTCCCGGGAAATTAATTATCGTAGTAAAAAAACTTTAATTTAGTTTTACAACTAAATTCAGTTTAATTTAGAACATTCAACAAAATAACCTTTCACTCTACCATTATTTATACACGTGTTATATTATACCTTAGATTGTGTACATATTAGTGTTTACTTTCATCATAGAAATACTGGTAGGTTTATTTTTTCCTCTCCCTGTTTTAAGTTTATTCGTATTTTTTTAAAAATTATTCCACTCAAACCCCCTGATCCTAAACCTCCAGATATAACCTCTGACAGCGAATTTGGTTACCGAGGAGGCAATCTCGGTCTCATCTTCCACGGAAGTAAAACACTAACTTAAAAGAAAGAGAACGAGGAACCTAAGGCTTGAGAGCTATCAAGGATCGCCTGAATAAAAATTAACCCCTCTTACTGTACCATGGACTGAAACACTCCAAACAATCATAACCCCTACAACATCTTCCCTTATACTCCCTGCACCCCCTTCTCTTCCCCAGGTTAGGGAATATGACAAACATGGCCGATCTCCTTACGTGGTACACGTGCAAAAAATTACTGATTCACCAGGAATATCAATTAATTCAATTACCTTTGGGATGTTCCTTAAAAACAATAAAATACCAGATATATCACCGGAAAATGGTATAAAATTAATAGGCCGTAATAAATTGGCTAAAATGAAGCCCTTACCGATTATGGCTTTAAATAATTTATTCCTTTTTTCATGCTCACCAGAATAGGCCTCGTAAGAGGAATCCCGGTAGAGTGGAAGGAGAAAGGATTCCGAGAAAATTTAGAAGTACTGAATAGCTATGGAAGAATCCAGAAAGCCAGATTATTTAACCGTAAGATAACCTACTCAGATGGTGTGACATGGGCCCTTACACATACAGTAGTACTGACATTTGATGGACAGGGTCTACGCTTTCTACAGCTCTTCTGTGGTATAAAATTATCATTTCTCAAACAAAGTGTTCCCAGTGCTGCAGATACGGATACATAAAGCAGGAATGCAGATCATCTGTACGTTTCTTTAAATGTGACCAATCCCACCTCCCTGACAGATCCAGCATATATTACATGCGATGGACGCCAAATAGCAATCGACAGACCCTGCCCGGAATTTATCGGGCAAACTAATATAAAACGCCTTATGACAGAACATATCTTACCGGGCAGCATCAAAATCCACCCCAGCCTTTGTGGAATCTTTCACCGAAGTTATTGCATATGGCGAGAATACCTCATAACCACCTTCCCACAATATCCTCTCTGCTAACCATTCTAAATCCTGGAAACCAAAAATTTTAAATGCCACCAAATCCTCGGGTCCCACTGTTGACTCTCATATCACTCCCTCGATGAAGGATATTGAAGACCTTTTATGGCGCCCAAACGCAAACTTCCTAACGGGTGTAGTTTCCCTCTGGACAATCCAATCACTCCACAATCACTAGATTAGCAGTAAATTTAATACTCAGTAGAGTCGATTGGAACAAATTCTCCCATACTCTCGATGCCTCAATACAACAAGATTGGCCGATACACAAAAATCTTCCATACGCGTATTATGTATGATAAATTCCAGATGGAGTTGGTGTTCCAGGTGGCTCACTCTTCGATTCCCCTTTATAAAAAACACTCCTTTAAGTCTCAACCCCCTTCATCGTGGGACGAAGAGTGTTTTAATGCAATTGAATCTCGAAAAGAATGTATCAATCTTATAGAAATAACAATGAGTCAAATTGTCTTATTCGTAAAATACGAGGGTGGATAAAATTTTAACGAGACTTTTGTTTTAGAACCCGTCATTTTAGGTGGAGCGCGCGGCCGCCTCGAAGAGTGTTGGGTGGGGAGAGCGGGAGGCTGGCCTCAGTAGATTCTGTCATTAATATGGCACACAATGTCTGAGCAAAAGGTGCACCCGTCAATTGCGCAACGCATAATTATCAAGTTTGTCGTTCGTTAGGACATAAAACCGGCTAAAATTCTGCGGAGACTGACAGTACAGTTCGAGGATCAAACACTGTCAAAGCTTCGTTCTCTGTCAAAGAACTGTTAAAGCTCTTTCCAGCATTACCGAACAGAACATTAACGCCATTCGTGATTTTCTAGAAGGCGACCGACGTTTGACGGTTTACTAAATTTGTGCTGAGATAGGAATAAGTAATGCGAGCACTCAATCCATAATCACAAAAGACCTATGATTCCGTAAAGTGTCTGCTCGATGGGTCCCACGTCTTTCGACTGCAGAACAAAAGTTTGCACGTCTGTAAACGGCTCTTGGCGCAGTTTATACAAGAAAGAACGCATTTTTGAGTCGCATATTTACTTGCGATTAAACTGGGGTACACCACAACACGCCCGAGTCGACACAAGCCAGCATGGAGTGGAGAAAGAAAAATCCTCAAGTCCTGGAAAATATTTAAAGCTGTCCCAATACCTCAAATGCGTAAAGATCTTTTGGACGGAAATTTCTATAGACCAATTAAGTCGAACTTTTTCACTAACCCACCATTAGTATACTATACAGGGACTAGCATCAAACAGAGTTTCTGAATTTAAAGATTTGCTGTCCTGCTTGGACCAGCGTTGCCGCTCACCTGGAGCCGTCCTAGCATTATTCTCGGACTAACACGGCAACCCTACCTGAACCGCTATAGACCTACTGTATCGCTTCCATATTTAATAAAATTGTAAAATTATTTACTCGAGTTGTTATTGTCACCTTGAGCCCCTTGTATACGCTCCTCCAGTCACGGTAGTAGTACCATAGAGACATTTAATTTTTCTATTACTGGGAGGTGGTATCAATATAATAAAAAAAATCCAATAATTCACGCAGTTTTATTGATAATAATTATAACATTAATCCAGGCTAGTGCATCAAAACACTGGTTATTAATTTATTTAATAGTAAAACAACAAAATACAACTGAAAAGCTATTTCATAAGTTATAAAAAATAATAAAACTATAAGTTTAAAATTAGGATTATCGATTCTGCTCTTTTGTAAAATGAATTTCTCACTGGCTTTAATTTAAAAATGTAATTCCACAATGCTGGTCCAGTATTTTTCTTCACTGTGCTTCCTTGCACAAGATAAAAGATAACCTTTTTCTAAGAATTTCTTCCCACAATTCCCACAGCTTTAAGGGCTCTAATCCACTATAAATCCTTAACATCTATTAAGACTGCTTCCCACACTGTCCACAGCTGTGAAATTTCTCCAGCATGAATCCTTGAATGGAATATTGTCATTTTTTTGTGAAAATATTCTCGCACAATTCATCCAACTGTATGGCTTCTCTCCAATATGAATCCTCAAATGGTGAATTAAATTTACATAATCAGATAATGTCTTCACTCATTTTTCACAGCTGTAGTGCTTCTCTCAACTGTGAATCCTTTCATGAGATTTCAAATAATCTTTTCGTGAGAATGCCTTATCACATTGTCCACACCTGTAAGGCTTCTCTCCACTATGAATTCTTTCATGAGATTTTAAATGACATTTTTGTGAGAATGTCTTATCACATTGTCCACAGCTGTAAGGATTCTCTCCACTATGAATCCTTTCATGAGATTTTAAAACGCTTTTTCGTGAGAATGTCTTATCACATTCTCCACAGCTGAAAGGCTTCTCTCCACTATGAATCCATTCATGAGATTTTAAAGCCCGCTTTTGTGAGAATGTCTTATCACATTGTCCACAGCTGTAAGGTTTCTCTCCACTATGAATCATTTCATGATAATTTAAATTACATTTTAGTGAAAATGTCTTATCACATTGTCCACAGCTGTAAGGCTTCTCTCCACTATGAAACCTTTCATGAGATTTCAAATCACGTTTTCGAAAGAATGTCTTATCACACTGTCCACAGCTGTAGGGCTTCTCTCCAGTATGAGTCATTTTATGATAATTTAAAACGGATTTTTGTGAGAATGTCTTATCACATTGTCCACAGCTATAAGGCTTCTCTCCACTATGAATCCTTTCATGAGATTTCAAATAATCTTTTCGTAAGAATGCCTTATCACATTGTCCACAACTGTAAGGCTTCTCTCCACTATGAATCCTTTGATGATATCTTAAATAACCTTTTAGTAAGAATGTCTTATCACATTGTCCACAGCTGTAAGGCTTCTCTCCACTATGAATCCTTTTATGAGGTTTCAAATATTCTTTTCGTGAGAATGTCTTACCACATTCCCCATAGCTGTATGGCTTCTCTCCACTATGAATCCTTTCATGATCTCTTAATTTACATTTTCGTGACAATGTCTGTGAACAATTTCCACAACCATAGGAATTCTGTCCAGATGGATTATTTTTATAAATGTTGCTCATATCACCTGAATCTAAAAATATATGAAAATTGAGAAAAAATCTCTGAATAATATATATTTTTTTTAATATTGAAGGGTTTAAAAGATAGATCTTCGTTATTTTTGTAGTAAAGCGTTTCTCAAATATAAGTTCTTTGATTCATACAACAATTAACTTGTATTGAATTGTTAACTAAGAAAAAAAATTAAAGTTAACATAAAATTATTATACTCACTCGTTATTGCATGCGTGTCAGAAACATCAACAGTCTCTGTGTTACTGTCCCAACCACATTCCTTTTTTATATCCGCTTCCTGAATGTCCATAGCAAAATCAGGTAATACTGGCGCAGTATCCACTGGTACATTTTCTTCTTTTTTGTAAAAATCTGAAAAAAATTCCAATTCCAAATCATAGGATTGCCTTTGTGAACTCATTACTGAGGTAATTTCTTTACTGAATGTATCAGAAGATGGCTGGGCTTTAATATCTATGAAAAAAACATACAAGTTCAAATCTTCTGAAGTAATAAAACAAATAGATAATATATTATCAACAACTTGAAACCTCGTTTCTTTCACTTTCTGTTAATAAGTCTGAACTGACAATAAGGCCAACACAGCACTCATAGAGCTACCTTATCTTAATATGACTTGAATTTGTAGCAAGTATGATGTGACTCAAGAAGATTATTAGGTCGAATGTTCAAGAAGATTGATGGTGCGGTTAATATATGTAATAGTTCCGAGTTAGGGGCAGAAGAAAACTAATGGCGATGATTTGGTTCTCATCAGCAGAACTGTCGTATATTTTATGGTCTTCAGATGATATTGATTAATTTTTTAATAGTTTCAATGCAAAGCACTAAATTATCCACATATAAATCAGTACCACACAGGCCAGTGTAGTTATATGGTATAAGCGTTAATAATGTTGAGTTTATATTACCAATGCAACATGTGGTTCTAATTATTTACAATTAATATAGATACTGCAATCTCTGTAGTAGATCATGAATATTGTTGTCACTTGTTAAGATAAATTGCGATCCAGATATTGAGATTTTTTTTAAGTGATCCATTTGACAACCATTATGTGTTGCTTATTGGCAATATTTTTAGGCATAAATTTATATAAAGAACAAAATGAAATTTGTGCAATGCGTTTCATATTCTACATTTTTTAGTGCAGTGATAACTTTGAATTCAATTTAGAGACAGGAAAAATCATTGAATTCGATCAAAATGAGGTATACAACATAACAGAACATCAACATACAGTGATTAATCAACTTTTTACTTATTATAATGATTTAAATATTTTTCAAAATTAAAATGTTCAAAACGTTTTGGCCTTAAAGTACACACCATCTTATCCATGCCTGGTATGGAATAGGTGGTGTGTACCTGTAGGTCAAACCCCACTCATATAACATAAGTTAATTGATTGTCATATCTCGCATATTTATTTTATTTTAACAATATGAGTTTATTAAGTTTACTTGGGTCTGTGGGATTATCAACAACACATCTGGAATCTGAGCTGATATCTTGCGCACATTCCTGTTTGATATCTGCCTCATGTACACTGATATCATAGTGGGGGAACACTGCTGCAGTATCTCCATATTTTGTCTTTTCTCCTTTCACCATTACATCTGCACTTTGGTGTAGCTGAGGATCCATCTATGACCTGGAAACATTAGTAATGACTTTAAAATACGTTTACCCATTCACGTAGGAAAACATAAAACTATATTTAGTGCCTGATATTAATACATAAAACCTTTCGTGACATGATAATCTTCTTTGTGATTTAACAAGACACGACTTGCTTGTGCTCCCCTGATGACGAGGTGAAAACCTTGAAACCTGTAGGGTTATACCGTTACATAAAGTGGAATAAACAGTGTTTGATAAAACAAATTACAATGTCTTTCAACCTCAAAAAAGTTAATGCCTTAACTATAAATAATATAATAAACTTCTTTGTTAGTGGTGTGCGTAGATTTGTTTTCCAGAGGTCTTTTTAAAATAGTTATGATGTTAAATGAACACTAGACACATGCATTACACTACATCTAAAGCTTAATGTGTTACTGTCACATATCAGAAGAGTTTTAAAGGTGTTTTTGTAGTTTGTCTGGCCTTGGTAATTATACTGCGGTTTTCTTACCAAATATGTTTTTCTGAACATATGCAAATACAGAGTGGTACTATATCTAATGGTCGCTACCTTCCTATAGTTAGTTTACTTAGTTTGTAATATTGTCACTGGCCAATAATACCAAATTCAAATACAGAGTTGGATACCCCTTGAAGGTGTCTGCTATCTAAATGGTGCCATATACATTGTCCTTTTATAACAATAAGAACAGAGTTACAATTTAACAAATGGCATAGTATTTGTTCGCAGTATCATATAAAACAATAATTAAAAACATACAATACAAAAATTCAATCATGTAATTTGTCCAATGCTGTAAAGCCGAAAATAAAAACATACAGTGATGGTGAAGTGAAAATGACACACAACATTACTGCAGAAGCTACTGCGTGATGGGAAGATTCTAATTTAGAAAGTTGTCAAATTGAAGTAAAACAAGTGGACAAACGCAAGCTAGGTACTTGCAGTGTTAGAATAATTTATTTTTCTTTAACCGATTATCAAAACAAATGAATAAAAATTTGTTGTCACTGTCGAAATTGACCTTTTGAGTGACAATTTACAAGTCTCAAGGAGTGGTTGACAGCCTACCAGTGGGGCGGGTTTGCATTTCCATTGAATAAGGGTGGTTAGTATTTGTTTTTATACAGGCGTTATGTGTGTCTCTTCGCTGAATGATGTTCTAGATAAAACAGTAAGAAGTTATCTGGTGTGGAAGGATTTCTTAAGTTGTCGTGGGGAAATTGTCTTCCCCACTCAGAGAGCTCGCAGCATTCTTAAGATAGAAGTTAATTCTCTGTAATGGGAGAAAAAGCAAATCTGGCAAGGAAGATATTAGTGAACAGCAATTTTTTCCATTCAATCTAGTCCTTTCATTCTGAAAATAGAGAGGATCTCCATGCAGCTATTCACTGATTCAAATTAATTTTGAATGGAAAATGTTCGAGAAAATATATTTTTGTTTGATTTGTACAGGATTTTTTATAAATAACATAAAAATGTAATTTTTCGTTTTAAGTAAGTAGAGTTTGAACCAAACAACTTGATTTTATTGTAAAAGAACTAATATAGTTTATGGAAAAAAGTGTAAAACCTCTATTGTACTGATGTGACGCTATCCCAGCAGATCAACTGTTAAAATGAACTGAGGTAAAAGAAAGTCTTTTAAAACACGAAATGACACTTTATCTAGCAGCGCACACTGATATACTATCACCGTGAAGCGGGCAGAATAAACCTCTAAATCAATAACATAATCAACTCACAAAAACGAAAATATTGACTAAATAAATTGTATATTTTCAATACCTAATGGACAGATCAATTAGACAGGAATAACACTACTCTTTCCGAATAATGGCCATGCACTCTTATATCTGATTGAGTATACACAGTGACATCATCTTGGCCGTGAACGCAAGGTATGGAGTATTCGCCAGATACGCGGTGTCTTCTTGAATAATGGCCGTGAATTCCTCTATACGAAGGAATATACGTCAGTGTCAAGTGATGCTTGATTGACTGAATAATAGCCGTAAACTCCTATATATGAAGGATATACGCCATTCTCAAATTATCTTAGTGACAGTTAGTTACACTCCATAGAATAAAACTTAGACGGTAATTCTCGCTTCCTAGCACAGATTTCATTAAAAGATGGAACATTAGCAAAAATTGTTTACAAATCGTTTTATTGCAAGTACCTACCTTGCATTTGCCGACTTGTTTAACTTTGATTGGACGACTTTCAAAATTGGAATACTCACGTCACACAGTAGCTTCTGCATTAATGTTTGGTCTCATTTCTACTTCACCACCACTGTATGTTTACATTTTAGGCATAACAGCATTAGGCAAATTGTATGATAGATTTTTAGTATTGTATGTTTATAATTATTGTTTTTACTGTGAACAAATATAATGACATCTGTTGAATTGTAGCTCTGTTATAATAATTATTAAAGGATAGTTTATATTGCGATGTTTTATATTTAATCATTGTTTCGTATTTTCTCTTAATCAAAATGATATTAAGTCATTTCTTTTATGGAAAACCAATGATTGTATGACCTAAGGAAACACTGAGATAACTTAAATGTTGAAAATCATCATAAACAAGTGTTTAGTGTAATTTCACATTCAAATTTGACCTTATAATTTGAAATAACTTCCGGAGAGCCCAATATTTTTTTGATAACAAGTTGTCTAAATAAACATGAGGAATGTATAAAATTATTTATGTTTATGCCATTACAAAATGTACGGAGGAAGGAGACAACAAACATGGAAGCTGAACGAAATGATGACCCGATCTCTCTGCCAACCTCAATACTGTAACATTGTACCATGGCTATTCACCCGCAAGTCAATAAGGAACAGTTCCTGCAAAACTCTGTGTCTCTACCTGTTACCAAATAATTCTCTATCGCAGACAAAGCCACTGAACAATGATTCAGTCATTCTATTTAATAAAAGTTATTTATAAGAACATTGCTGATATTTAATGTTATAAATTTTGATATAATAATTCCGAAGTTTTTTTTTTCTTTCCTTAATTCCTTGCAAAATTTCCAGAACAAAAGCACATTTTAGATACAAATTCTTTAACAGTATCAAAGTTTAAGGATTATAAAGTAAAAAAAATGCCAATAATTCACGCAGTTCTATTATTAATAAAAATAATATTAATTCAGCCGGTATGCAGAATAGTGCAACATAACACAGGCTATTTATTCATTTTAAAAATTCATACGAAAATAATAAAACAAAAAATAAAACACCTGAAAAATAATTTCCAAATCGCTGAAAAATAAGAAAGCTTCAAGTTAGAAATTTAGTTTTTCACTCCTGCTTTTGTAAAAAAATGAATTTCTTGATGGCTTTGATGTTACAATGCAATCCTATGTGCCCTTGGAGTCATAGGATTGACACTATGAGTCCTTGCTCAAGATATTATATAACCTTTTTCTAATAATGTCTTATCACCATTTCCATAGATTTTAGGGCTCCTATCTACTATTAATCCTTAAATGGTCTATTCAACTTCTATTGTTTGAGACTGCTGTCCACAGCTATCAAGTTTCTCTCTACTTTGAATCCTTGCATTATATTTTAAATAAATTTGTACATTATCCACAGCTGTAGGTCTTCTCTCCACCATGAATCCTTTTATGAGTCATGAGAATGTGTGGAGCTTTTTTCTGAAATTCTGGACACACCACTATGAATTCGATTATATTTCAAAGATTATTTTCTTAAGAATTTCTACACACAATTTCCACTGCTGTAGGGCTTCTCCCAAGTATGAACTCTTGATTGGATTATTATTTTTTTTTGATAAAATATTCTCGCACAATTCATACAACTGCACGGCCTTCTCACCACCATCAATCCTGAAACGGAGTATTAAATTTGCATTATAAGAAAATGTCTTCACACAATTTTCCCAGTTGTAGGGTTTGTCTCAAATGTGCATCCTTTCATGAGATTTTAATTTATCTTTTCGTGAGAATGTATAACATTAAATATCAGGAATGTTTTTATAAATAACTTTTATTCAATTAAATGTCTGAATTAGTTCAAAAGGTTTTTCTCTGATAGAGAATTATCCGGTTACAGATAAAGACAGTTTTTAGCTGAAACTGTTTACTTATTGAATTGCTGGCGAATATCCGTGGTGCAATGTTACAGTATTGTGCTTGGCAGAGAGATCAGCTCTTCATTCCATTCAGCTTCCATGTCTGCTGTCACTTGCTCCATATATCGTGTTATGTCATGAACATGAATGATTTTATACATTCCTCATGTTTATTTAGGCCACACATGTATACAATAATTTTTGGTATATCCAGAAATGATTTAAAATTTTTAAGTCATATTTAAATAAGGAATTGCACCAAATACTTCTGAATGATGGGTTTTGGTATTTATGTACCTCAGCGATCCCTCATGTCATAAACTATAATTAAGACATAAAACTTCTATTTTAATATTTGTTTTTAGTGCAATTTTCTGAATTAACTTTTATTTACACACATTAAATCTGGTACTCTCTGGGTAAAATTAATTATTTATGTAAATAATTAGCTAGTGTTTTATCTATCGACGCAATCTGCGCTTGAGTGCGAGAATGTGCGTCTATGGTTTTTTTTCTATAGAGTGTAACTGTCAATGAAGTGTTGTATACTTTGACACCACGCCTTCACATCTTGACACTGGCGTATACTCCTTCATTGGAGTTTATGGCTATTATTCAAAAAGAAGAAGAAGAGAGAGAGAGAGAAGCGCCTTCACCTGACACTCGTATATTCTTCATATATAGGAGTTCACGGCCATTACTCGAGAAGAAAGCATCGCGTGTCTTGTGTATATTCCATACATAGGAGGTAGTGGCTATTATTTAAGAAGATGAAGACATCGCGCATACTCCATCAGATATAGGAGTGCATGGCCATTATTCAGGAAGAAGAGTGTGTTATTCTTGTCGAATTATCAATACGGTGTTGCTTGTATGTGATTTATTTTGTATATTTTAGTTTTTTTCTGTATTTAATAGTTCATTGTTTGATTGATTTAGAAGTTCATTCTGACCGCTTCACGGTGATTGTATTGTATATCAGTGGGCACTGCTTAATAAAGCGGCATTTTGTGATTTATAAAGGATATTTTTTACCTCGGCTAATTTTGACAGTTAACCTGTTTGGGTAGCGATCACCGTTACATCAGTACAATAGAGGTTTTACGCTTTTTTCCCTAAACTATATTAGTTATTTTATGCTAAAATTAAGTTATTTGGTTCAAATTGACATTTTGATGCTATTTTCAAGAAATATGTCATCGTTATACTGTTTAATATTTAAATAATTAATTGCTTGAGTTGAGATCAAAACTATTCACCTGGAGCGATACTTCAAAATAAAATTGTTCAATTCCACAAGGACGGCGTAGCTTGTGTTTTTGATGTTTTAGCAATATTTTTAGATTCCAGAAGCTAGGAAAGGACTTCAACAACCCCAGATTACAAACATACATACCATAATGCCATTTCCCTGTCAGTATAGTCAGAGTGCCAGGTCTTCCTATCTCGGCACACATCCTTAGCCTCTCCTACATACACCTTCTCATATGACTTCTCTGTCTTTCTACATGTCCTTATAGAATATCGTTTACTTGACCCAACAATAACATTACTTATCTTGGCCTTCCTCTCACACATGTGCACTATACTGTATATCTGTTTTGTTAACTTTTCTTCATTCATTCTTTCCACACGCCGTTTGTTATTCCTCTTAACTCTTATATTGTAATTGCTTTTCCTTTCACTCTTTTGTATCACCATCACTTTCAATTTTGCAACATTCATTCTCAGATTATTCTCTTCGCATCTCTCATACATTGGATTGCAAAATACTTGCCGACAAGTTAAATACCACAATGTTGAAATTTTGATTAAATGGGAAGATGGGAAATAAAAAACAATATAATTTTTTTAATAATTTATACTGCAGAAGTCGTTTGAAGATTACAAAAGTCACCATTTATTACAAAAATTGAACAAAGTTGTAAAATTATCCCTGGCCGGCACAAGGTCAGGATGGTCAATTGTACCGAAGATAGTTCGGTGGATAGCTGTATGGAGCTCCTCTCTATTGTCAGAGGATACTTTCCTCACAGCTCTTCAGATGTGGTCTGACAAATGTTTCCTGTTTTAACATTAACATCATTCAGTAAAAAGACGCACATAACGCCTGTATAAATACAAATACTAACCACCCTAATTCAATGAAAACCCAAACCCACCCTATCAGTAGGCAGTCCACCATTTTCATTTGTTTTGTACGTCTGTTTGAGAAAAATAATTATTCTAACATTGCAAGTACCTACCTTACATTTGCCGACTTCTTTACTTCGATTGGACGACTTTCATACTTAGAATACTCACATCACGCAGTAGCTTCCGCATTAATGTTGTGTTTCATATTCACTTCACCATCACTGTATGTTTATTTTTTTGGCTTTACATTGTATGTTAATAATTATTGTTTTATATTGTGAACACACACTGGGCCACCTGTTAAATTGTAACTCTGTTCTAATTATTAGACAGAAGACTCTCCTCAAGGGTGATCTAACTCTGAATAGGAATTCACTATTACTGGCCAATAACAATATTACAAACCAAGTAAATATATCAGTTGAGTGTAACGATAGGAAGGTAGTGGTTGTGATCATTAGGTCCATTACTACTCCAAAGTTATCTAGTCAAGGGTTATCTAACTCTGTAATTGAATTTGCTATTAACCCTTCCCTTACGGTGATAAAAATAATACGCGTATTACGGTGTTGGGTAGTGAGTACGCAATAAAAAATTAGCGATTTTAAATCGGAAAAATAAGAACATTCATAGATAATCCCCTTAATTAATTATAATTGAAGTTAAAAATTATAATAATTGAGATTTATTTGCTGCATGAAACATTAAAAAACCATCTGAAAACATTAAAAAACGCTCACGGAACGGGCGTACGTCTAACCTATTTGCAAGCCTAGAGGCAACTAGTGACGCGGAACGTCAGTCACATACCCCGGCGCATACGCTTTTCTTTGCGACGTTGAGACAGTTCAGCTCCTCGCAATTCAGTCTAGTATGCAAGAGTGAGATGCGAATATAGTGTCGCGCTTCCCGCATACTATTCACGTATCGTCAAGATGAGGCACTCGCCGCGTTTAAATGCGAATTTGTTTTCGACCTTTACAAAACACCTCGATGTAGTCGATAAATTCTGATTATTATTAATATTATTTTTTAAATCAATGCGTAAATATATTATGGAGGAATACCTAAAATCTTAACCTTGTATTTATAATATTTATAGAGATATTGATGGTTATTAGAAGCAACGTGTAGAAGATACCCAACACAGGGAAGGAAAGGTTAATAACCAATGACAATATGACAAACTAAGTATATATAAGTTGAGTGTAACAAGAGAAAGGTAGTGGTTTTGACCATTAAATAAGGTACTACTCCGCATTTGTATGATATATGTTCAGAAGAACATATTTGTTAAGAAAACAGCAAGAAAATTACGAAGGGAAGACAAACTACAAAAACATCTTTAAAACTCTACTGATATGTGATAGTCACACATTAAACTTTAGATGTAGTGTAATGCATGTGTCTAGTGTTCATACAACATCATAAATATTTTTAAAAGACCTCCCAAAAACAAATCTACTCACACCACTAGCAAAGAAGTTGATCGCATAAGGAAAGTTATCATTTACTAATATTGGGCAATAAATATATAGTTTTATGCTACCCTACGTTAAAGGGTTAAACGTATTATAAACTCAATGTAAAAATTATTATGAATGTTGCCAGGTTCTAGATGGATCCTCAGCTACATAAAAGTGCAGATGTAATGGTGAAAGAAGAAAAGGCAGAAGATGGAGATAATGCAGCAGTGTTCCCCCAGTATGATATTAGTGTACATGAGGCAGGTGTCAAGCAGGAATGTGCTCAAGATATCAACGCGGATTCCAGACATGTTGATAATCCCACAGACCCTTGTAAGTAAACTTAATAAACTCATATTGTGAAAATAAAATGAATATATGAGATATGACAATCATTCAACTTATTGTAATTTGTTTTATAAAACACTGTTTATTCCACTTTTTGTAACAGTATAACCTTACCAGTTTCAAGGTTTTCACCTCGTCATCAGGAGATCATAAACAAGACTGAATTGTATTCGAACTTGTACCAACGTGCACACTTCTAACGGTAAACATTCGGGTTGCGGACTGTGGGTGGAGGGAGGGAGGAGACAATCTCGGCAAATTCAAAGTCACATAAAGCCAGTTTTTTATACTAATTTTAATCTCCGTAAAGTCTTATTTAACGGGAAAGGCTATAATGGAATACTTAGCGACAGTGGTGTGTATAAACTTTTATGTGCTGACTGTGATAATTTCTATATAGGAAAGACAGGAAGATCTTTTGAAAAGAGATTTCCTGAACACAAATCCGCCTTAACGAATCCTCTAATTTATTACGAAATGGTTAATCATTGTCACCGTGAAAACCATATATTTTTTACAGATGATGCCAAATTCTTACATATCAGTAGTAACGGAAATAAATTGGACAGATAAGAGGCCCAAGAAATTTCTAAGTCAGTGCATCCAGGTAAATACCTGGCAAACACATATTCCAAGAATCTCGCCGCTGCTTGCTGAGATTGTTTCCTGCCTTCCTTCTCCCACAGTCCCAAACCCGAATGTTTATCGTTAGAAGTGTGTATGTCGGTACCAGTTCAAACAGAATTCAGACTTGTTTGTGCTCCCCTGATGATGAGGAGAAAGTCTTGAAACCGGTAGGGTTATACCGTTACAAAAGGTGAAAGAATTAGCATTTGATTAAACAAATTACACGGTCTTTAAACGTCCACAATGTTAATGCCTTAACTATAAATAATACATTCAACCTACGTTGTATGAGTGCTGTTTAACCTACAGGTACACACTACCTATTCCATACCAGGAATGGATAAGGTGGTGTGTACTTTAAGGCCAGAATGTTTTTGACATTTTTATTATAAAAAATATTTAAAGCATTATAGTAAGTAAAAAGTTGATTAATCACGGTATGTTGATGTTCTGTTATGTTGTATACCTCATTTTGATCAAATTCAATGATATTTGCCTGTCTCTTAATTGAATTCAGGTATATTATATTGTAAACTACACTAAAACCATATAAAATATGAAACGCAATGCACAAATTCAATTTGGTTCTTTGTATAGATAACTGCCAAAAAATATTGCAACACAGAGTTTTTGTGTGATAGAAATATTCATGATCTACTACAGAGATGGCACTATATGAACTGATTGTTAAAAATTAGAACCATATGTCGAATTGGTAATATAAACTCAATATTATTAACGCTTACATAACCGTGCTGGCCTGTACGGTGCTGATTAATTATGTGGATAATTCCATCCTTGGCATTAAAATGGACAAAAAATTAATCAATATCATCTGAAGACCATAAAATATCAATCTTCTTGAACATTCAGCCCAATAATCTTCTTGAGTCACATCATACTAGCTATACAGCCATGCCATATTAAGATAAGATAGCTCTATGAGTGCTGTGTTGGCCTTATTGTCAGTTCAGACTTATTAACAGAAAGTGAAAGAAACGAGGTTTCAAGTTGTTGATAATATATTATCTATTTGTTTTATTACTTCAGAAGATTTCAACTTGTATGTTTTTTCATAGATATTAAAGCCCAGCCATCTTATGATACATTCAATAGAGAAATTACCTCAGTAATGAGTTCACAAGGGCAATCCTATGATTTGGAATTGGAAATTTTTTCAGATTTTCCCATAAAAGAAGAAAATGTAGAAGAGGATACTGCGCCAGTATTACCTGATTTTGCTATGGACATACAGGAAGCGGATATAAAAAAGGAATGTTCTCGAGACAGTAACACAGAGACTGTTGATGTTTCTGACACGCATGCAATAACGAGTGAGTATAATTATTTTAATTGCATTCTGAGGAAGTTTTACCTAACTCATGAAATCATAACAACATATATTTTATGTTGTTTATAGTTAAGGCATTAACGTTGTGGAGGTTTAAAGACATTGTAATTTATTTTTAACAAACACTGTTTATTCCACTTTTTTATGACGGTATAACCCTACCGGTTTCAAGGCTTTCACCTCATCTTCAGGGGAGCGCAAACAAGACTAAATGCTGTTCGGACTGGTACCGATATAGACACTTCAACGGTTGGAGGCGGGAGGGGTGAGGGGAAGGCTAGGTATTATTTCGGCCAAGAGCGGGGAGATTTTGGGGAAATAACTATTCAACAGATGCTCTGATCTGTATATTGACTTAGAAATTTCTAGGGCCTCCAATCTGTCCAATCTATTTCCGTTGTCGCTAATATGTAAGAATTTGGCATCATTGATAGAAAAAGTATGATTCTCACGGTGACAATGATTAGCCATTTCAGAATAAATTAGAGGATTTGTTAAGGCAGATTGGTGTTCACGAAATCTCTTTTCAAAAGATCTTCCTGTCTTTCCTATATAGAAATTATCACAGTCAGCACATAAAAGTTTATACACACCGCTGTTGTTAAGTATTCCATTTTTGCCTTTCCCATTAAATAAGAGTTTCCGGAGATTGAAGTTAGTGTAAAAAGCTGGCTTTATGTGACTTGGAATATTTTTGGTTATTTCATTTGATATATTTTTTATAAATAGGACTTTGCTCCATTTATAGGTATGCTTATAGGTGTCGTTAAATATATAATCTTTTATGAGTTTCTTTTTTGTTTTGTTTTTTAAAAGTGAATCAATGAGGCTTCCAGGATAGCCATTATTTGTAGCAATTTTTTTGATGGTTATTAATTCCTTTTTAAAATTGTCGTCGGTTAATGGGACACTGAGCAATCTATGAAGCATACAGTTAAAGGCGGCGAATTTATGATTATTAGGATGGTTAGAAGTTGCTGGAATTATGGAGTCTGAATAAGTATTTTTCCTATATATATCAAAGTCAAATGTGCCTTTTTTCCGAGATAATGTTAGGTCCAAGAAATTTAATTTTCCGTCCTGTTCTGTTTCTAATGTAAATTTTATAAAACTTTCTATTGAATTTAAATATTTAAGAAAATGGTGTAATTGTCTATCGGTACCCGTCCAAACACAAAGAATGTCATCTGCATACCTAAACCAGCACAGAACATTTTTGGTTAGCTTAAAATTACTCCTAAAGATACATTTTTCAAAATAGTTCATAAATATTTCACTGAGAAGTGGAGACAACGGTGAGCCAATAGCTAAACCATTCGGTTGTTTATATATTTTATTGTTGAAGTTAAAATAATTTTGTTTGATGCATAAGTCCATTAGTGAAATCAATTCTGAATTTTTAACAAGGTCCTTTTGTCATTTATGATATTTTTTGCGAGCTCTAAGGATCTCCAACCTGGTATGCTTGGATATAGGTTAGTGACATCAAAGGATACCAGTTTTGCATTATGAGGCATTTCTATGTTATTTAATTTATCAATTAATTCCAATGAGTTTTTGATTGAGTATTCAGCTTTAAATTGGGTTAGATTATAAAACTGTTCTTTGACAAACTTACATATTTTATAGGTTGGTGCCTGGTTATATGAGACTACAGGTCTTATAGGTATATTGTTTTTGTGTAATTTGGCTAAGCCATATAATTGCGGTATTTGTGGATTCATTATACACAAATTCTTTTTAAAATTTTGGTTCATGATGGAGCTACAGTTTTTAAGGACGGATTTTACTTTAGTCTGCAGAGAATTTAAAGGGCTGGTTTTTATTACTTGAAATTTATTGTTATTAAGAAATTCTAGGACTTTTTCTTCATAATCCTTTCTATGAAATATAACTATTGATTCACCTTTGTCTGCCTTGGTTAATGTTAAATTATTATCTTTCAAAGTCTTTTTGATGTTCATGGCCGTGGCTAGTTCCTTCCGGGCGATGTTATTCACTTGACACATGGCGATGGATTTCTTGATGTCGGCTGCACACTTGTATTGCACATTTTTGTCCTCATTACGAAGTAGTGCAACAGCGTCCACAGCGAGCTGCTCTATTTGGTTGGGAACATTTTTTTGAATTAGGGAATATTTGAGCCCTTTTGACAAAAGGTCCAGTTCTTCATCCCTAAATTTATGGTTCGATAGGTTAAACACTTTAAATTCTCTGCAGACTAAAGTAAATCCGTCCTTAAAAACTGTAGCTCCATCATGAACCAAAATTTTAAAAAGAATTTGTGTATAATGAATCCACAAATACCGCAATTATATGGCTTAGCCAAATTACACAAAAACAATATACCTATAAGACCTGTAGTCTCATATAACCAGGCACCAACCTATAAAATATGTAAGTTTGTCAAAGAACAGTTTTATAATCTAACCCAATTTAAAGCTGAATACTCAATCAAAAACTCATTGGAATTAATTGATAAATTAAATAACATAGAAATGCCTCATAATGCAAAACTGGTATCCTTTGATGTCACTAACCTATATCCAAGCATACCAGGTTGGAGATCCTTAGAGCTCGCAAAAAATATCATAAATGACAAAAGGACCTTGTTAAAAATTCAGAATTGATTTCACTAATGGACTTATGCATCAAACAAAATTATTTTAACTTCAACAATAAAATATATAAACAACCGAATGGTTTAGCTATTGGCTCACCGTTGTCTCCACTTCTCAGTGAAATATTTATGAACTATTTTGAAAAATGTATCTTTAGGAGTAATTTTAAGCTAACCAAAAATGTTCTGTGCTGGTTTAGGTATGCAGATGACATTCTTTGTGTTTGGACGGGTACCGATAGACAATTACACCATTTTCTTAAATATTTAAATTCAATAGAAAGTTTTATAAAATTTACATTAGAAACAGAACAGGACGGAAAATTAAATTTCTTGGACCTAACATTATCTCGGAAAAAAGGCACATTTGACTTTGATATATATAGGAAAAATACTTATTCAGACTCCATAATTCCAGCAACTTCTAACCATCCTAATAATCATAAATTCGCCGCCTTTAACTGTATGCTTCATAGATTGCTCAGTGTCCCATTAACCGACGACAATTTTAAAAAGGAATTAATAACCATCAAAAAAATTGCTACAAATAATGGCTATCCTGGAAGCCTCATTGATTCACTTTTAAAAAACAAAACAAAAAAGAAACTCATAAAAGATTATATATTTAACGACACCTATAAGCATACCTATAAATGGAGCAAAGTCCTATTTATAAAAAATATATCAAATGAAATAACCAAAAATATTCCAAGTCACATAAAGCCAGCTTTTTACACTAACTTCAATCTCCGGAAACTCTTATTTAATGGGAAAGGCAAAAATGGAATACTTAACAACAGCGGTGTGTATAAACTTTTATGTGCTGACTGTGATAATTTCTATATAGGAAAGACAGGAAGATCTTTTGAAAAGAGATTTCGTGAACACCAATCTGCCTTAACAAATCCTCTAATTTATTCTGAAATGGCTAATCATTGTCACCGTGAGAATCATACTTTTTCTATCAATGATGCCAAATTCTTACATATTAGCGACAACGGAAATAGATTGGACAGATTGGAGGCCCTAGAAATTTCTAAGTCAATATACAGATCAGAGCATCTGTTGAA
Organism: Odontocerum albicorne; assembly: GCA_949825065.1. Classification (NCBI taxonomy): domain Eukaryota; kingdom Metazoa; phylum Arthropoda; class Insecta; order Trichoptera; family Odontoceridae; genus Odontocerum; species Odontocerum albicorne. Next base: position 22,170,639 of record OX463863.1, on the reverse strand, counting down.
TAGTTATTTCCCCAAAATCTCCCCGCTCTTGGCCGAAATAATACCTAGCCTTCCCCTCACCCCTCCCGCCTCCAACCGTTGAAGTGTCTATATCGGTACCAGTCCGAACAGCATTTAGTCTTGTTTGCGCTCCCCTGAAGATGAGGTGAAAGCCTTGAAACCGGTAGGGTTATACCGTCATAAAAAAGTGGAATAAACAGTGTTTGTTAAAAATAAATTACAAAACATATATTTTTATTTGGTGGAAATAGGATTCAAGTTAAGCCTTAGCACAAATAATAAAGTTAAAATATTTTTATCTTAACTCTGTAAATTTTTTTCTTAGTGAACAATTCAATACAAGTGAATTGTTGTATGAATCAAAGAACTCAAATTTGAGAAATGCTTTATAAGAAAAAGAACTACGATCTATATTTTTAACCCTTCAATATTTAAAAAAATATATAATTCAGAGATTTTTTCTAAATTTTCATATATTTTTAGATTCATGTGATATGAGCAACATTTATAAAAATAATCCACCTGGAGAGAATTCCTATGGTTGTGGAAATTGTTCACAGACATTTTCACATAATGATAAATTAAGAGATCATGAAAGGATTCATAGTGGAGAGAAGCCTTACAGCTGTAGACAATGTGGTAAGACATTCTCTAAAAAATGTCATTTGAAATCTCATGAAAGGAGTCATAGTGGAGAGAAGCCTTACAGCTGTGGACAATGTGATAAGACATTCTCACAAAAACGTTATATAAAGTATCATGAATGGATTCATAGTGGAGAAAAGCCTTACAGCTGTGGACAATGTGATAAAACATTCTCTCAAAAATGTAATTTAAAATCTCATGAAAGGAGTCATAGTGGAGAGAAGCCTTACAGCTGTGGACAGTGTGATAAGAAATTCTCACTTAATTGTTATTTGAAGTTTCATGAAAGAATTCATATTGGAGAGAAGCCTTATAGCTGTGGACAATGTGATAAGATATTTTTACGAACAGGTCATTTAAAGTCTCATGAAAAGAGTCATAGTGGTGAGAAGCCTTACAGTTGTGGACAATGTGATAAGAAATTCTCTGAAAAATATGATTTGAAATCTCATGAAAGGAGTCATAGTGGAGAGAAGCCTTACAGCTGTGGACAGTGTGATAAGAAATTCTTTAAAAAATGTCATTTGAAATCTCATGAAAGGAGTCATAGTGGAGAGAAGCCTTACAGCTGTGGACAATGTGATAAGACATTCTCACAAAAACGTTATATAAAGTATCATGAATGGATTCATAGTGGAGAAAAGCCTTATAGCTGTGGACAGTGTGCTAAGACATTCTCTCGAAAAGGTGATTTGAAATCTCATGAAAGGAATCATAGTGGAGAGAAGCCTTACAGATGTGGACAATGTGATAAGACATTCTCACAAAAACGTTATTTAAAGTATCATGAATGGATTCATAGTGGAGAAAAGCCTTACAGCTGTGGACAGTGTGCTAAGACATTCTTTCGAAAAGGTGATTTGAAATCTCATGAAAGGAGTCATAGTGGAGAGAAGCCTTACAGCTGTGGACAATATGGTAAAGACATTATCAATATAACAGAACATAAAATGTATCAATATAACAGAACATAAAATGCAGAACATAAAATATAAGGTGTTTGTGCTGATGAGAACCAAAACCTTGATCGTATTTTTTTTCTGCCCCTAACTTGAAACTATTACAGATAATAACTGTACCATCGATTTTTGAGCATTCTGCCAATCAATCTTCTTGAGTCACATCATACTAGCTGCAAAGACCTTCCATATTAAGATAAGATACCTCTATGAGTGCTGTGCTGGCCTTATTATCAGATCAGACTTATTAACGGAGTTCAAGTTGAAGAAAATAGTTTCATTTTATGTATAATATATAAGTATATAATTTATTTGAATTTATATGTTTTTTCCTAGATTGTAAGGCCCAGTCATTTAATGATACATCCAATAAAGCTATGACCTCTGTAATGAGTTCACAAAGGCAATCCTATGATTTGGAAGTTTGTTCAGATTTTGTCATAAAAGAAGAAAATGTAGAAGAGGATACTGCGCCAGCATTACCTGATTTTGCTATGGACATACAGGAAGCGGATATAAAAAAGGAATGCGCTTGGGACAGTAACACAGAGACGTTTGTGACAGGCATGCAATAACGAGTGAGTATAAATATTTGAATTGTTTTCTGAAGAGTTTTCGCTTATTCATTAAATTCTGAAGAACATAATTTTTTAATTTGGTTTAAAATAGGATTTCAAGTTAAGCCTTAGCGCAAACAATAAAGTTAAAATATTTTTATCTTAACTCTGTCAATTTTTTTCTTAGTTAACAATTCAATACAAGTTCATTGTTGTATGAATCAAATAACTCAAATTTGATAAATGCTTTATTACAAAAGAACTAAGATCTATCTTTTCAGCCCTTCATTATTTAAAAAAATATATAATTCAGAGATTTTTTCTTAATTTTCATATATTTTTAGATTCAGGTGATATGAGCAACCAATATAGTGAAAAGAAAAGCAGTGAAAATGGTTCTCATGGCTTTGAACATTGTGGAAACATGTTCTCACACAGTTCTAATTTAAACAGCAAATTAAGAATGACCCGTGGAGAAAATCCTGACTGCTTGAAAAAGTGTAAAAAATTATTTACACGAAAATTGAGTTTAAAAAATAAAAATAATTATTGTGGAGACAAGTCATTCTCATGAAAAGAGCAATTAAAATCTCATGAAAGTATTCACATTTGAGAGAAGCCCTGCAGCTGTAAACATTGTGTGAAGACATTATCTGATAATGCTAATTTAATACGCCGTCTGAGGATTCATAGTGAAGAAGAAGCCCTACAAATGTATGAATTGTGCGAAAACATTATTTTTTTTACTTAATATGCCATTCAAGTGTTCATACTAGAAAGAACCCCTACAGCTGTGGAAATTGTGTGAAGAAATGGTTAAGAATATATTATTTGAAACATATTAGAGTTCATAGTGGAGAGAAACTCTACAGCTGTGGGCAATGTGACAAGAATTTCATAAAAAGCTATATATTATCATGAAAGGATTCATGGTGGAGAGAAGACCTGCACCTGTGGATATTGTACTAAAAAATGTCATGAAAGGATTCAAAGTAGAAAGAAGCTGTGGGCAGTGTGTAAAGCAGTCTCAAACAATAGAAGTTGAATAGACCATTTAAAAATAAGAGCATTCTTAGAAAAAGGTTATTTAATATCTTATAGTGTCGAGAAACACTCAAACTCCATTGTAGAATTGTATTTTTTAATTAAAGTTATCAAGAAATTCATTTTTCAAAAAAGAGGGAGTTTAAAACAATTTTTTTTATTTTATCACTTTCGTATTTTTCATAACTTTTGAAATCATTTTTCAGGAGTTATGTTTTGTTGTTGCACTATTTTTGTATGATTTTTCAAAATGAATAGCCTGTGTTATGTTGCGCTATTGTGCATAGCGGCTGGATTAATATTATTTTTATTATTAATAAAACAGTGTGAATTATTGGCATTTTTTTACTATATAATCTTTAAGCTTTGATACTTTTAAAGAATCCATGTCTAGAATGTGCTTTTTTGCTGAAAATTTTGCAAGCAATTAAGGAAGAAAAAAAAACTTAATAAAACCACACCGGAATGATTTGTTTAAATGTAACATTAAATATCAGGAATGTTCTTATAAATAACTTTTATTTAATTAAATGACTGATTTATGGTTCAGTGGCTTTGTCACTTATTGACTTGCGGGCGAATAGCCATGGTACAATGTTACAGTATTGTGGTTGACAGAGAGATCAGGTCTTCATTTCATTCAGCTTCCATATTTGTTTTCCACTTGCTCCGTACATCTTGTGATGGCATGAACATGGATAGTTTTATACATTTAATTACATCACACCTTGCATTTTAAAAATATTGGTCTCTCCGGAAGTTATTTCAAATTTTAATGTGAAATTACACAAAATATTTGTGATTGATGGTTTTCAATATTTTTAGTATATCAGCGATCCGTCGTGTCAAAATCAGTGGTACTTGGCCTTCCAGAGATTAGTGGTAATTGGTCTCCATAAAAAAAAAATTACGAAATAATTTTGATTATTATAAAAGGAATAAGTAATAAAATAATGATGATAATAACGTCTAAATAATTGCACCAAATACTTGTGAATTATGGGTTTTGGTATTTTATGTACCTCAACAATGCCTCATGTCATAAACCATTATTAAAACATAAAACTTCTATTTTAATATTTGTTTTCAGTGCAACTTTTTAATTTAATTTTTACTTACAAACATTTATTCTTTTTATTTTTTTTATTTAACAAAGTAAATTATTGTACAAACATTTGTCAAGGCTATACCTATATACACATTTATAACTTAACTAATCTTAATTATATGTTATCATTTATGCACTTACTTCATCTTATTTTCCTACATATCATTTTATTTTATTTATTCAATATTAATATATGAGATCTTAGAAATAATCAACACCTACATACTACTTATAACTAGATAACAATTCTTACACTAATTATTTAGCAAAAACAAGTCCACTCGTTCAGGCTACTTGTATTCCATCACATTCACTCAGACCTTGGTCGTCCCAGCTAATACTGTAGGTGGACTAGTCAGGCAACAGATAATGCTTCGGGAGCTTGTGCTCATAACGGAAGGGTAGGTCGGATTTACTCTCTATAAGCCCCGAGGGCAGCGACTAAGGGATTGCTGTGGTTTTGTCGGCTTTTATAGAACTTCACGGTCCAAGCGAGGATGTGGTGTTGTAGGGTTTCTTCTCGCTGTTCGGCGTGAAGTCGGGTAAGGTTTGTTCTGGGATGGGTGTTAAAAGATATCTTGAATGCCTTGTTCTGCACTCTCTGGAGTTTCAGGTGATTCTTGTTGCTCACACAATCCTAAAGGGGTGCTGCATAGGTCAAGATAGGACGAATAAGGGTTTTATAGAAGAGGAGCTTATTTTTGGGTAAAAGGAAGCTACGTCGATGAAATATCGAACTGATAGACCCTATCTCCTTGTGACCTTTCTGTCTGATGGTATTCAAATGGGTTTTCCACGTCAGTCGCCGGTCAAGGTATTTAACCACGTCCTGCCACTCAACCAGGCAACCACCGATGAATAAGGGCATCGACGGCAATCATTCCTTAATTTTTCGGGAGAACATGGTGGCTTCAGTTTTGGCGTCATTGATTTTGAGCCTCCAGTCCTGGTAGTATATCTCAAGAGCAATCTGAAGACGGCGACCATCTCGATCCACCTTGAGTGACGATGCGTAGCATGCCGCATCGTCAGCAAAGAGTGCGAGCTTACATGTTGGGGGAGTAGGAATGTCGTGTGTGTAAATGTTATATAGACATGGTCCAAGTATACTGCCTTGGGGGACACCCATAGGGATGGGCCTGGCGGATGACGTAGAATGATGAGTGGTGACTGTGAAACTTCTATTGGAAATGTAGGATTGAAGTAGTTTCACAAGATAGAGTGGAGTGCCAGTAAGGAGAAGTTTGTGGAGAAGGCCATCGTGCCAGACGGTATCGAAGCCCTTCTCAAGGTCCAGCAGTACAATGCCAGTACTTCTGTCCCTATTGAAGCCCATTGACACGTCTTCCACGACAAGGGTAAGTTGCTGGACCGTGTTGTGTCTTGTCCTAAATCCAAATTGCTCATGAGGGAATGTTTTATTAGATTCGTGATGAAACACTAACTTTGAGGCAACCACTCTCTCAAGGATTTTACCAAGAACTGGAAGAAGGCTGATGGGCCTGTAGCTAGTTGGATTTTTGGTAGGTTTATTTGGCTTGTGGATAGGAACAATATTCGGAAATTCTCGGAAAATAGTGAGGCATTTATTATTTTAGTATTAAGGAGTGAGGCATTTATTATTTTAGTAAGAAAAATCCTCGCTTTGAGTGGTAACTGTTTAAGAAGGCTATTGTGTATATTGTCGGGACCGGGTGCTTTTCGTGTTTTAAGTCTGTCAAGGATACGACCAATTTCGGACGACGTGCTAAGTAGCACCTTGTTTTGGTTGGTCGGGGAGTAAGCAAGGCTAGCGAGTGTCCTCGACAGAAACATTTAATCTGGTACTCTCTGGGTAAAATTAATTATTTATGTTAGTAATCTTCTACTGTTCCTTCTATTAATGCAATCTGTGCTATGGCGTATACTCCTTCATATATAGTTCACGGCCATTATTCAAAGAGAGAGAGAATCTGTGCTAGTATACTCCTCCATATATAGGAGTTCACGGCCATTATTCAAAGAGAGAGAGAGAGAGAATCTGTGCTAGAGAGCGACAATTTTCGTCTATGGAGTGTAACTGTCAATAATAAAGCAGTGCTTAATTTGTTCACGGCCATTAATAAAAAAGAGAGAGAAGACAGTGCTTAATTTGACACGGATTTTTTCCTCTATGGTCTTCGTCCCGGGAAATTAATTATCGTAGTTAACACTTCCCTTACTGTGCTAAAAAATTACGCCAGTTACGGTGTTGGACACTGAGGGTACACTAAAAATGTATGTTTTAAATTAAAATTATGCAAAATCTATTAGTTTTTTTTTAATTAGCTATAAACATCATTTTATTGTGTAATAAAATGTCGAATAATATAAAATAAGTGTAAGAAATGATAAAATAATAGTTGAAACAGAGAAGTGACATTTCTATACAAATATAATTTTCCCACTGCGTCGTTCGATCTGCGCAACGTTCAGAATGCGCATGACTGAAAAGAGGTCTCCAACCTTTTAACACTTCCCTTACTGTGCTAAAAAATTACGCCAGTAACGGCGTTGGACACTGAGGGTACATAAACATGTATGTTTCAAATTAAAATTATGCAAAATCTGCTAGGTTATTTTTTGTTATTAGCTATAAACATCATTTTATTATGTAATAAAATGTCGAATAATATAAAATAAAGGTAAGAAATGATAAAATAAGAGCTAAAACAGAAAGGCATTTCTATAAGAATATTATTTTTACGCTGCGTCGTTCGTTCTGCGCAACATTCAGAATACGCATGCGTGATAAGAGATTTCCAGCCTTTTAATTTTTTTTCATAAAATTATACAATAAAATGTAGCGTGTATTTTTTTGGCAATAAAACCATAATTCGAATAAAGACAATAAATAACATATAAACAAAATATAAAATGAATATATAAATTCAAAAATCAAGGTTTTAGGGCGAGAAATTTATATAGTATAAACAAACACGAAATTCAAAATTATATATAAACAAACACGAAATTCAAATCAATAAAATATATGCAATTTGGAAAATATAAACACTACAGAAAATTTGAAAATAGGACAAACATATCATATAATCAAAGTTTAATCCTGTGGAGAAAGTTATCGCAATTGGGGCATGAAACCACTTTTTTTTTACTATATTCTACGTACTAAACACGCAGGTGTTTGACAAATATTGCAGAATAGCCTGGTTTTTTTTCTTGAATGTTTTTAATAAAACCCACAACTTCCTCTTTTGAGGACCTCACGGGGTGCCAACAGGATATTATTTACTAATGTTTCGGATATTGACTCGCCACAATATGTTAAAACTGTATTAAAAGCATCTTGTTGTTGCTATTTTTCCTTTTTAAGATATTGGGCATTGCCAATTCCAAACTTAACTCTCTTGTGAAATGTTTTCGGTGGTATTAATTATTTTGTTTCCACTCTGGATATTTGTCTATCCATAAGAGGTATGCATTCAATGCAGCCATATCTATAATTTCCATAAAAAGACGGAAAGGCCATCTTCTCGTTGACCTTGAGCAAGAGTACTCTCAAGTAATTTGGTCTCCCGTATCTACTCCAATTTTCGTATTATTATAATGATGTATAATTACTATAGTGGCTTTTGTTTTTCTGAATAATCAATTTCTGCATCATTGAATTGAGTGCATAATAATAATACTGCTTTATTTTTTGTGGTACACACGAAACAAGTATTTTATTTTCAGCTACTATGGATTGTTTTCTCTCTAGACGGTATAAATTCAAGTGAGATTACTCTTTTATTTTTTCGAAACGTGCCAGTTAGAGTTAAACCTTTTAATAAAAGATTATCGGCTAATTTGATGGAGGTAATAAAAATACCTGTGGTTATCCTCCTGTTCGTGCCATACTGCGGTTGAACCATTTCTATAACTACTCAGTTACCTTGATTTATCTCTCTCTACGATTATTTATCATACCAGAATAAGCCTGTAAATTTGTTATGCGTCATATGCCGCCGCAGTCGGCAGCAACCCAGATTTTGATGCCATATTTACCAAGTTTAGACTTCATGTACACGCGAAATGAACAATTCTCTCTAAAGTTTGGCAAACGTTCATCTACAGTTATATTCGAAGATGGAGAATAATTGCTTTTGCACATATCCATAAACATTTTTGAAATCCACATAATTGGTTCTAATTTATCTGAAAAAACCCTGATATCTCTCTTCTCGGGTTTCTTTATCATCAAAACGAATATGACTGTAAATATAGATGAATCTATCTCGAGACAGAGCTGTTGTGAAAAATGACTGGCAAAAGGGACTTTCACTTATCCACAATTCACTCAAAGATAGCTTTCGTGTTCAATTTCTGCCAGGTGCGAGCAATATTCCAATGAATTCATATAACTCGTCTTTTGATATTGGTTGGTTCTTTTCTGAATGAATTCGATTTAAATGACGATTTGTTTCTTAAACATCACTTTTACCACCTCTTAATTTACAAACAGACAACACATATCTTTTATGGAATGTACATTTATACTTGAATTTCTCAGTCCAGAATCTTCGATGAGAATATTTGATACCCGACCGATGCCTCGAAGATTGAGGTGGTACTCGTAATGAACTCCATTCGAATCCATGTTTTGATGTAAATAATATTTCTTCGTCTTCTTCACTCGTCTCCAAATCAGAATATACTTCATCCTGTACCTCGAAAAAATCTTCTGATTCTGATATATTGCCTGTCGCCTTAAATTCCAAATCGCTATCATCGCCGTCGATATTTCCCGCCATCTCAATTATTATATTTTTGAAAATGAAATAATAAATAAAATGTACATTTATTATAAAAAGAGTAATGGTACAATATAACATACCAGATAAAAAATGATAATAGAAAAAACATACCAGATAAAAATTAAAAATAACAATCAGGATTATAAAACTGGTGACGAGCCCCTGGAACGAACTGTCAAAAAAGAATGAGTGTTTGACATTTCGTCAATTCGCGATTTAAAATCATTAATTTCTGTTGAATTAACTATGAATGTTTTGTTTCCTAATGACATCATTCAAATCATAGAGGTTTCGATGAGGAATACATAAAGTATGAAGACCCTGCAAGCAGTATATTTCGAGAAATTAAATAAAATATAAGTCATGATCACTCGCTATCCATCACCGTACGGCAAGTGTTAAAAAAACTTTTATTTAGTTTTACAACTACATTCAGTTTAATTTAGATCATTCAACAAAATAACCTGTCATTCTACCATTTATACACGTGTTATATTATACCTTAGATTGTGTACATATTATTGTTTATTTTCATCATAGAAATACTGTAAGGTGTTTTTTTCCTCTTCCTGTTTTAAGTTTATTCGTATTTTTTGAAAAATTATTCCACGCAAACCCCCTGATCCTAAACATCCAGATATAACCTCTGACAGCGAATTGGTAACCGAGGAGGAAATCTCTGTCTCATCTTCCACGGAAGTAAAACACAAAATAAAAAGAAAGAGAACGAGGAACCTAAGGCCTGGGATCGCCTGAATAAAAAATTAACTCCTCTTACTGTACCATGGACTGAAACACTCCAAACAATCACAACTCCTACAACATCTTCCCTTATACTCCCTGCACCCCCTTCTCTTCTCCAGGTTACGGAATATAACAAACATTACCGATCTCCTTACGTGGTGCACGTGCAAAAAATTACTGATTAACCAGGAATATCAATTAATTCAATTACCTTTGGGATGTTCCTTAAAAACAATAAAATACCAGATATATCACCGGAAAACGGTATAAAATTAATAGGCCGTAACAGATTGGCTAAAATGAAGCCCTTACCGATTATGGCTTTAAATAATTTATTTCTTTTTTCATGCTCACCAGAATAGGCCTCGTAAGAGGAATCCCGGTAGAGGGGAAGGAGAAAGGATTCCGAGAAAATTTAGAAGTACTGAATAGCTATGGAAGAATCCAGAAAGCCAGATTATTTAACCGTAAGATAACCTACTAAGATGGTGTGACATAGGCCCTTACACAAACAGTAGTACTAACATTTGATGGACAGGGTCTACGCTTTCTACAGCTCTTCTGTGGTATAAAATTATTATTTCTCAAACATAGTGTTCCCAGTGCTGCAGATACGGACACATAAAGCAGGAATGCAGATCATCTGTACGTTTCTTCAAATGTGACCAATCCCACCTCGGTGACAGCTCCAGCATATATTACATGCGATGGGCGCCGAATAGCAATCGACAGACCCTGCCCGGAATTTATCGGGCAAACTAATATCAAACGCCTTATGACAGAACATATCTTAACGGGCAGCATCGAAATCCACCCCAGCCTCTGTGGAATCTTACGCCGAAGTTATTGCATATGGCGAGAATACCTCATAACCACCTTCCCACAATATCCTCTCTGCTAACCATTCTAAATCCTGGAAACCAAAAATGTTAAATGCCACCAAATCCTCGGGTCCCACTGTTCACTCTCATATCACTCCCTCGATGAAGTATATTGAAGACATTTTATGGCGCCCAAACGCAAACTTCCTAACGGATGTGGTTTCCCTCTAGACAATCCAAACACTCCACAATCACTAGTGATTTACTACTATTCTAGAATAGTAGTAAATTTAACACCCAGTAGAGCCGATTGGAACAAATTCTCCCATACTCTCGATGTTGGTGTCCAGATGGAGTTGGTGTTCCAGGCGGCTCACTCTTCGATTTACCTTTAAAAAAAGCGCTCCTTTAAGTCACAACCCCCTCCATCGTGGGATGAAGAGTGTTTTAATGCAATTGAATCTCGAAAAAAATGTATCAATCTTATAGAAATAACACGACTGAGTCAAATTGTCTTATTCGTAAAATACGAGGTTGGATTAAATTTTAACGAGACTTTTGTTTTAGAACCCGTCATTTTAAGTGGAGCGCGCGGCCGCCTCGAAGAGTGTTGGTGGGGAGAGCGGGAAGCTGGCCTCGGTAGATTCCGTCATTCATATGGCACACATTGTCTCAGAAAGAGGTGCACCCGTCAATTGCGCAACGCATAATTATTAAGTTTGTCGTTCGTTAGGACATAAAACCGGCTAAAATTCTGCGGAGACTGACGGTACAGTTCGAGGATCAAACACTGTCAAAGCACTGTTAAAGCTCTTTCTCAGCATTACTGAACAGAACATAAACGCCATTCGTGATTTTCTAGAAGGCGACCGACGTTTGACGGTTTACGAAATTTGTGCTGAGATAGGAATAAGTAATGCGAGCACTCAATCCATAATCACAAAAGACCTATGATTCTGTAAAGATTTGCTGTCCTGCTTGGACCAGCGTTGCCGCTCACCTCGAGCCGTCCTAGCATTATTCTCGGACTGACGCAGGTACCCTACCTGAACCGCTATAGACCTACTGTATCGCTTCCATATTAAATAAAATTGTAAAATTATTTACTCGAGTTGTTATTGTCACCTTGAGCCCCTTGTATATGCACCTCCAGTCACGGTAGTAGTACCATAGAGACATTTGATTTTTCTATTACTGGGAGGTGGTATCAATATAATAAAAAAAATCCAATAATTCACGCAGTTTTATTGATAATAATTATAACATTAATCCCCAGGCTAGTGCATCAAAACACGGGTTATTAATTTATTTAATAGTAAAACAACAAAATATAACAACTGAAAAGCTATTTCAAAAGTTATAAAAAATAATTCAACTTGTCAGACCTTTTGTTATTTACTCTAATTACGTAAATATTTACGTAATTCAAATTATCACACTAATATTTTTACCAGTCCTGACTCGAGGTTAGCTCAGCGGTATATGAAGATGAACAAGGACTCTTTTAAATCAGAAAGTCGTTGGGTTACTTTTACGATCCTTTTCTCTCTCAATATCTCTACCAGGAAGGGAGCGTAATTGATAAGACATATATATTTGGAAACATTAACATTTATTATATTAAAAAAAAAACTCGGACGAAAGATCCGAGAAAAAAGACAATTCAATATAAAAAAACTCGCATGGAAGATCCGATAAAAAAAAAAACAATTCAATAGTCTCGAATAGACAAACAGATAACTGGTGTTGTAAATTTTGAGGTGAGATTCAATTCTAATTCACCCCATACTATACTCATGTAAGACGGAAGGTCAAACAATATTTTACAAAGTAGAGCGAAATCAATTAATTGATTACAATAAATGAAATATGCACCATACCTTTGAGAAAAGTACGACGTTATAGCGGCTGTTGTGTCAAAACGTACTGGAAATCTAGCTGACGACGACAAGTTGAGACGGCTTTCGGCCTGATGATAATCGTGACAAACTTCTTGCAGGCCTGTGAGAGTTGAGGATACTCGTAGAGAGCGTGGCGCGAGCAGGTGAGACGCCCACCTGTAGCACTACGTGCCCGAGCTTGTATGTCGTAATGGCGGCTGCACAATTCAATTGGAAGGATTGCGACGAACAGAGACGAGCTCTGTGATAAGTGAGAATTCCTGACAGGGAATTCCACCTTAACTGAAGTTAAAATATATTAAATTCAACTTAAACTCCAGAGTAGTTATTATTTCGTAATTTACAATAGGAAAACGAGGAGCGTGAAGTATGTAACTCAAGCCTAGTCCACGCGGGAATGCCTGGGACAGCCCCCCGCCTCTCCTTTTAAAGAGAATTGCTGGAGTGGGAGAATCCCCTCCCGCCTCAGTCCTCAGCTCGAGAGAGACCCCCTCGGGCCCGGACTTTTCGAGTACATCGAGGGCAAAGTATAAACAAAGAAAATCTTGGAACACACGTGCGGCTTCCATATATTCTAGAACAAATTCTACTGCGTAGTGATAAGTGAGTGCGCTGACGAACCGAAAACGGAAACTTGGTGATCTAACCTTTAATTAACTGGGCCGATCAGTTGTAAGGAAATGGCGCCCGCGGACTTATTCAGGAAATCGTATAGCCATTTTGAATTTAATTAAATGCTAAAATATAATTTACACCAATTACTAGCCATTTTGAATTTAATGTTATTACAAAATATACTCCTCACAAACTATAAGTTTAAAATTAGGATTATCGATTCTGCTCTTTTGTAAAATGAATTTCTCGCTGGCTTTAATTTAAAATGTAATTCCACAATGCTGTTTCAGTATTTCTCTTCACTGTGCTTCCTTGCACAAGATATAAGATAAACTTTTTCTAAGAATGTCTTCCCACAATTCCCATAGCTTTAAGGGCTCTTATCCACTATGAATCCTTAACATCTATTGAGACTGCTTCCCACACTGTCCACAGCTGTCAAATTTCTCGCATGAATCCTGGAATGGTATAATAAGTCTTTTTTTTGTGAAAATATTCTCGCACAATTCATCCAACTGTAGGGCTTCTCTCCAATATGAATCCTCAAATGGTGGATTAAATTCACATTATCAGATAATGTCTTCACTCATTTTTCACAGCTGTAGGGCTTCTCTCAACTGTGAATCCTTTCATGAGATTTCAAATAATCTTTTCGTGAGAATGTCTTATCACATTGTTCACAGCCGTAAGGCTTCTCTCCACTATGAATCCTTTCATGAGATTTTAAAACCCATTTTTGTGAGAATGTTTTATCACATTGTCCACAATTGTAAGGCTTCTCTCCACTATGAATCCTTTCATGAGATTTTAAAATGCATTTTCGTGAGAATATAGCATCACATTGTCCACAGCTGAAAGGCTTCTCTCCACTATGAATCCAACCATGAGATTTTAATTGATTTTTTCGTAAGAATGTCTTATCACATTGTCCACGACTAAAAGGCTTCTCTCCACTATGACTCATTTCATGATAATTTAAATGACATTTTTGTGAGAATGTTTTATCACATTGTCCACAGCTGTAAGGCTTCTCTCTACTATGAATCCTTTCATGAGATTTCAAATCACCTTTCCGTAAGAATGTCTTATCACATAGCCCACAGCTGTATGGTTTCACTCCACTATGAATCCTTTCATGAGATTTTAAAATGCATTTTTGTGAGAATGTCTCATCACATTGTCCACAGCTGAAAGGTTTCTCTCCACTATGAATCATTTCATGAGATTTCAAATCACCTTTTCGTAAGAATGTCTTATCACATTGCCCACAGCTGTATGGTTTCTCTCCACTATGAATCCTTTCATGAGACTTCAAAACACATTTTAGTGAGAATGTCTTATCACACTGTCCACAGCTGTAAGGCTTCTCTCCACTATGAATCCTTTCATGAGATTTTAATTTATCTTTTCGTGAGAATATCTTATCACATTGTCCACAGCTGAAAGGCTTCTCCCCACTATGAATCCATTCATGAGATTTTAATTGATCTTTTCGTGAGAATGTCTCATCACATTGTCTACATCTGTAAGGCTTCTCTCCACTATGAATCCTTTCATGAGATTTTAAAACCCATTTTAGTGAGAATGTCTCATCACATTGTCCACAGCTGAAAGGTTTCTCTCCACTATGAATCATTTCATGAGATTTCAAATCACCTTTTCGTAAGAATGTCTTATCACATTGCCCACAGCTGTATGGTTTCTCTCCACTATGAATCCTTTCATGAGACTTTAAAACACATTTTTGTGAGAATGTCTTATCACACTGTCCACAGCTGTAAGGCTTCTCTCCACTATGAATCCTTTCATGAGATTTTAATTTATCTTTTCGTGAGAATATCTTATCACATTGTCCACATCTGAAAGGTTTCTCTCCACTATGAATCCATTCATGAGATTTTAATTGATTTTTTCGTGAGAATGTCTTATCACATTGTCCACAGCTGTAAGGCTTCTCTCCGCTATGAAACCTTTCATGATATCTTAATTTATCTTTTCGTGAGAATGGCTGTGAACCGTTTCCACAACCATAGGAATTCTGTCCAGATGGATTATTTTTATAAATGTTGTTCACATCACCTGAATTTAAAAATACATGAAAATTAAGAAAAAATCTCTATATACTTATTAATATTGAAGGGTTGAAAAGATAGATCTTAGTTCTTTTTGTAATAAAGCATTTCTCAAATTTGAGTTCTTTGATTCATACAACAATTAACTTGAATTGAATTGTTAACTAAGAAAAATATTGTCAGAGGTTAAGATAAAAATATTTAAACTTTATTATTTTAACTTAATTAATTAAGACTTTACTTGAATTCAATTTCTAACCAAATAAAAAAATTGTGTTGTTTAGATTTAAATGAATAAGCGTAAACTTATTCAGATTATAATTAAAATAATTATACTCACTCGTTATTCCATGCGTGTCAGAAACATCAACAGTCTCTGTGTTACTGTCTCGAGCACATTCCTTTTTTATATCCGCTTCCTCTATGTCCATAGCAAAATCAGGTAATACTGGCGCAGTATCCTCTTCCACATTTTCTTCTTTTATGAAAAAATCTGTAAAAATTTCCAATTCCACGTCATAGGATTGCCGTTGTGAATTCATTACTAAAGTAATTTCTTTACTGAATGTATCATAAGACGGCTGAGCTTTAATATGTATGAAAAAAACACACAAGTTCAAATCTTCTGAAGTAATAAAACAAATAGATAATTTATTATCAACAACATGAAACCTCGTTTCTTTCACTTTCTGTTAAGTCTGAACTGACATTAAGGCCAACACAGCACTCATAGCTTCTAGCTATCTTATCTTAATGTGGCATAGGTTTTTAGCTACTATTATGTGACTCAAGAAGATTATTAGGTCGAATGCTCAAAAAGATTGATGGTGCAGTTAATATATGTAATAGTTCCGGGTTAGGGGCAGAAGGAAAAAAAGGGCGATGATTTGGTTCTCATCAGCAGAACTACCTTATATTTGAATTCGATCAAAATGAGGTATACAACAGAACAGAACATCAACATACCATGATTAATCAACTTAATACTTATTATGATTTAAATATCTTTATAAATAAAAATATCAAAAACATTCAGGCCTAAACGCACACACCACCTTATCCATGCCTGATATGGAATAGGTGGTGTGAACCTGTAGGTTAAACACTACTCATACGACATAAGTTAATTGATTCTCATATCTCACATATTTATTTTATTTTAACATTGAGTATAAGTTTACTTGGGTCTGTGGGATTATCAACATGTCTGGAATCTGCGCTGATATCTTGTGTACATTGCTGTTTGATATCTGCCTCATGCACACTGATATCATACTGGGGGAACACTGCTGCAGTATCTCCATCTATTGCCTTTTCTTCTTTCACCATTACATCTGCACTTTTGTGTAGCTGAGGATCCATCGATAACCTGGAAACATTCGCAATAGTTTAACAATGAGTTTATAATTTGTTTGCCCTTTCATGTAGGAAAGCATAAAACTACGAGGCGTATCCAGAAAGTAAGTGTACAGAGGCTCGCAAGACCAGATGGATTTTATTTTCGACATGTTGGCTACACTTTCGTGTAGCCTGACCCTTTCCCTCCGCAACAAGACCGGTTCGAGGTCAGTACGTTGAGAAGTGTCGACGCGACAACACGTTTCGTGAAAAATGTCAATCCAATCTCCCTGCAAGTGCGAAATACGCGGCGTTATCCGTTATCTCGTTTGGAAGGGAAAACCTCCGGTTGAGGTTTATAATGAGGTGAAAACTGCATATGGTGATAAAGCTATGAATCGTACGATTGTGTACAAGTGGTGTCGCGAGTTTAAAAACGGTCGTACGTCTGTGCATGATGATCAGAGGAGCGGAAGACCTTCAATTGTGACTGACGAAATTGTGGAAAAAATCGAAAATGCGCTCCGTGACGATCGCAGATTGACTGTGGATGAACTTTCTAGGATGTTTCCGCAAATCTCCAGATCTCTACTACACGAAATCATCACAGAAACTCTCGGATATCGGAAACTGTCCGCGAGGTGAATCTTAAAACAGCTGACAGACCAACACAAGTTGAATCGAGTGAAGGCCGGGCATAAGTTTTTGAGGCGCTGCAAACTCCATGGAGATGAATTTCTCCGCTCCATCGTTACTGGAGATGAAACTTGGGTTGCACACTATACGCCTGAAACCAAAAGGCAGTCTCAACAGTGGCGGCACACCTCTTCACCCTCCGCCAAAAAGTTCAAACCACAATTTCAGCCAAGAAAATCATGGCATCCGTGTTTTGGGACTGTCAAGGCATAATTTTAATTAAATATATGCCTCAAGGAGAGACCATCAACTCTGCAAGATACTGTGAGACCCTAAAAAAATTGCGGAGGGCGATTCAGAACAAGAGGAGAGGCATGCTGACAAAGGGAGTCTGCCTGCTGCACGACAATGCCAGACCACACACGGCCAAAGCCACGAAGGAACTGCTCGCCTCGTTTAAATGGGATGTCCTGAACCATCCCGCGCATTCCCCTGACCTAGCACCTTCAGATTACTATATCTTCCCCTCCCTGAAGCTGTACATGGGTGGAAAAAGGTTTTCAACCGACAAGGAGGTAAAGGAGGAGGTGGAGAAGTGGACGGAGGAGTTGGCGGGAAACTACTTCGAGGAAGGCATCAAAAAGTTGATACCCCGCTTCACCACCTGCATTGAGAGGAATGGCGACTATGTCGAAAAATAGCTTACATATGTACTACAGTAACCACGTAATTTTTTTGTTTAAATAAAAAAAATAAAAACCTACAAAAATTCAGTACACTTACTTTGTGGATATGCCTCGTATATTCAATGCATGATTTTAGTAAATTACACCTTTTGTGACATGATAATCTTCTTTGTAATTTAACAAGACGCGACTTGCTTGTGCTCCCTGATGACGAGGTGAAAACCTTGAAACCGGTAGGGTTATACCGTTACATAAAGTGGAATAAACAGCGTTTGATAAAACAAATTACAATGTCTTTAAACCTCCACAAAGTTAATGCCTAAACTATAAATAATATTATAAACTTCTTTGTTAGTGGTGGGTGTAGATTTGTTTTCCAGAGGTCTCTTTAAAATATTTATGATGTTCTATGAACACTAGACAAAGCATTTTGTTACATCTTAAGCTTAATGTGGTACTGTCACATATCGGAAGAATTTTAAAGGTGTTTTTGTAGTTTATCTGGCCTTAGTAATTTTACTGCGGTTTTCTTACCAAATATGTTTTTCTGAACATATACAAATGCGGAGTAGTACCTTATCTAATGGTCACAACCACTACCTTCCTATCGTTACACTCCACTTATGTATACTTAGATTGTAATATTGTCATTGGAATATTCAAATCCAGAGTTAGGATAACCCTTGAGGGGTCATTCTTACTCTGTATTTGAATTTGTTGAATTGTAACTCTCATTATTATATAAGGACAATGTATATATCACCATTTACTCGTAGATAGCGGACACAGAGTTAGAATAACCCCTCAAGGGTTATTCTAACTCTGTGTCCGCTATCTAAATGGTGCTATATACATTGTCCTTATATAACAATTAGAACAGAGTTACACTTTAACAGATGGCATAGTATTTGTTCACAATATAAAACAATAATAAAAAAATACAATACAAAAATTCAACCATGTAACTTCAACAATGCTGCAAAGCCGAAAATGAAAACACACAGTAATGGTGAAGTGAAAATGAAACACAACATTAATGCAGAAGCTACTGCGTGACGTGAGGATTCTAATTTAGAAAATCGTCCAATTGAAGTAAAACAAGTCCGCAAATGCAAGGTAGGTACTTGCAATGTTAGAATCATTTATTTTTCTTTCACAGATTACAAAAAAAAAATACCAATGGAAATAAATTTTTCATTGTCGAAATTGACTTTTTAGTGACAATTTACAAGTCTCAAGGAGTGGTGGACAGCCTACCGGTAGGGCGGATTTGCGTTTCCATTAAATAAGGGTGGTTAGTATTTGTTTTTATACAGGCGTTATGTGTGTTTCTTCCCTGAATGATGTTATTGTTAAAACAGGAAGAAGTTATCTGGTGTGGAAGGATTTCTTAAGTTGTCGTGGGGAAATTGTCTTCCCCACTCAGAGAGCTCGCAGCATTCCCAAGAAAGAAGTAAATTCTCTGTAATTGGAGAAAAAGCAAATCTGGCAAGGAAGATATTAGTGAACAGCAATTTTTCCATTCAATCTAGTCCTTTCATCCTGAAAATAGAGAGGATCTCCATGCAGCTATTCACTGATTCAAGTTAATTTTAAATGGAAAATGTTCGTGAAAATATGTTTTTGTTTGATTTGACAGGATTTTTTTAAATAACATAAAAATGCAATTTTTTGCATAAAGTAAGTAGAGTTTGAACGAAACAACTTGATTTTGTTGTAAAAGAACTAATATAGTTTATGGAAAAAATTGTAAAACCTCTATTGTACTGATGTAACGCTATCCCAGCAGATCAACTGTCAAAATGAATTGAGGTATAAGTATGCCTTTTTAAAACAAGAAATGACACTTTATCAAGCAGCGCACACTGATATACTATCACCGTGAAGCGGGCAGAATGAACCTCTAAATCAATAACATGATCAACTCACAAAAACGAAAACATTGAAAAAATAAATCGTAAATTTTTAAAACCTAATGCACGGACCAATTGCACAGGAATAACACTATTATTTCTGAATAATGGCCATGCATTCCTTTATCTGATGGAGTATGCGCAGTGACTTCATCTTGGCCGTGAACGCAAGGTATGGAGTATTTGCCAGATACGCGGTGTCTTCTTCTTGAATAAAGGCTGTGAATTCCTCTACATGAAGGAATATACGCCAGTGTCAAGTGATGCTTTATTGACAGTTCTTCTTCTCGAATAATGCCCGTAAACTCCTATATATGAAAGATATACGCTATTGTTAAATGATGTTTGTGACAGTTTCACTCCATAGAAAACACCATAGACTCAAATTCTCGCTCTCTAGCACAGATTGCCTTAATAGATGGAACACTATATAGTAAATTGCTTACATAAATAATTAGTTTTATTTAAGTCAGATTCCAAGATCAAATATGTTCAAGTAAAAATTAAATTATAAATTTGCACTGAATATAAATATTAAAATAGGTGTTTTTGTTTTAATTATGATTAATGACATGAGGGATCCCTGAGATACTAAAAACATTGAAAAGGACCATTCACAAGTGTTTGGTGCAACTTCACATTTAAATTAGCAATAACATTTTTAAATTACTTCCAGCGAGCCATATTTTTTAAATAAGTGGAATGTAAAAAACATAACAAATGTACACAATTATTCATGTTCATGCCATTAGAAGATGTACAGAGCTGATAGAAAACCAATACGGAAAGGAATAAAGTGACTTAACTCGTTTTACAAGTCTTGTAAAATGAGTTAAGGAACATTTAAGATGTCTGAACAACAATAATTTTTCAGAGTTCGCTAACCACCTGATTGAAAACAACCATTCGTTCGATATTAATCGTGGTTTGCCAATTCTACATATAAACCGAGGGGGATTGCGGCTCGACAATTTTGAAATTCTCGAATTTAAAAATTGTATAAAATTACATTTAAATATCATCAACAACCAAACAAATTTCCATAATAGCCCTCTGCTTAATGTTTCCTATTTAAGATCTCCTCCACTGGATATTCAGACTTGTCCTGCCTTAAAGATTCACTTTCATTTTTCCCCGCCCCATTCACCATTGTATCACATCTCTCCCCACTTCTCTTCCCCTACCACATCCATCTTATATTATATTGTATTATTCACACTTATACAGAAAAATATTTTTTAGTTTATCTTCACCTGACGATGAAGACGGTAGTCTTCGAAACCTAAAATAAACCTGTGGTGAACACAACACATATAAAATAAGTTTTTATTTCCTTATTTTTCCTTTAACGTAAATAACAATGTCTTTACCTGTCACTAAATAATTCTTTACCGCAGACAAAGCTACTGAACCATGATTCTGTTATTACATCTTATGAAAATTGTTTATTAAAACATTGCTGATATTTATAATTACACATTTATAGACATTTTCTTTGATAGTATATATGTTTTTCCTTCCTTACGGTTCGTTATAAAATAATCGTGAAGCGGTCAGAATGAACCTCTAAATCGATAACGTAATCTACTGGCAAAAAAGAAAAAAACGAAAAATATTAAAAAAAAATAACAAAGCAATACCTAATTGACAGTACAATTTGACAAGACTAACACACTCTTCTTCCTGAATAATGGCCATGCACTCCTATATCTGATGGAGTATGCGCGGTGTCTTCATCTTCTTAAATAATAGCCATGACCTTCTACGTTTAGAGTATACACAAAATACGTGGTGTCTTCTTCTTGAATAATGGTCGTGAATTCCTGTTTATGGATGAATATACGACAATGCTAAGTCAAGACGCGGTGTCAAATTATGCCATGTTTTCCATACAAAAAAAAACATAGACGCAAATTCTTGCTGTCTAGCCGAGAAGCATTAATAAAATAAATACTATTTCAGTTCAGGGCCATAACTCAAGAAGAAGAAAGACCACTAGCTCATTGCTAACATAAATAATTTATTGTATCCAGAGAGCACATTTAATGTAAGTAAACATTAAATTATAAAGTTGCACTGAAAACAAATATAACAATAGAAGGCTTCTGTTTTAATTATGATTTATGACCTGAGGGATCCCCGAGATACTAGGAGTATTAATAACATTTCATGTTATGAATTCACGAGTATTTGGCACCATTTCTTATTTAAATGTGACCTGAAAAATTGAAATTACTTCGGAGAAGCCAATTTTTTTTTTTATATACGAGATGTGATGGCCCGTAGGGATAGCTGTCTCAAAATTCATATTTTTAAAAAGCTTAAAAGCCAAGTGTAGAAAATGAGCAAAACAGGAAAAATTAGAATTTGTTATCAAAATGTTAGAGGTCTCACTACCAAACTCCAAGAATTCCAGGAAAATGCGCTTTTGCAAAATGCGGATATAATAGCGCTCACAGAATCCTATTAATTATTTCACAATTGTAAGTTTTATTTGAATATAAAATACAAGAAACAGAAAGAATAATTTTTATTGTCATTAATATAATATTTTAATCATAATAGGTATATAATACATTTGAACACAAATCAATTATAATTATTATTGGTGGGAAGATTCTCCCAAAACATGATCCTAGTTTTGGGCATAACTTTGCCCAGTTTTTCTCTTATGGCTTTCTTCTTTTCTCCATTCACTCCGCAAGGTGCGGTACAGTAACATATAGGTGCATGCTTGAAGTTTAGCTATGCTAAGATAAGGTTTACTTAAAAAGTTCATCTTGCACTCCGCGGAATCATTCTCAAATCAAGTTTTATATTTTATTAATGTATTCCCTCTGAAGGCTTTGACAATTAAGATGTCCTTTATGTAAGGTCTGCGTGGGTTGACTTTTTTATTATTAATTTTATAATTGTATGATCCATCCTTCCACTTAAAGAAATCCAAATGATTTGTGGCTTTTACTTCAGTCTTTCCTGAATTGACTTTTGAAACTACTTCATAAAAAAAACCTTGTATGCCAGACGATTGAAACACACATGTCCCAATCATGTGGCATACAATGTTCTTTTTGAAGTGTTTAATGCTCACATTCTTCATGCCCCAATTTGTTGAAATGTATTTTCATCTCATTTAACACATTTCTATATGCATCATACGAGCACTTCAGATGCGGATGTTTCATTATGAAATCTTGATGCATCAAAGTTATACTAATGTCACTTGGCAAGTAACGAATACGGGGAGCACACTCCTTTCTAGAATGAGAAATCGTAGGGTGAAAAATTTCAATATGCGCAGAAATTGGGGCCTTGTCTATTTTATTAACTGCTGCTTGTGGACCTCGCCCATCTTTGAATATGGTTAATGAATATAGAGGCGTTTTCTTTTGTAACCTGTACAAAAAACAGAATCGTTTTTACCATGATACTCCAAAGATGTTAAAAAAAACTTACAAATGTGTTGCAGGGTATTTTGCTCATCTGTAAAAAAATACTTCATAGTGAATTTTTTATGATAGCCTGTTTATTTACTGGTTTACGTTGGCAGTTTGCTAACATATGTACTATTTATGAATGTTGATCCTTCCCAGACATTTCCATTAATTGCTGATGTATTATTTTTCTTCGATTATTATCAATAATTATTAGACACTTCATTTAGCACACATTAGTATCGCAAGGGTCGGGTCCCGGTCCCGCAGAGGATATGTTTTGCTTGTAATTGTCTAACAATAGCTGGTATTTTGAGTTTTCTTTTCCTTCCTGTACCTCATTTTGTCAGAGATGGAAGTGAATCTTGTAGAGAAGAGTCAGATCCTTCAACAATTTCAACATTCTCAATTGTTGCCCAATTAATATAATTATTACTGGGTTCAACATTCTCTTTTTCTTCAACAGCATATAAACATTCCTATAAAATCAATTGAATTATTGGCTAAATCTGACATATAAAAATCTAAATTATTAATGAAGTACGAAGCACAGAACCCGGCGGTAAGTACTACACATAGTTTGTAGAGCGTCACATCTGTCGCACGATGCGCTTACAGTT
Source organism: Odontocerum albicorne (assembly GCA_949825065.1). Classification (NCBI taxonomy): domain Eukaryota; kingdom Metazoa; phylum Arthropoda; class Insecta; order Trichoptera; family Odontoceridae; genus Odontocerum; species Odontocerum albicorne. The sequence continues at coordinate 22,146,771 of OX463863.1, read as the reverse complement.
CAGTATCATAGTCACGAAGCGGTTAGCGCATCATGCGGCAGAGTTGACGGTCTACAAACGATGTGTATAACTTACTGTCAGGTACTGTAGCTTATTATAAACAAATATGTATGTGGATTACACACTCGTACCATTATTCCATCGGAATTTGCAGCACTTTGAACATTGCCTTGCCTTATTCGATAATGCCAATGCAAGGTGGAGAAACTTCTTCCCACGGCTCATAGTATAAGATAGAACAAATATTTATTCAATAAAATGCTGCGTAAGACCAACTTACAAAATGTCAGTTAAGTAGTCAACAAGTAACTTATTTGAGGTTATGTCAAAAATGTCGTGATTCATAAACAAAAGAGTAAAATGCGATTCATAAGCAAAACTGCAGCAAACGCATAGGCACTTGCTGTCTTTTTGCTTATGAATAACATTTTACTACTTTTCTCTTAGACAACCCTAGCATTTTATAAAATTGAAGAAGACATTATGTCGATTTTTATATTGAAATAAATAGTTAACTGTATTTTTTTTATGGATTATGGTTCAGAATTTGATACTTAGTTAAATTTCTGCTTTTTCCCGTTAGCTGCGTTTTTGCTTATGAGGGCAGTATAGTGGATCGTTTTCACTAACCCACCATCAGTATACTATACAGGGACAAGCATTTAACAGTTTCTGAATTCAAAGATTTGCTGTCTAGCTTGGACCAGCATTGCCGCTCACCTCGAGCAGTCCTAGCATTATTCTCGGACTAACCCGGGTACCCTACCTGAACTGCTTCCAAATTTCATAAAAAAAATTACTTGAGTTGTTATTGTCACCTTGAGCCCCCTGTATACGCTCCTCCAGTCACGGTAGTACTACCATAGAGACATTTCATTTTTCTATTACTGGGAGGTGGTATCAATATAATAAAAAAATCCAATAATTCAAACAGTTTTATTGATAATAAACATAACATTAATCCAGCCAGTGTCCAGGCTAGTGCATCAAAATACAGGTTATTAATTTATTAAACAGTAAAACAACAAAATTTAACACCTAAAAATCTATTTCAAAAGTTATGAAAAATAGTAAAATTATTATTAAAAGATTAGGATAAATGATTCTTTTTTGAAAAGTGAGTTTCTCGCTGGCTTTGATTTAATAATGTAATTCCACAATGCCGTTTCAGTATTTCTCTTCACTGTGATTCCTTACACAGGATATTAAATAACCTTTATCAAAAAATGTCTTCCCACAATTCCCATAGCTTTAAGGGCTCTTATCCACTATGAATCCTTAACTTCTATTGAGACTGCTTCCCACACTGTCCACAGCTGTCAAGTTTCTCCAGCATGAATCCTTAAATGGAATATTAAGTCATTTTTTTGAAAATATTCTCGCACAATTCATACAACTGTAGGACTTCTCTCCAATAAGAATCCTCAAGTGGCGAATTAAATTTGCATTATCATATAATGTACTCACACAATTTTCACAGTTGAAGCGCTTCTCTCAACTGTGAATCCTACCATGAGATTTAAATTTATCTTTTTGTGAGAATGTCTTATCGCATTGTCCACAGCTGTAAGGTTTCTATCCATTATGAATCCTTTTATGAGATTTTAAAAGGTATTTTTGTGAGAATGTCTTATCACATTGTCCACAACTATAAGGCTTCTCTCCTCTATGAATCCTTTCATGCGAATTCAAACAATCTTTTCGTAAGAATGTCTTATCACATTGGCCACAGCTATAAGGTTTCTCTCCACTATGAATTCTTTCATGAGATTTTAAATTATCTTTTCGTGAGAATACCTTATCACATTGTCCACAGCTGTAAGGCTTCTTTCCACTGTGAATTATTTCATGAGATTTTAATTTATCTTTTTGTGAGAATCTCTTATCACATTGACCACAATTGTAAGGCTTCTCTCCACTATGAATCCTTTCATGAGAATTCAAACAATCTTTTCGTAAGAATGTCTTATCACATTGTCCACATCTGTAAGGTGTCTCTCCACTATGAATTTTTTCATGAGATTTTAATTTATCTTTTCGTGAGAATATCTTATCACATTTTCCACAGCTGTAAGGCTTCTCTCCACTATGAATCATTTCATGAGAATTCAAACAATCTTTTCGTAAGAATGTCTTATCACATTGTCCACAGCTGAAAGGCTTCTCTCCACTATGAATCCTTTCATGATTTTTTAAATAACTTTTTTGTGAGAATGTCTTATCACATTGTCCACATCTGTAAGACTTCTCTTCACTATGAAGCCTTTCGTGAGATTTTAAAAGGCATTTTTGTGAGAATCTCTTATCACATTGTCCACAGCTGTAAGGCTTCTCTCCACTATGACTCCTTTCATGATAATCTAAATGGCGTTTTTGTGAGAATGTCTTATCACATTGTCCACAGCTGTAAGGCTTCTCTCCACTATGACTCCTTTCATGATAATCTAAATGGCGTTTTTGTGAGAATGTCTTATCACATTGTCCACAGCTGTAAGGCTTCTCTTCACTATGAATCCTTTCGTGAGATTTAAAAAGGCATTTTTGTGAGAATGCCTTATCACATTTTTCACAGCTGTAAGACTTCTCTCCACTATGAAACCTTTCATGAGATTTTAAGAGGCATTTTTGTGAGAATGTTTTATCACATTGTCCACAGCTGTAAGGCTTTTCTCCACTATGAATCTTTTCATGAGATTTCAACTGATCTTTTCGTGAGAAAGTCTTACCACATTCCCCACAGCTGTAAGGCTTCTCTCCACTATGAATCCTTTCATGATCTCTTAATTTATCTTTTCGTGAGAATGTCTGTGAACAATTTCCACAACCATAGGAATTCTGTCCAGATGGATTATTTTTATAAATGTTGCTCATATCACCTGAATCTAAAAATATATGAAAATTAAGAAAAAATCTCTGATTTATATATACTTTTGAATATTGAAGGGTTGAAAAGATAGATCTTAGTTCATTTTGTAATAAAGAATTTCTCAAATTTGAGCTCTTTGATTCATACAACAATTAACTTGTATTGAATTGTTAACTTAGAAAAAAATTGACAGGGGTAAGATGAAAATATTTTAACTTTATCATTTATGCTAAGGCTTACCTTGAATCCTATTTCAAAACAAATAAAAAAAAATTGTGTTGTTAAGATTTTAATGAATAAGCGAAAACTTATTCAGATTACAATTAAAATAATTATACTCACTCGTTATTGCATGCGTGTCAGAAACATCAACAGTCTCTGTGTTACTGTCCTGAGCAAATTCTTTTTTTATATCCGCTTCCTGTATGTCCATAGCAATATCAGATAATGCTGGCGCAGTATCCTCTTCTACATTTTCTTCTTTTATGACAAAATCTGAACCAATTTCCAATTCCACATCATAGGATTGCCTTTGTGAACTCATTACTGAGGTAACTTCTTTATTGAATGTATCATAAGATGGCTGGGCTTTAATATCTATGAAAAAAACATACAAGTTCAAATCTTCTGAAGTAATAAAACAAATAGATAATATAATATCAACAACTTGAAACCTCGTTTCATTCACTTTCTGTTAATAAGTCTGAACTGACAATAAGGCCAACACAGCACTCATAGAGCTATCTTATCTTAATATGACATGGCTTTTAAGCTATTATTATGTGACTCAAGAAGATTATTAGGTCAAATGCTCAAGAAGATTGATGGTGCAGTTAATATATGTAATAGTGCAGAGTTAGGGACAGAAGGAAAATAAGTGTGATGATTTGGTTCTCATCAGCAGAACTACCTTATATTTGAATTCGATCAAAATGAGGTATACAACATAACAGAACATCAACATGAAGTGATAAATCAACTTTTTACTTATTATAATGATTTAAATATTTTTCTAAATAAAAATGTCAGAAACATTCTGGCCTAAAAGCACACACCACCTTATCCATGCTTGGTATGGAATAGGTGGTGTGTACCTGTAGGTTTAACAGCACTCATACAACAAAAGGTCATTGATTGTCATATCTCACATATTTATTTTATTTTAACAATACTAGTTTATTAAGTTTACTTGGGTCTGTGGGATTATCAACATGTCTGGAATCTGCACTGATATCTTGCGCACATTCCTGTTTGATATCTGCCTCATGTACACTGATATCATACTGGGGGAACACTGCTGCAGTATCTCCATCTTTTGCCTTTTCTTTTTTCACCATTACATCTGCACTTTTCTTTTGCTCAGGATCCATCTATAACCTGGAAACATTCACATAGTTTAACAATGAATTTATTATACGTTTAGGCTTTCACATAGGAAAGCATAAAACTATATTCAATGCCTGATATTAGTAAATGAAACCTTTCCTGACATGATAATCTTCTTTGTAATTTAACAAGACATGACTTGCTTGTGCTTCCCTGATGACGAGGAGAAAACCTTGAAACCGGTAGGGTTATACCTTTATATAAAGTGGAATAAACACTAGACACATGTTACTGTCACACATCAGTAAATTTTTAAAGGTGTTTTTGTAGTTTTTCTGGCCTTGGTAATTTTACTGTGGTTTTCTTACCAAATATGTTTTTTTGAACATATGCAAATGCAGAGTAGTACCATATCTAATGATCACAACCAC